>CM040433.1:52516894-52911767 GCA_022702705.1 Papilionanthe hookeriana x Papilionanthe teres | reverse complement strand
CTATTTGATGAGATATTAAATTTTAAAGCCCTAGGGTAATTTTAAAATTAAAAAAATGTATTTTCTAGCATTTTCACTAAAATAATTATAATAAATCAAAGAAAAATCAAAAAATTGCAAAAATTGATTCTCTGATTTCCTTGATATCAGAGAGATTTTTGAAAAATATAAATTTCATTTTTCAACCTTTATTTTATTTTTAAATTAATTAATACTCCAAAACATAAAATAATTATAATAAAAATAATATAATTTAAAAAATCACCAAAATTGGTCCAAGTGGTCCTCTGGTCATTAGGAATGTTCCATAATTTTCTTAAGGACAGAAACTTTCCCTTAGTCATATTATTAAATTTTCATTGGAAATTCCTATTTTCCACTAAAAAATAATTACATAAATAAATTAAATACAGAAAAATCACATTTTCTCCTCTCATGTCTTTATTGACATATTAGTGAAGTCACATAAAAATTTCAAGTTCATTTAAGCTCAATTTAGTGAGTTATGAAATTATTAAGCTTGAAGGGCAAAATGGTAATTAAAAAAATTTCAACCCTTAATTAAAACTTTAGGTTTAATAAAATTAACAAATAAAATATTTGATCTTAATCTGATTTGGATGATTGAAATTCAAATAATTAAAGGGTAGAAACCTACTAAACAATTTGAAGATAATTAAAATAAACCTTAATTAAATAATTGATTAAATTTGGAAGAATAATAAAATTGGAATTATTAAATAGGGATATTATTAGGAAGAGATTTGTTCTTTAATTTAAAAATCCCTAAATTAATCATCTCGATAATATTCAATCCCCAATTAAAATGATAATTCAAATTTAAGTTTTAAAATGTTAAAGGATTTAATCATTAAAATTAAATTAAAAGTTAAATTATCAAACTCTTTTTAAATTTTCAATTAAATTAAAATTAAAAATAAAATTAAATTAAAGATTAAATTAAATTAAATCAAACAAATTAAATTAACTTAAATCAAATTAAATCAAATTAAATTAAATTAAATTAAAGTAAATCATATTAAATTAAATTAAATCAAATTAAATTAAATTAAATTAAAATAAAAAAAATAAAATCAAGTTAAAATTAAAATTAAATTAAATTAAATAAATCAAATTAAAATTAAACCAAATTAAATCAAGTTAAACTAAAGTTAAATTAAATTAAATTAAAAATAACATCACCTAAGACATAAAGAAATTAAATATGAAGCGATTTGAACAACTATTCCAAATTTAAATCCGATAACCGAAATTAAACTAAATCACAAACCATTTGAACACCAATTTGCCCTCGAAAACTTTGGTTATCATAACTCCTAAACGGAACATTAAATGAAATGTTACTTCACTTATAGGATATTCAAATGTCCTAGTTCACTCGAAGCAAGATAACAAAACTTGAATTCTCGAACGATTAATTCATTTGTATAATTAAATTCATTTGGACTTAAAACAATTCTAGCAATATTGAAAAGATGTTTAAGATTCTTCTTAAGCACTTCCTCAATATGGTAGGATATTCATAAGAACAATTGAACTTGATTATTCTTTGATGAAGAAAATCATCCTCAAACCAAAACACAAGAACCTAGACGTCATAGGAAATGACTAGCTATAGGATTAGGAATTTGGTAGAAAACCATAACCCTTGCCTTAGCTTTACCTAGGAACTTGCTTAAACATTCTAATTGTGTTTTAAGTGCAGCTTGGGATGACGGGAAGACCCTCCAGGTACGCTTTTATTTTATTGCAATTTCTTTAATCGCATCGCACTTACTTTTCTTGCATGATAAACAACTGTTACATGAAAACCCACACCTTTAGGATAGTCCCTAAAACTGAAACCAAAACTAAATTAAAAGTCATTGCAAGATAAAATTCACCGCCACAACATTTCAAAATATAAAATAACTCAAAATTTAATCACAAACGGAACACAAAACTGTAATTTCAACTAAATTAAAACGTCTTGTTGGATGATCGGGAATACCTCGGATGACGTAACCTACGTGTTGCTAACGGTATTTCCTACGGTCTAAATGAAAGTGTGTAACTCATTCAGTTGAGTTTAGCAAATTCATACGGACTAAGTGAATCCGATAAAAATAACGATGCGGAAGGATGGAGCCAGTGGGATCTTAACCGGTGTTGTTATAATCAACTTTAAGATTTGTTTTAAATAAAACATAAAAAACACTTGGAAGTTAAGATTTTCTCTAAACCAAAACACTTTTCTCATCTCCCGATTTATGACTTCTATAACTAAACTTCGCAACAACAAGGAGTTCGGAGCATGGTGGGCGACACGGCCATCGTCATCGAGAAAACCCGAGTCTACTTCAGCAAAACTTTCCTAGAATTAAATAACCAAGCCATAGGATTTCGAGGTAGTTTGCCTAGTGCAACATAAATCCTCAACTCTTCGTTAGGCATTTGCATAGCAAATTAAGCCCAGACCGATCTTAGGACTCCGAGGTAGTCGTCCGATACGACATAAACCCTCACATCTTCGAGGCTATTTGTATGATCATGCCATATGAATATAAGTCCTAATTAATTAAAATTGGCAAGATCAAAACATTAAATAAACATTAGGACTTTCCTAAATCTAAGCCAAACAATAGGATAGTCGGGAAATTACCGAAGTTCGCTTCGAATCTGTAATTTCTCCTACTTTTCTTCCTTTGAATTCCCAAAACAAAATGTTCCAAACTTGATCCATTCCCTATTGAAATTCCAAAATTCAATCCTTTGAAAACTTAAACTTTGAAATTCTTGAGAGCAGTAATTATTGATTATTATCGAGAGTTTTCTTAGGTGATTCCCGTCACTTAAGATGTAATTAACTATAGGGGCTTGCCCTTATAGGGAATTTTAAAGAACCTGAGTATTATAAACCCCGTTTAATGTTTTCATATTAAGCGTAGGAATTTGTCGGCTTATAAAATTGGTTCGCAGACCAAACGGATGTCACAAATCTTCTAGTTTATTTAATCGAGCCCCACCATCAAGCAGTGCGTCTATCCTTAGGGATAGATACACGGTTTGTGGTGCGGTGCTCGTTTATATAAACTATTTGGGATGTGAGATTGGTTTGATTTCATATCTTAAAATTTTCAAATTTAAAATTGCTTTCAAAATCAAATACTACTTTTCAAATTATTTATTTAAACTAAATTAAAAATTCGCCGACAACTTCTGTTAGACGACCCCTTTTCAAAATAAAACACACGACCTAAAAAATATGCCGACAATTTCTGGCGACTCCGCTGGGGACAATTCCTCTCTCCATATTAATCGGACAATTCTGCTTTCAAAAATCGGTAGTGTATCCATGTCCCTTGTGGATCAAGCTACCCTTCTTTCCGTTGGAATACTATGTTCATTTCTACCTTGAACGAGTATAGCCAACATTCTCTTGGATTTAAGAGCCACTGTTTAGACACCCCTAAACAGAGAGGTTCCGAGATCCTTTTACCTCATTTCTGAGGTGGGGTGGACCCCCAATAGGTGTTAGTTTAGGAGCGATCCTTCGAGTCGAGAAGTCTTGCATAGGACTTTCTTTTCCTTTCTAACTCTGAATCAGATTCATACCTTCTCTACACCTTTGAACATTCCTTTCTAAATAAACAAACCCTCTAATGAATGACTCTTTTAACAAATAACTTCTCCTTATAAATATATGAACAAGAATGTGTTCAGACTCTTTTCGATTCCTTTCTTTTCGTCCTGATGAGAAGAAGCATAACTTGGGACTGACAATCGAATCTACCCCGTGAAATGGAAGCCCCAAAGCTGATTTTCTCCTTCACCAATGGACTCGACTTCTCCGTTTACAAGGATGAGTCGCCCGACAATGGGATCATCCGGTTTGGACAAGGATTCGAGAACACAAATGTCAAGATCACCGATGTTTCCCTTTTCGCGCTGACAAACAAAGTATCTGAAGCTGAGAAGCCGCTGATCGAGTTCAACCTTAGGTCAACCCAAGAGTTTCTTCTCTTGCAAAAGATTCCAACTGAGAGGAGTACTGCTGTCTGCAGGAGGATTGTTGTTGCTACCCCCACTGGTCCGGTCGTCTCCGCACCTACCCCGCTCTCGCCAAATTAAAGGGGAAGGAAATCCGGAACTATGGTGAACCCGTTACCATGGAGGGTACGGACCTTCCCGCGAGACCTTCGTTTTTGAAATCGGGTCCAGCTCAAGAATTCCATCACTAACACGGACCCAAAGAAGGAACAGAAGTAGGAAGATTGCCAGGAAGGCCAGAGCTACTGAAGTCGCTTTCTTAGAAGAAATCCCTGAGTACACACCACTACCTGAATACATACCATTGCCTAAAAATACACACCTTTTGGAAGGAAGTAGATTCCATCCCCTTTCCGCCGTAGCTGACGAAGAAAATGTCCGCAAGATTGTTTCTACATTACCTCGACCCGCATACTACAAGCGGACGAGCGAGAAGAAAAGGGATAGGATTACACCATTTGCCCGACTACAGACTGTGATTGAGAAGTTAGCAAAGAAAGAGAAATGCCCTGTATCGGAGATTCTAAGAAGGATAGGGCGGGTGCTAGTCAAATCTCGTCTCGGGCTGTGAGTAGAACCTGCCATCGTTACAGAAAAGCCAAATAAAAGGATGAAGGCTAGTCCGCCTGTCGTTGTTTCAGGATTACAGATTAGGGAGGATACCACCTTCCAACATTTGGTCGACGCGACCATCCGGTCCTAGACCTTCCGCCGCTAGAAGGATGGTGTGGCGTCCCACTACCTGGACAATTAAGATTAAAACAACGGCTCGAGAAGGAAAGTCTCGTCGGGAGACTCGAATCCGAAGAAAGTGCTACTACGTAAAGGGGACTCGTGAGAAGGGAACCCGACAGCTATCACACGACAACTGCGAGGATGCACAGAAAGGACCGCTAGAGGATGCTATGGAAAAGTTGAGGACTGATATTCGACGATTAGCAAAAGAAAGAGAAGAGAAATTCAGAGATGAGATTGATTCGTCAGAATTCATGGATGACGAGTATGTAGAAATTAACATGGTCGAAACACGAGCTTCGTCAGCTTCGCAAGGTGCTCCTGTAGCCGCAGAAAGAGAGGAGCCGGAAGTAATGAGGAGGCAGCTTCAAGAGAAAGACGATACGATCGCCCAAATGGCGAAGAGGATGGAAGAGATGGCTGTAGCCCTAGCCACTCTCCAAAGTCAAGTGCAACCCCAAAGAGAGACACCCCCAGAGGTCATTCACATTGTAGACGGAGGAAAGGAGATTACGTCCGTCAACCGGGATGATCAGCTAAAGAAAGATACAACACAAAGTATGATTCCGTAAAAGGATATCAAGAGCTTGGTAGAACGACGAGTGCGAGAAGCCTTAGCACAATCAAAGAGCGGGGCATCCATTCGGACGGGTAGACCTTACCCTGAAGAATTCGACGCTGTCCAATACCCAAAAGGCTTCGTACCACCTCTGTTCAAGACCTTTGATGGAACCGGGAACCCCCGACAGCATGTTGCACACTTTCGTGCCGCTTGTTGCAATGCGGCGGGAGCGATGCATTACTCTTCCGACAATTCGTCGGCGGCACTCGTCGTGGATCGCCTTTGATTGGTATGCAGAATTATCGAATGGTTCGGTGAAGACATTCTCAGAACTAGAAAACCTCTTCATCAAGCGATTTGCCGGAGCTCAACACCACATTATTATAGGTGATTTAGTGGTAGAGAAGCAGAAGCCGAACGAAACTTTGGTGGATTACATACTTCGATGGAGGAATCTAAGTATGAAGTGTGAACCATAATTACAAGAACAACATGCAGTCGGCATCTTACTTAAAAGCATTCATGGCCCGATAGCACTTCTCCTCAAGGGATTTACCATTAAGACTTTCGAGAAGTTGTTAAGCAAGGCCGGAAGCTTGCAAGAGGAGGCGAAACAATTAAGTTTCGCCGACAAGACAGACAAGCAAAAGCCTGTGAAAACTTTTAAAAAGAAATCCGGGATTGTTGCAGCAGTCTACAAAGGCAAATAACCGATACAAATATAGTCCGAACGGCCGCAGCAACCTCAACAGAATTACCAGCAACCCCGACCTAGCTATCAGTCATCTCCACAATATGAACAACCGCCTCGTCCGCAACGTACATTAAGGGAGCTTCTGAGCAGGGAATATCCATTCAAGAATGAGGCAGTGCCGAAAATGTTCCGTAGTCTGATGAAGACTCCAGATTTCCAGCTGCATGAGCCTAAGAGACCGGAAGAAGTCAACAAGAAAGGTGATCCCAACTTTTGCCCTTACCACCGGATGCTTCGGACACAAAATAGAAGATTGCATTACCTTCAAAAGTTGGCTCAACGACAACCTTCGGAAAGGGAATATAACAATCCCGAAGGAGTACATGAAGGAACCCCGTAAAGGAGGTTCCGTCAATGTTGTCTCGATCGATCTCATCGTTCCGATAGATCCCTATACAACCGATGATGGATGGACTACCGCTTGGACAAGGTCTTCAAAAAGATTTTAGACAAGCATCCAAACCGCTCGGTGCGAGCTTCAATTCAGAGTTCGAAACCTGTCAAGCCAACACTGTCACTTGCGATAGAAGAACCACCTCAACAGGAGACGGTTGAAGAGAAGAAGAAAATCGACGAAGAAGAGAAGACCGAGGCTTCTAAGGCTAGGCTAGGGGCTGCTTATCCTAGGATAGTTGTTTCGGATTTGGGGGAGAAATCCCTCGAACCTCTGACTCTGTATGATTATCTGCTCACTCCGGTGGGATCTTATAATGATAAGGGTTATGGCGTTAGCTACGTTTTGATTGTTTCTAACGATTACGTAACTAGCGACAATCCGGACATCGATTTCGATACCAATGACAATTCTCAAATCATACACAATCTCGACGATCACAATGACGAAGAAGACATCCATCAAGGAGGCTACGAGAGTTCAACAAGCAATGAATCTATCTGCGAGTTTCGAGGAGCTCCAGTCACAATAGAGTTAGAGCCTTCAGACTCTGAAGCTAATCCAGAAGAACCTGTCATTCCAATTCAAGAGGAGACACTAGCAAACTCAATACTAGATTCAGAAGAAATTACAGAAGTTAACTTAAGAAGTGGAAGAGTTCTACCTCCGAGAATGGGTCCAAAGGACAAAGGAAAGCGTGTGGTTGTTCAGGAAGAACCAACCCCGACAGAAGAAATACCCATTCGGGAAGAAGCCGAGACACATGAAAATAAAGTGGACTACAACGTGCTAGCCCATCTTAGGAAACTACCGGCCAAACTGAGCATCTACGACGCTCTCATCTTATCAAAGGAGATGAGAGAAGCTCTGATCAAGGCCTTACTTGATCCAGAAATTTGCTTAGCTCAAATGGCCAGAGATTCCTTAGATGAGATTTGCCCGTTAAAGGAACAGCGAGGTGTTACCTTCACGGACAATGATCTATTACTTGGGACAGCAGACCACAACCAACCGTGGTACATTTCAGTTACAATTGGGAAGTTTACACTCTCCAGAGTATTGGTGGATTCAGGAGCATCAATTAATATAATGAGCCTTCGAACACTAGCATATTTGGAAATTGATGCTCGCGAGCTCGAAGCCGACAAAATGTTATTAAGAGGATTCAACCAGAAAGGAGAAAGAGCCCTCGGATCAATAACAGTACTGATGAAGACCGGTGACTTAGCAAAGACAACCGAAAAATTTCACATAATTGATTCAGAAACGTCGTTCAACGCTCTACTGGGCCGACCATGAATACATGAAAATAGGATGGTACCATCATCTCTACATCAGTGCATCAAATACTACGATGGAGGGGAACGAGTGCATCAAAGGTGACTTACAACCATTCTCCGTACACGAAATTGGAATCCATGAAGATGCGACTTATTATGCACCTCCGAAGAAAACAATCTTCTCCGGAGATACCATAACAAATGAAGCAAAGAAAGTTCGGGACAACGAAGAACCTGAAGTTCTAGTCCAACAGTCACTCACCACTCCCTTACGGCGAGATGGTGAAGGTTTCTCCACAACTCGCATCCGAGGTCGAGGCCGGGGACGAGGTCGTGGTAGAGACGTTAGGACAGTTGGACAGAGGAAGCCAGCCATCAATGTTGATTGGGAAGACAGTTCTGAAGAAGAAAAAGAAATCAAGCAAGAAGCAGCGACAATAAGTCGGAAGAAGCCGCAATTCAAGATCTCTCTCGAAGATGAGAAGAATGAAGAATATAAATCAATGTACGAGAAGATTAACCACTATGTACATACTATGACCCTAAACCCGATCCATTCTAATAAGGTCGAGGGTATGGTGGTCAAAGAGGTACATAGCGGCGGTGCAAAGCCAATCAAATTCTACCGTGGTGCTCCTTCCTCCAAAATTGAAAATAATGTACAATTTGAAGATGTCACTTCATCAGAATTAATGGAATTACCTTTTGAGTGGTACTCTCCCTTTGTTCAAAATTTAATTCAGCGTGGTTTCTTACCTCGACAGTGGACAAAAGGCCAATCACAACATTTTGAGAAATTATGGAATAACTCCAGTCGTCCACCCAATTCAAAGCATGGTCTCGGATTCGGCACGATAGGATCGGTCGACGATACTGAATTTTGCTTGGTTTCACTTGCGAGTCCAATGAAAACTGCATGGAAACTACAGACGAACTCGAAGATTTACAAATTGGAGATGCTCCACGAGAATTCGAAGAAGAAATTAAATCTACAATAGATGAGTTAACAGAAGTTAACTTAGGTACTAGCGAAGAGCCTAGACCTACCTTTGTTAGCTCCTTACTCAATAAAGGAGACTCCGAAGAAATAATCAAGTTATTAATGGAATTTAAAGACTGCTTTGCTTGGAGCTACGACGAGATGCCAGGATTAGCTCCAGAGGTCGCAGTCCATAAGCTAGGAGTGGATCCTACTTCGTCCCGGTCGGACAAGGTCCCAGAAGAGTGCGTCTAGAAATCGAACAACAAGTCATAGCTGAAGTTAAAAAGCTAATAGACGCTAAATTTGTCCGTGAAGAACAATACCCGACCTGGTTAGCCAACGTGGTGCCAGTCAGAAAGAAGAATGGTCAGATCAGAATTTGTGTGGATTTCAAAGATTTAAACAAGGCATGTCCAAAGGATGAATTCCCTCTACCGATCCCAGAACTAATGATCGACATTGCTTTGACACATGAAATATTTTCATTCATGGATGGATCTTCAGGATACAACCAGATAAAAATGGCTCCAGAAGATGAAAAGCTTACAACATTCAGAACGCCGATCGGAGTATATTGCGACACAGTGATGCCATTCGGACTGAAGAACGCAGGAGCAATATATCAGAGAGCGATGACAAGAATTTTTGATGATCTTATCCACAATCAAGTCGAATGCTTACGTGGACGATGTGGTCATCAAAAGCAAAGTAAAGGACAACCACTCGTATGATTTGAGAATTGTTTTCGAACGATTAAGACAATTTAACCTTAAGATGAATCCCTTAAAATGCGCCTTCGGCGTCACCTCCGGGAAATTCTTAGGATTCGTTGTCCGACATCGTGGAATTGAAATTGACCCGGAAAAGATTAAAGCTATCTTAGAAATGCCGCCTCCCAAAACCTTAAAGCAACTATGATCTTTTCAAGGGAAGTTGGCATATCTTCGACGCTTTATCTCAAACTTGTCAGGTAGGTGTCAGCCTTTCTCGACACTAGTTAAAAAGGACGCCAAATTTATTTGGGAAGAGAAATGCCAGAAGGCATTCAAAGACATTAAATAATATTTAATGACACCTCCTGTCTTAGCGACCCTGGCCTCGGTGTAGACCGCTGATACTTTATACCGCGGCTTTAGACGACTCTCTCGGAGCCCTGTTAGTCCAGGTCAATGATGAGGGTAAAGAAAATGCTCTTTACTACCTGAGTCGTCGTTTACTTCCGACGGAGATAAGGTATCCCACAATTGAAAAGCATTGTTTGGCCCTGATCTTCGCTGCTCAAAAGCTCAGGCACTACATGCTTTCTCATAAGGTCAACCTGATCTCAAAATTTAATCCATTGCAATACTTGATGACCCGTCCAATGCTTTCCGATAGACTTGCTAGATGGTCAATGATATTATTGCAATTCGATATAACTTTCGTGCCTCGTCGTGCCGTAAAGGGACAAGTCCTAGCCAACTTCCTCGCAGCACACCCTTTGCTGGCAGAATCTCCTCTCAATGACGACTTGTCAGTCGAACAAATAATGAGCCTAGAAGACCCTGATGATCGACGTTGGGAATTATATTTCGACGGAGCATCTTTAGCACACAAAGACGTAGAGTAGCAAGTGATAGTGTCCGGTAAGGCAGGAATCGGACTAATGTTTATAACACCGGAGCGGGGGTGTTAAGATACTCCTACCACTTGACGAACCGTGTACAAACAACGAAGCAGAATACGAAGCCCTCATAACAGGACTGGAATTAACTATTCAAATGGGTATAACAAACATCAACATCTACGGGGATTCGCAGTTAATCATTCAACAGATCGCCGGACAGTACAGAATTTTAAAACGAAGACTCGAGCAATACTTCCAGTATGCCATACAGTTGTTGGAACAAATTCCGAATGTGACAATCTATAAAATTCCCAAAAAAGAAAATGCTTTAGCAGATGCGTTAGCTCGTCTCACAAAAGAATTTGCACTTGTCGGAGATGAATCGATGGAAGTGTCGGCTCACGGACGTCGAGTCCTATCACGGCTCGACATAGACACAATACACAAATTGGAAAAAGAAGAAGAATCAATTGCAACGAAGTGACGTGAAAACACGAAGATTGGCGACGGCCATTAATGACTACCCGCAAACAGGAAAACTACCAGATGATAGGTCTTTAGCCCATCCGATCAAGAAAAGAACTCTGTCATATGCATTAATAAACAACACGTTATACAGAAGGTCTTTTGATTAAATGTGGCTAAGGTGCCTAAGCGGGTCCGAGGCCCGTGAAATTGTTAAAGAGGTGTATTCAGGACTCTGTGGCGCTCACCGATCGGGTCCGAAGATGAAAATGAAGATTAAAAGACTAGGGTACTACTGGCCCTCGATGATGACCCACTGCATAAAAATCACCAAGAGTTGTCACCAATGCCAAGTGCATAGAGTGGTTCTACACCAACCTCCAAATGTGTTACATCCGACAGTTGCGTCGTGGCCATTTAAATGTTGGGGCACAGATAGTGGGTCCAATAGAACCACCATCTTCAAAAGGACATCGCTTCATTCTTGCGGCTGCATTACTTTTCCAAGTGGGCGAGAGGCGGTTCCACTCGTAGAAGTGAAAGCACACCACGTGCTACGGGTTTTCAAGAACCAAGTTGTCTGCCGTTTCGGAATGCCGCGCGGGATTATCTCGGATAATGGGTCAGCATTCAAAAGCACACAAATCAACAACTTTGTCGGGAGACACGGAATCGACCGGCGATATTCAACAATTTACTACCCAAGAGCAAACGGCTCAGTCGAGGCTTTTAATAAAACTCTCATTCAAATCTTAAAGAAAACTTTGGACGATAATAAGAGAAATTGGCACGAGAAGTTATTAGAAGCCTTATGGGCCTACCGGACAACCTTCAAAACTCCTACTCAAGCTACACCTTACGCTCTGGTGTATGGGTCCGAGGCAGTGTTACCCTTAGAAGTTCAGCTTCCTTCACTCAGAATTGCAGTTGCAAACAAAATCACGACGGAAGAGAATGCCAAGTTACGACTAGAGGAATTAGAAAGCCTGGAAGGGAAAAGACTTGCAGCGCAGCAGAATTTAGAACTATATCAAGCTAAGATGGTTCAAGCCCATGACAGACTGGTCCTCCCAAGAACCTTCAAAGTTGGTGACCTAGTTCTCAATCTCAAGAGACCTATCCTTGCACACCGCAAGATAGGAGGAAAATTTGAACCCACTTGGGAAGGACCGTTTGTGGTTGAAGCAGTATACTCAGGAGGCTCCTACCAGCTAGTGAACTGCCAAGGAGAACGACATATGCTTCCGATCAACGGACGATACTTGAAAAAGTATTACGCTACCTGATGTTTCGAAAGAATGAATTCTTCATCCTTAGAAGCACGGGCGAAGTAGTTACTTATGACTGGGTCCGAACCCAAAAATAAAAAAATGTGCTAAAATAATAAAATCATGATAATAAAGCTTTCCTTGTTTTCTCTTCCACATCAAAATCTCTTTCCTGATCTTATCCCACTTCATTCCTGTTAAATTTAAAAAATACAAAAAAATAATAATATAAAAAAAATGTGTCTTTAATAAACATTTTCTTAATGTTCTTGTTCTTAGTACAGCCCCTGATCCTTTTCCTTGTCTTTTCGCAGGGAAATGTCGAACGGGCGGTTGGTCCTGAACTTTAGAAATGGCATAAGCCTTGCACTCGACGAAAAGAGGGTGAAAGATGGAGCGATAATCGAGATTGACTCGGACTTCGCACCGACGAGCTCGCAATATGAGGAAAGTGACCGGGTCCCGGTTGATCGAGAGGAACCGCCCGATCGGACGAGTAATGAAAGTGGGTGGCCCAAGCCACCAGTCTAGCATCAAGAAAAGGAAAACAAACACTGAAGATGATAAGAAAATCAAGTCTGTAGTCGCTACAGCAGAGGGCAGGCTTATCAGCGCCGCGCCCACAGAGATTCAGGAAGTACGAAGAGCTACCCTCACAGCAACTCAAAGAAGAAATAAGAATCACTGTATCCGCAAGATGTTAACCAAACTAGCAGCAGACCAGCGCGACGAGGCTGTTGCTACTACCAGAACACACACTTCAAGGACACCGGTTCACCAGGTACCTGAAGAAAGGAGGCCAGCTCCTAGGATAACAGAAGGGACCAGGGAAATCTCAAGAAGATTAGAAGGAAGAAGGCTATCACGCCACCAGATAGAACCACCAGTAATGCATAACCTTGTTGCAGAAGCAACCCCGGAGGATGTCCTGACGGACATCATCCCCGAGGAGCCGAGGTATGCAGGAGAACGTGAAGGGATTGAGCCGTATATCCCACAGTACGTCACCAGACCCCGCCATTTGCAGATTATTCCAGAATACGAGCTGGAAAGAATGCATAATGTCAAAAAGAAAATTTTTGAATACTTCGAGAGAATCAGAGGCAGAAGGATCAATATACTAGAAGGCCTCGAGCTACATATAGACGTATTCTCAGAATATGAACAACAACAAATCGTGGATTGCATCCGGGATTTGAAAAGAATGGGCCGAGCGGGCCGCCTAAGAGAAACCACCTACTCAGAACCCCGGAGATGGATGCCAGGGAAAGGAAGAATTACAATACAATGCGGATGCTGTTACAACTTCGCAGAAGACAGGAAGGGGAACCCACCAGGGATACTCCGTCATGGCCAAGTGGACCCAATGCCATTAGTCATAAAGAGAATGGTAAAAAGATTGATAACATGGAGGGTACGCTGCGCAGATTGCATACCCAATAACTGCATTATTAACATTTACAAGAAGGGTGATCGCATACCCCCGCACATAGATCACCACGACTTTGTCGGACCTTTTTGCACAGTTTCTTTTCTGAACGAGTGTAATATCATGTTCGGATCTGACCTCCGGATAGCAGGCCCAGGTGAGTTCCGAGTTGCATACCAGGAGTACCAGTGGAGCGGATCTCCGTCACTTTTAGAAGGATGGATGACAGGAAGACACCTTACCACTTCCAGCCAGATCCGAAGCTAGAGAGCCTCCGGCCTTACGAGCTGTGAGTTGCATGGAAAATATCACACCTCCAACGTACATCCATACAGCATCCTTGCCAAGGATGGCTTGGAAGGTGATGTTATTGACCATGTACCTCACTATTCAGACATGGATTTTTGACAGATACGTTTTTGGATGGGTCGACAAAGATCATACATAGTCCGTTTTGAGTCTACATGGATTGTATGAGATGTATTCCAGATCGAGTTGTATGATATATCTTCAACATGATTGGAATGAAAGTGACCATGTCACATTTTTGGCCTTCACCTCTTTTATGCAAATTGACTGGGAAAAGCCATTAAAGTTAAATGAACTTCGAACAAAGAACAGAGAATAAATAAAAAAAAAGAGAGAATAAAGAAAAACTTTCCGTGAACATCTAAAAAATGATAACCACCAAACTCACATGGACATTAAATAAATAAAATAAATTTGAATCGTTAAAAGACAAACAAAATGAACATAAATTTCAAATCAAATCTAAATCAAATTCAAATTCAATCTTTCCAGATTCCAAATCTAAATCAAATTCAAATTCAATCTTTCCAGATTCCAAATCTCAATCAAATTCAAATTCAATCTCCCAAATCTGAAATCCAATCCGTTCTACTCTTTCCCTTGTCTGGGATGGAAGCGGTTGATTCCACTGACACGGATCAAATCTGATGGCGAGGAATTATACCCAATCCAAACCAGCAACTTTCGATTAACTCTTTTGAACGGGGTATGTAACATCTACATATTCCCTCTCAATCTATTTCCTTCCATGAAAATATTCTACAACTTTCATGAAATTTTCGAAACACCAAAATTCCACACTTTTCAAATCAACACTACAAATCTTTGCAAAGTCAATGACATCAAATTCAAACTTTTGGGTTGAGGATTTTACATCCGGGACTGCATTGCTTTAGGATCATTTCCCTATCGCAATGAAATACATCAAAATCAAACTTTTGGAGTTGAGGATTTTACATCCGAGACTGCATTGCTTTAGGATTCTTTCCCTATCGCAATAAAATACATCAAATTCAAACTTTTGGAGTTGAGGATTTTACATCCGAGACTGCATTGCTTTATGATCATTTCCCTATCGCAATGAAATACATCAAAATTCAAACTTTTGGGGTTGAGGATTTTACATCTGAGACTCGCATTGCTTTAGGATTCTTTCCCTATCGCAATGAAATACATCAAAATCAAACTTTTGGAGTTGAGGATTTTACATCCGATTCTGCATTGCTTTAGGATTCTTTCCCTATCGCAATGAAATACATCAACATCAAAATCAAACTTTTGGAGTTGAGGATTTTACATCCGAGACTGCATTGCTTTAGGATTCTTTCCCTATCGCAATAAAATACATCAAATTCAAACTTTTGGGTTGAGGACTTTACATCCGAGACTGCATTGCTTTAGGATCATTTCCCTATCGCAATGAAATACATCAAATTCAAACTTTTGGGTTGAGGACTTTACATCCGAGACTGCATTGCTTTAGGATCATTTCCCTATCGCAATGAAATACATCAAATTCAAACTTTTGGAGTTGAGGATTTTACATCCGATTCTGCATTGCTTTAGGATTCTTTCCCTATCGCAATGAAATACATCAAAATCAAATTCTTGGGGTTGAGGATTTTACATCCGAGACTGCATTGCTTTAGGTTCTTTCCCTACTGCAATGAAATACATCAAAATCAAACTCTTGAGGTTAAGGATTTTACATCCAATACCGCATTGCTCTGAGATCTCTCCTCATTGTAATGATTCAATCCAATCAATTCAATTTTGTTTTGAGGTTGAAGATGTTACATCTAAAACCACAAAATTCCAATTCTCATTTCAAATCGAATCCCTTCAAATTAATTTTGACAAACCTTCAATCTAAATTGAAACTGCAAACTAAAATCTAAGCTCACACATCAAAACTTAAACTAAAACAAAATAAAATCTAAATTGAAATTCCCCCAGGTCATGTGATTTGGGATTCACCTCCTTTTCCTTTCCCAGCCGAGAGTTCGGAATCTCCAGTTTCAAAGATATACTTGACACTCCCCAGCGAAAACTCTTCTACTTTGTCCTAAGTTTGTCACTTGGACATTTGTGTTGGTTTTGTTGATCGCTTCGGTCAACACCAATACGCGCGGTGTGCTCCGTCAGCTCACCACACCTATTGGGGGTCCATTTGTTGACCTCATTTTTGATGAGGTCATCTCTTCTTCTCTTTAGTACTTAGGATCTAGCTTTAGGCTTTTCCTTTGACTATCTTAGAGGATTAGAATTGGGACCCACCACTTAGAAATTCAAACCACTTCTTAACTCCCCGCAAACTCTACAAACTCGACTATGGACCCCTAATCACCTAGAGGGTCGAAATCAAATGTGGAAGTTTAAAGGATGAGTTCCTATAGGACTCTTTGTCCTTAGGACCGCCCTGGTGGCCTCGGTCCGGTGAAGGGGCCGACTTACACATACACTACACTTTCACACACCTATACTCAACTCGATCTCCCGACTCATGAAAGTGACCCACATGGATGGTCCTTAACCCCTAAGCCCTCGCTAAGAGGGTTAGGAACAACATGGTGGATGCTTCAAATGAGTCCCTTCATGGCTCATGTGGGCTTGATATGGCTTCATGGCTCAACCAAAATGATTTCATTTCACTTATATTCACCCAATCTTCAATTTTTCAAATTTTTAATTTTTGACCCCCGGACCCTACACCCGCCTAACTTTACCCGAAGCCCTTGAAATTACCCAAATTTTCCAAAATTTCCAAATCACCCAAAATTCCTCAAAACCAATCCCAAACATTTCCACATTACTCAAATTGATCATTCATAGCCAAAAATACCAAAAATTCCAAAATACCTCCCAATACCCTCCAAATACCCCTCTTGACCCCAAAATCCAAAAATTCAGAAAATTCCCAGAAAATTCCAGAAAATCCCAAATATTCTCAATTTCATTTTGTTAAACTACACCATGGTCCAATTTTGTCAATTTACCCCACTTTTATCAAAACCCCCAATTGGACCCATTTTAACCCAAAGTGAACCCAATGTCAAACCAAGCCTACCCAATTGACCCAAATTCTGGTCCAATTCAATTCTAAACTTCAATTCAACATTCCTAACACCAATCTAGACCAAATCCAAGTTCAATTTAATTGACATTTGGATCCAATTCCACTTTTGGCCTTAAAGCCCAATTTGGACCCATGACCCAAACCTAACCAAAACTCACCCAATTCAGCTCCAATTGACCCCAAATCTTTTCTAAACCTTCCTTAACATCCCTACAAATAAAAAACTAACATGATTTGCCCAACATTTATACCCCAACCCCACTTAAATTCAACCCAAAACCAATAAGCCCAATTTTGACCTAAACCCAAACCTAACCCAAATAAGCCCAAACCCCAAAATCAAAGCCCAACCAAAGCCAAAACCTCTTTGAAACAGCCCTATAAACATTTCCCAACATTAATTTTACACCAATTTCAACATTAGTTCAACATTGGCCCAAATTAGCCTAATTTGACCTACATTGGCCACTTTACCAAAAAGCCCAAATTCAACCCAATTCAAACCCAAATCACTCCAAACTTGTTTCAAATTACTCATGGCACATTCCTAAACCAAACCCAACAATTATTTGGTCCAAACTTTTACAAATTTCCCATCCACCAATTTATTTTCAAGCCTAAAGCCCACTTCCCTTAAACCTTCCTAAAAGCCCATCCAAGACAAATTTAAAAGCCCAAAGTTCATGACAAAGCCCACATGACACTTTTCCTCATCACACATTCAATTTAAAATCATTCCTAAAGTCCTAATTTATCATTAAATGATTCCAAATCAAGCCTCATAACAATTCCCATCAAAATGCCAAAATTCACAAAATCTTTTTTTCATGAAATCGACCAAATCTTTTCCCAAGCCATATGAAGCCATGAAGCCACATGTAAGCCATTGGCAAGCCATGAGAATTTCCAATTTGTCAACCCTTCTTAAATGGCAAAAGGAGGAGGTCCTTTAAGCACCTCCTAAAAGTCATTAACCTTAAACATGTTTCACCTTAACTCCAAATTTAATCCAAATATATTTGGATAGGGACTTCTCCATGCCAAACCAAGCTGATTCCTTTGACACCTAAAGCCACCTTGGAGGGTGAACCAAGCCCAAAAGGATGGGTTGACCCATGTAGAGCCAAAATAGCCACACCCCCCATGCCACTTTGATCCAACTCCTTTACACATGTCCAAACCCAATTGACTTCACCATTGCCAAGCCCTGACCTCCCTGGTCAAGATGGTGACTCATGCCTGCCGGCCAGCCGCCTGGGTCGCAAAAAAAAAAAAACCACACCCGAGAGCTCACATGTGAGCCAACTTTGGAATTCCACCTCGCCGAGCTGCTCCATGCCCAATTGCCACCATGGCTGTTCTTCCCATGACCAGAGCAGCTGATTCCAGCCCTTGGCCATCCCTGTGAGGCTCTCCAGCCACCTCTATTTAAACCCGACCCCCTCACGACCATGAGAGGAGAGTTGCACAAACCTTGCCGAAACTCTGCCAAAATTGTTTCGAACCCTTCTCCATCCTTAGAGCAGTTGATCCCCAGGTGTCAATTTGCCCTAATCCCCACCAACGTAATCCAATTTCTCAACCGAAATTTCACCCAAAACCATGACACTTTGCCACAGTGAGCCAATCCTCAAATCGACCGGTCCTACACCTTCACTGGACCAAGAGGAGAAGTTCCCCACCGAAAGCCCCATCTCCAGAGCCACCCGGCTTGCTCCAGCCTCCAAGCTTTGTGATCGGCTGTGGTCGAAATCTTACCTGGACAATTCACCAGGCCAAGGGACTTCATCTGGAGCTTGCTGGGATCCAATCGAAGGTGACACAACCCTCAGATCGAAGCCACACTTCTCTGAGCAAAGGTATGGCCTCACTCTTCTTCCCGAGCTTCTGAACACTCTCCATTTTCATTGAGTCAATTTTATGCCACATAAACCGTATGGATATGTTCGTCTTCTCGAGACGAATCCATAGAGCATAAGAACGTTAAATTTGGTCAAGTATCGAGTGAGATCTTAGGCCTAGAAGACGGACGGCTCTCGGGTAAGGATGCCTGGGGACAATGAACGGATGCTGTTCATTTAATACACGCGTGGACGGACGGCCAGGATCGCGCCGGATCAGGAGATGGAACGACATAGCGGGCCCCCGGAGCGCTGAGTCAGATGGCGTCGTCAAATCGGAGAGCTCCACGCGGCGTTTCGGAGCTGCCGAGGTTGACGTGGCGCCGCGTGGATAAATAGAAAATTAGGGTATTTTCTGATTTATTTTATTCCCTAAACTTCAAAAATCCATAACTTTGTGTAGGAAAATCAGAAAAATAAAATAAAAATACCCTCTTGCTCAGGGAACAGAGGAGAATAATGTGGAAAAGAAATCATTTAATTTCATCAAGTATTTTATTTTTCATGATTTATTTCCCTTCTGCATTATTTTAATTCTTCATGCATATAAGAAATTCACCATGGCATGAGACCATAGGGCTTTTGAAGCCTCTGATTTTGGGAACATTCCCTGAATTTTCCAAAGTCATAGGCCATCCCTATGAGAAGTTATTGATTTTTCAAATTCATGTTGCTGTTTTGAGTATTTTAATTCCAATAATTAGCATGTTGTGAAATAAATTCTAGGAAAATTTGGTGATGTCTCTTATGACCAGAGGACCCTAGGAAAAATAGATTTTGGATTAGTTTATTGAAAATAACCCTAATTGGCTTAAACACCCAAAATAGCTCCTTAATTAATTAGTGCTAACCATACATCAAATTGACTTGAAATCAATTCTCCACTGACCTTTAGGATTAGAGGAACCCACCATAAAAATTTGAAGTCAATTGGACTTGGTTAGCCCAACTAAATGGGTTGATTAAGCCATTTAGCCATTTTAAACTTTAAAAATTCATAACTTTCAAAATACCTTTCAAAAATTCACCAAATTGGTTTTGGGGCCTCTCTGATATCAGGGGAATTTAAAGAAATTAAAATTTTAATTTTCTAAAAAATTTAATTTTTTGCATTATTTTAATATTTTAATAATTAAAAAATAATAAAAATCATAAAAATAATAAAATTCACCAAAATGTCAAATTTTGAATTTTAATCACTTAGGAACAAATCCCATATTTTCTTAGGTCTATTTGATGAGATATTAAATTTTAAAGCCCTAGGGTAATTTTAAAATTAAAAAAAAAATGTATTTTCTAGCATTTTCACTAAAATAATTATAATAAATCAAAGAAAAATTAGAAAATTGCAAAAATTGATTCTCTGATTTCCTTGATATCAGAGAGATTTTTGAAAAATATAAATTTTATTTTTCAACCTTTATTTTATTTTTAAATTAATTAATACTCCAAAATTAAAATAATTATAATAAAAATAATATAATTTAGAAAATCACCAAAATTGGTCCAACTCGGTCCTCTAGTCATTAGGAATGTCTCATAATTTTCTTAAAGACAGAAACTTTCCCTTGATCATATTATTAAATTTTCCTTGGAAATTCCTATTTTCCACCAAAAAATAATTACATAAATAAATTAAATACAGAAAAATCACATTTTCTCCTCTCATGTCTTTATTGACATATGAGTGAAGTCACATAGAAATTTCAAGTTCATTTAAGCTCAATTTAGTGAGTTATGAAATTATTAAGCTTGAAGGGCAAAATGGTAATTAAAAAAATTTCAACCCTTAATTAAAACTTTAGGTTTAATAAAATTAACAAATAAAATATTTGATCTTAATCTGATTTGGATGATTGAAATTCAAATAATTAAAGGGTAGAAACCTACTAAACAATTTGAAGATAATTAAAATAAACCTTAATTAAATAATTGATTAAATTTGGAAGAATAATAAAATTGGAATTATTAAATAGGGATATTATTAGGAAGAGATTTGTTCTTTAATTTAAAAATCCCTAAATTAATCATCTCAATAATATTCAATCCCCAATTAAAATGATAATTCAAATTTAAGTTTTAAAATGTTAAAGGACTTAATCATTAAAATTAAATTAAAAGTTAAATTATCAAACTCTTTTTAAATTTTCAATTAAATTAAAATTAAAAATAAAATTAAATTAAAGATTAAATTAAATTAAATCAAACAAATTAAATTAACTTAAATCAAATTAAATCAAATTAATTTAAATTAAATTAATGTAAATCATATTAAATTAAATTAAATCAAATTAAATTAAATTAAATTAAAATAAAAAAAAATAAAATCAAGTTAAAATTAAAATTAAATTAAATTAAATAAATCAAATTAAAATTAAACCAAATTAAATCAAGTTAAACTAAAGTTAAATTAAATTAAATTAAAAATAACATCACCTAAGACATAAAGAAATTAAATATGAAGCAATTTGAACACTATTCCAAATTTAAATCCGATAACTGAAATTAAACTAAATCACAAACCATTTGAACACCAATTTGCCCTCGAAAACTTTGGTTATCATAACTCCTAAACAGAACATTAAATGAAATGTTACTTCACTTATAGGATATTCAAATGTCCTAGTTCACTGAGCAAGATAACGAAACTTGAATTCTCGGACGATTAATTCATTTGTATAATTAAATTCATTTGGACTTAAAACAATTCTAGCAATATTGAAAAGATGTTTAAGATTCTTCTTAAGCACTTCCTCAATATGGTAGGATATTCATAAGAACAATTGAACTTGATTATTCTTTGATGAAGAAAATCGTCCTCAAACCAAAACACAAGAACCTAGACGTCATAGGAAATGACTAGCTATAGGATTAGGAATTTGGTAGAAAACCATAACCCTTGCCTTAGCTTTACCTAGGAACTTGCTTAAACATTCTAATTGTATTTTAAGTGGAGCTTGGGATGACGGGAAGACCCTCCAGGTACGCTTTTATTTTATTGCAATTTACATTATTGCAATTTCTTTAATCGCATCACACTTACTTTTCTTGCATGATAAACAACTGTTGCATGAAAACCCACACCTTTAGGATAGTCCCTAAAACTGAAACCAAAACTAAATTAAAAGTCATTGCAAGATAAAATTCACCGCCACAACATTTCAAAATATAAAATAACTCAAAATTTAATCACAAACAGAACACAAAACTACAATTACAACTAAATTAAAACGTCATGTTGGATGATCGGGAATACCTCAGATGATGTAACCTACGGGTTGCTAATGGGATTTCCCACGGTCTAAATGAAAGTGTGGAACTCATTCAGTTGAGTTTAGCAAATTCATCTGGACTAAGTGAATCCGATAAAAATAACGATGCCGGAAGGATGGAACCGTGGGATCTTAACCGAGTGTTGTTATAATCAACTTTAAGATTTGTTTTAAATAAAACATAAAAAACACTTGGAAGTTAAGATTTTCTCTAAACCAAAACACTTTTCTCATCTCCTGATTTATGACTTCTATAACTAAACCTCTGCAACAACAAGGAGTTCGGAGCATGGTGGGCGACGACGGCCATCGTCATCAAGCAAAACCCGAGTCTACTTCAGCAGAAACTTTCCTAGAATTAAATAACCAAGCCATAGGATTTCGAGATAGTTTGCCTAGTGCAACATAAATCCTCAACTCTTCGTTAGGCATTTGCATAGAAAATTAAGCCCTAACCGGTCTTAGGACTCCGAGGTAGTCGTCCGATACGACATAAACCCTCACATCTTCGAGGCTATTTTTATGATCATGGCATATGAATATAAGTCCTAATTAATTAAAATTGGCAAGATCAAAACATTAAATAAAATTAGGACTTTCCCAAATCTAAGCCAAACAATAGGATAGTCGGGAAATTACCAAAGTTTGCTTCGAATCTGTAATTTCTCCTACTTTTCTTCCTTTGAATTTCCAAAACAAAATGTTCCAAACTTGATCCATTCCCTATTGAAATTCCAAAATTCAATCCTTTGAAAACTTAAACTTTGAAATTCTTGAGAGCAGAATTATTGATTATTATCGAGAGTTTTCTTAGGTGATTCCCGTCACTTAAGATGTAATTAACTATAGGGGCTTGCCCTTATAGGGAATTTTAAAGAACCCGAGTAATATAAACCCTGTTTAATGTTTTCATATTAAGCGGGGAATTTGTCGGCTTATAAAATTGGTTCGCGGACCAAACGGATGTCACAAATCTTCTAGTTTATTTAATCGAGCCCCACCATCAAGCAGTGTGTCTATCCTTAGGGATAGATACACGGTTTGTGGTGCGGTGCTCGTTTATATAAACTATTTGGGATGTGAGATTGGTTTGATTTCATATCTTAAAATCTTTAAATTTAAAATTGCTTTCAAAATCAAATACTACTTTTCAAATTATTTATTTAAACTAAATTAAAAATTCGCCGACAACTTCTGTTAGGCGACCCCTTTTCAAAATAAAACACACGACCTAAAAAATATGCCGACAGGGCGAAACAGAGCTAAAATAAAGCATAACAGAAAAGCTGCTGCAGAGTGGTGCCAACGGCGCCAAAATCCAGAGAATGATGATTTTGGGAGTTGACAGCACCCAAAAACAGCATCGATGGTGCCAGGGATGGTTATTTTCCATATAAATTAAATGTAGACGTTTTTTGGAAGGTTTCTTAAGGAAACTCTTTGGAAATTCATCCCTACATTATAATAGAGTGATTTAATGTCAGAAAAAGTGGTGTGTGTGAGTGGAAAAACATCGAGAATAATTAGAGATCTTAGAATAGGAGTAGAAATGTAGATTTCCACTTTTTTAGAGAGTTTGGTGGGGGAATATTGAGAAAATTTGTATGGGGATGTTATAGCATTGCATGGATCAGCGCGATACTTTATAGGAGAGATCTTCATCTTTCTTTTAAGGGAAAAAACTAAGTATTGTGTTCTTCATTTTCTTATGATTTTGTAAATACTTACCTAGTGGATTTGCTTTGATGTAATGAAGTTTTCCGTTGTGTTTTCTTCGTGCTTTGTGATGTATTTTTCTTACTCTATTTTCTTATTTGAAAATAATGGCATGAGAAGATTATGCCATTAATTTTCTTTTCTTTGGAATGAGTAGGATTCTTTTTTAGGATTATGGGATGCATGCTAGAAGAAGTTTTAATTATAAATGTGATGTTTTTTACTTGCACTTCATTTACATTACAAGAAGAGGTCGTTTTAGTGTTAAAATTCGTTGTAATTGCATTAAGACCCAAGAGGGCGGTGTAGTTCTCAACAAAGTGGAATCAAATTCAAATTCAATGGATTAGTGAGTAGTCCATGGGGGTTGAGTGTAGATAAATAGAAAAATATACTTTTGATGGGTGTAGAAATGGAGATTTTAGGGTGATCGACTAAAATCCTTAATTTGGTTAAAGTGTTTGGAAACTAATGCGAGAGTTAGCTCTCAGGCATGGGGAAAGTGGGAGCTCTGGAGTGAGAGCTAATATCCTCGCAGGCTAACCATGAATTTAGGGACCAAACCTTGGATTAGCCAATGTTTTTTATGCATTCAGAAGAGGGTAAAGAACATGATTGTTCTTTTTTGGCACATACAATATTTAATGCATCTCATTCCTATAATTTATCCAATTCAGTATATAAGAATAGTAGTTTTGAACATCTCAAAATTCTCCAAACTAATTATCCACAAAGGGTTATATTTAAAATTAATATTTTCCTTTAGGTATAGTTATTAGTTGTTTTAAACTTAAGACTTACCTTTTAGATTACTTCTTAGAAAAAAACACTTTAATTAACCTCCCAAACTAAGATCTAATAGTAGTAGACTAGAACTTTGACTAAAGGCCTCTTACCTCGCTTCCCTATGGGATCAATAATGGGACTCTGCTAGAGCCATGTATTGCTTGAACGATATGTATACTTGCATAGAACCTTTAGTGTATACTCGTACATATGAACATAAAACACACAAAAAAACAGCACACGCCGGAGGCGCATCAGGTTTTTGGCGCCGTTGCTGGGGAAGCTTTGGTAAGAACTTTTAAAAGAATTTTAGTTAAACATGTAAGAGTTAGATTTAAAAATTATAGTATTGTTATATAGTGTGTTTAGTTATTGTGTGTTTATTTTCAAGAAAAATCAAAATACCAAAACTATTTTTGATATTTGTCCTATTAGTTAAGTCTTTAGATTTGTATGCGTAGTTTAGTAGCTCTGCGACCTTGAATTTTATGAATTAGAATTAGAGAGAAATTTTTGGAGGATGATGAATTAGAAAAGATTCCATGAATTTAATTTAGAAATGGTGGATTGAGAATATAATGAATATTCAGATTTGGATTATAATGTCAGTAGCTTCAAAAGAGTAAACCCCAAGAGAGTGGCAAATTTTCAAGAAGATATGCTTACTATTTTAATTTTTTAAGGTTGTAGATATTGAGAGGAAGTTAGATCAATACATATAGAGTTATTCTCAAGGTCCTCCAGTTATAAAGAAAAAATCATTTGTACAATTGATTAAGCTTAACTATTTTGAAACTAGCCTTCAGATACATAATCCTTATCCCGATTGTTACAATCCAGGTCAGGAAAATTATTCAAATTTTAACTGGAAGGAGAAAACAAAATTTAAGGAAGATAATCAATTTATTCAGACATGTAATTGGAATAGTCAGGGTGATTTTAACTATGAACTCTCTTTTTCTCAAAATTTTAACTTCAACCCACATAATGAGGAGAAGAAATTACTATTAGAAGAGGATGATAATCAAAATCAGAGTCAGTTGGAATGTTAAGACGCAGAAACAAGAAATATTGAAAACCAACTGGGACAGATTATTAATGCAAATAACGCTTACCCCCAAAGATTTTATCTAGTGACCTTGAGATAAACCGTAAGAGATGAATGATGAGCAATATAAAATTATTGAACTAATACTTAGAAGAGAATTCGAGGATATGTTTCAAGAGAACTTTGAGTTGAGAGATGAGGATAAGGAGATTAAAAGATCATTAGAAGAAATTATTAAGGAATTAGAGAAAACTATGTCATCAACCAAGCTAGATATACAAAGACCACCTTCACCACTTTCTCAGAGAATATTGATACAAGAATTTGACAAGCAATTCTCATGATTTATGAAAGAATTCAGAAAACAACTAAAAATATGTTGTTTACCAAGGCATTAGAACAAATGCTTAACATTGTGAAGTTTAAAAAGGAGATTCTTGACGAAAAAATTAATTTTAAGGATCATGCAATATCTAGCTTTATGAATGAGATAATTGAGCCAACAATATATCCTATAATAGTATCCCAAGGGGAAGAATTGAAAGATAAACTTGAACAAAAGAGTAACATAGAAAAATTTGATCCATAATCTGAATTATCTAGAGAGAATCCGATCCAAAATCTGGGAGACCTTGAAATATCTTATAAAGATCAGTTTCTTATAAATTTTAAGGAAGATATTAATATGAAAATTGAGAAAATTAATAGAAGAATATTGGATCTAGAAAGAAATATGAGAAACAATGGTATAAATCAATTTGAAAAGGAAGATATAAAAGAAAAATTAAGATTTGAAGATTTTGTAAGAATCCCTAGATCTGAAAATGATTGGGTGAATGATCGAGGATAACTTAATTGGAGTTTTGATCTGGAGGAATCATTTGTCGGGCTATCGACGTTAAACCAATCCCTTTATGGGAGGAAACTCATAGTTATCAGTGCAGATTGATTTGGTATGCTTGAGAGTTATGATTGTTAATCTTATCTTTTTTTTTGGCTTTAGTGTAGATTGTTTAGTTTGATTGATGATTGGTAATGTTTGGATTATTAGTGGTTTTATTTGATCTTTGTCTATGTCATGAGGAGGTGATTCTTTAACTTTTATTATGGTTAGACTTGTTTATGTTCTCTTGTAGTAGTTGGATTGATGAATCCACTATAACTCGGGTTTCACTCAGACTTGAGTTTTACAAGAGACATCATGAATTTGAACAGTGACAAATCCATCTCAATTTTGTTGCTTCCTTTCTCTGACTTAGTTTTCATTTGATAGGAGTCACGAACGTATTTGATGAGTAACTTGTGGATGTCTTACACTATCTTTATAACTGTTAAAGGTGCTTAATTAAAAGGATTAGATGATGCCTGAGATTGGTGCCTATAAGCCAATTATCAGGGTTATTCTTATCTTTAGGATTATACTCTATTAAATTATTCTATTGTACCTAATTTATTAGTGTAGTGGTTCCATTAGAAATTGGAAGTTAGTTAGTGATGCGATGAGATAATGGAAGAATTAACCTCATTTATCATATGTGTTTGTTTTTGTGTTACAAGTTTTATATAAAACTTGAAGAACATTTTTATAATCCTATGATGATGCCTGTTATGCTAGTTAAACTTTTGTTTAGTCAATTTTATTCTGGAATGCTTAGTTTAGATTTACTTTATGCTGCATATTATCTTGTTCTGATGAATACTTTCTGCTGCTGTTGACCTCATTTTTGATGAGGTCTTCTCTTCTTCTCTTTAGTACTTAGGATCTAGCCTTAGGCTTTTCCTTTGACTATCTTAGAGGACTAGAATTGAGACCCACCTTTTAGAAATTCAAACCACTTCTTAAATCCCCGCAAACTCCACAAACTTGACTATAGACCCCTAATCACCTAGAGGGTTGAAATCAAATGTGGAAGTTTAAAGGATGAGTTCCTATAGGACTCTTTGGCCTTAGAGCCGCCCGTGCGGCTCTGGTCCAGTGAAGGGGCTGACTTACACACACCACACTTATACACTACACCTACACACTACACTTCCACATACCTCCTAAAACCACACCCATACCTAACTTGACCTCCCGACTCATGTAGGTGATCCACATGGATGGTCCTTAACCCCTAAGCCCTCGGCTAAGAGGTTAGGAACAACATAGCTGAATGCCTCAAGTGAGTCCCTTCATGGCTCATGTGGGCTTGATGTGACTCCATGGCTCAACCAAAATGACTTTTTTCCACCCAAATTCACCCAATCTTCAATTTCCCAAATTTTTAATTTTTGACCCCCGGGACCCTACACCTACTAAACCTACCCAAAACCCTTAAAATTACCCAAATTTCTCAAAAATTTCCAAATTACCCAAAATTCTCCAAAATCAATCTCAAACATTTCCACATCACTTAAATTGATCATCCATACCCAAAAATACCAAAAATTTCAAGAAAACCTCCCAATACCCTCCAAATACCCAAAATACCCCTCTTGGCCTAAAAATCCAAAAATTCAGCAAATTCCCAGAAAATTCCAAAAAATCCCAAATATTCCCAATTTCATTTTGTCCAACTACACCATGGGCCAATTTTGTCAATTTACCCTACTTTTGTCAAAACCCCCAATTTGACCCATTTTTAACCCTAAGTGCACCCAATGTAAAGCCAAACCTACCCAATTGACCCCAATTTTGGTCCAATTCAATTCTAAAATTCAATTCAACATCCCCAATACCAATCTAGACCAAATCTAAGCCCAATTTGATTGACATTTGGATCCAATCTCACTTTTGGCCTTAAAGCCCAATTTGGACCCATGACCTAAACCTAACCCAAACTCACCCAACTCAATTCCAATTAACCCCAAATCTTTTCTAAATCTTCCTTAACATTCCCACAAACAAAATACTAACATGATTTGCCCAAAATTTAGACCCAAACCCCACTCAAACTCAACCCAAGGTTAAAAGGCCCATTTTTGACCTAAACCCAAACCTAACCCAAATGAGCCCAAACCCCAAAATCAAAGCCCAACCAAAGTCAAAACCTCTTTGAAACACTCCCATAAACATTTCTCAACATTGATTTTATATCAATTTCAACCCTAGCCCAACATTGGCCCAACTTAGCCCACTTGGACCTACATAGGCCCACTTACCAAATAAATCCAAATTCAAACCAATTCAACTCTAAATCACACCAAATTGATTCCAAGCCCTTCATAGAACATCCCTAAACCAATTATGACATTTATTTGACAAAGTTCTTCACAAAATTTTTATCCAAATGCCCATCCTAAAATCAAAAGCCCATTTCCCTTAAACTTTCCTAAAAGCCCACTTCACCACATCCAAAGGCCCAAAATCTACCCTAAAGCCCACATGACATCTCCATTTGTCATCCACTTAATTAAATCCATTACCTAAGTCCTAAATTCACCATCAAATTATTCCAAATCAAGCTTCATCCAAATTTCCACCAAATTATCCAAAATCCTTAAAATCCTTTTTATGAAATCGACCAAACTTTTTGCCAAGCCAAAGGTGAGCCATGAAGCCATGCATGAGCCACATGTGAGCCATGAGAGCTTTGGACACTCCACCATGCCATATTGGGTAAGAAGAGGGGGGCTTTCCTTAATCCCTAAAGCTCATTAGCCTTAATCATGTTTCACCTAAACTTAAATTTAATCCAAATATATTTGGATGGAGACTTCTCCATGCCAAACCAAATCGATCCCTTTGATCCCCCACAAGCATCCAAAGCCACCTTGAAGGGTGCACCAAGCCCAAATGGGTGGATTGACCCATTTAGACTCAAAACTAGCCATGCCCCATTCTACTTTGAATCAAAGCCTTTACACATGGTAATGGCCAATTGCTTGCACCAAGCCCCAGCCCTGACCCACCTGACCTTGAGGGTGACCCATGCCTGGCCGGCCAGCCACCAGGCCGCCGGAAAACACCATGGCCGTCGGAAAACACCATGGCCGAGAGCTCACATGTGAGCCAACTTTGAAATTCTCACCTGCTGAGCTGCCCCATCCCCAGTTGGCCATTGTAGCTCGTTCTTCTCTCGCCAAGAGCAAGTCGATCCCAAGCCCTAACTCTCCCCGGGAGGCCCTCCACCCTCTCCTATTTAAACTCCACCCCTCTCGGCCATGAGAAGAGCTAAGCACAAACCTTGCCAAAACTCCGCCAAAATTGTTCCGTACTCCTCCCCATACACAGAGCACTTGATCCCCAGAGTGAGATCCCCCTGCCATTTCTCCTCTCGCGAGCTCAATTTCGCAGTCGAAATTCTACCCAAAACCAGGACACTTCTCCACGGTGAGCCAATTCCCAAATTGATTGGTTCTACACCTTCACCGGACCAAGGGAAGGTGTCCACCAGACAAAAGCCCCATCTCCGTGGCCACCCGGTTGCTCCATGCCTCCAAGCTTTGTGATCGGGCTTGGTCGAAATCACATCCGCACAATTCACCGCGACTGGAGACTTCATCCGGAGCTTGCGGGATCCAATCGAAGGTGAAACAACTCTCGGATTGAAGCCACACTTCTCCGAGCAAAGGTATGAGCTAATTCTTCATCCCGAGCTTCCGGAGATTCTCCATTTCAAATGCCTTAGTTTCAATGCATGTTAACCATATAGATGTGTTCGTCTCTTCAAGACGAATCCATGAGAGCATAAGAACATAAAAATCCATTGAGTATCGAGTGAGATCTTAGAGATTTAGTGTGGACGGCTCTCGGGTGAGGACGCTCGGGGACGATGAACGGATGCCGTCCATTCAATACACGCGCGGACGAACGGCTCAGATGGCGTCGGACCAAGAGACGGTACGAGAACCGCGGGGCCCGGGCCGCCGACTCGGGTGGCGGCGTCGAATGGGAGCGCGACGCGTGTGCGTTCGGAGCTGCCGAGGTTGACGCGGCGCCGCGTGGATAAATAGAAAATTAAGATATTTTTCTATTTATTTAATTCCCTAAACTTCAAAAATTCATATCTCTGTGTAGAAAAATCAGAAAAATAAAATAAAAATACCCTCTTGCTCAGTGAACAGAGGAGAATAATGTGGAAAAGAAATCATTTAATTTCATCAAGTATTTTATTTTTTATAATTTATTTACTCTCCGCATTATTTTAATTCTCCATGCATGCATACAATTCACCATGGCATGAAACCATAGGGCTTTTGAAGCCTCTGAATTTGGGAACATTCCCTGAATTTTCCAAAGTCAGAGGCCATCCCTATGAAGAGTTATTGATTTTTCAAGTTCATGCTACTGTTTTGAGTATTTTAATTCCAATAAATAGCATGTTGTGAAATAAATTCTAGGAAAATTTGGTGATGTTCCTTATGACCAGAGAACCGTAGGAAAAATAGGTTTTGACTTAGTTCATTTAAAACAACCCTAATTGGCTTAAAAAACCCAAAATAGGTCTTTAATTAATTAAAGTTAACCATGCATCAAATTGACTTGAAATCAATTCTCCACTGACCTTTAGGATCAGAGGAACCCACCATAAAAATTTGAGGTCAATTGGACTTGGTTAGCCCCACTAATTGGGTTGATTAAGCCACTTAGTCATTTTAAACTTAAAAAATTCATAACTTTCAAAATACCTTTCAAAAATTCACCAAATTGGTTTTGGAGCCTCTCTGATATCAGGGGAACCTAAGAAAATTAAAATTTCAATTTTCTAAAAAAGTTGATTTTTAATAATATTTTAATATTTTTAATAATTAAAAAATAATAAAAATCACAAAAATAATAAAATTCACCAAAATGTCACATTTTGAATTTTAATCACATAGGAACAAATCCCACATTTTTCTTAGGTCTATTTAGTGAGATATTAAATTTTAAAGCTTTAAGGTAATTTTAAAATTAAAAAAAATGTATTTTCTAGCATTTTCACTAAAATAATTATAATAAATTATAGAAAAATCAGAAAATTACAAAATTTGCTTCTCTGGTTTCCTTGATATCAGAGAGATTTTTGAAAAATATAAAATTCATTTTTCAACATTTATTTTATTTTTAAATTAATTAACACTCCAAAACTTAAAATAATTATAATAAAAATAATATAATTCAAAAAATCACCAAAATTGGTCCAAGTGCTTCTCTAGTCATTAGGAATGTCCCCTAATTTTCTTAAGGACAGAAACTTTCCCTTGGTCATGTTATTAAATTTTCCTTGGAAATCTCTATTTTCCACCAAAAATAATTATATAAATAAATTAAATACAGAAAAATCACATTTTCTCCTCTCATGTCTTTATTGACATATGAGTAAAGTCACATAAAAATTTCAAGTTCATTAGAGTTCAACTTAGTGAGTTATGAAATTATTAAGCTTAAAGGGTAAAATGGTAATTAAAATTTTAACCCTTAATTAAAACTTTAGGTTTAATAAAAAATTAACAAGTAAAATATTTGATCCTAATCTGATTTGGATGATTGAAATTTAAATAATTAAAGGGTAGAAACCCATTAAGCAATTTTAAAATGATTAAACTTTAATTAAATAATGGATTAAATTTGGAAGAATAATAAAATTGGAATTATTAAAATAGGGATATTATTAGGAAGAGATTTATTCTTTAATTTAAAAAAATCCCTAAATTAATTATCTCATTAATATTCAATTCTTAATTAAAATGATAACTCAAATTTAAAATATTAAAAGACTTAATTATTAAACTCTTTTAAAAATTTCAATTAAAATTAAAAATAAAATTAAATTAAAATTAAATTAAATTAAATAAATTAAATTAAATTAAATTTAAATTAAATTAAATTAAATAAATTAAATTAAATTAAATTAAATTAAAATTAAATTAAATTAAATAAATTAAATTAAATTAAAAAATTAAATTAAATTAAATAAATTAAATTAAATTAAATTAAATTAAATTAAATTAAATTAAAATTAAATTAAATTAAATAAGTTAAATTAAATTAAATAATTGAATTAAATTAAATCAAATTAAATTAAATTAAATCAAATTAAATAAAAATTAAATCAAATCAAATTAAATTAATTTAACATCAAATCAAACTCAATTGAATTAAATTAAATTAAATTGAATTAAATATAACATCACCAAAGACATAAAGAATTCAAAATAAATCTAAAATAACTTGAACACTATTCCAAATTTAAACTCTTTAACTTAAACCAAATCATTTGAATACTAATTTACCCTCAAAAGCTTTAGTTATCATAACTCCTAAATAGTAACATTAAATGAAATGTTACTTCACTTATAGGATATTCAAATGTCCTAGTTCACTCGAGTAAGATAACAACGAAACTTGAATTCTCGAACGATTAATTCATTTATATAATCGAATTCATTTGGACTTAAAACAATCCTAGAAATATTGAAAAGATGTTTAAGATTCTTCTTAAGCACTTCCTCAATATGATAGGACATTTATAAGAACAATTGAATTTAATTATTCTTTGATGAAGAAAATCGTCTTCAAACAAAAATACAAAGACCTAGACGCCATAGGAAATGACTAGCTATAGGATTAGGAATTTGGTAGAAAACCATAACCCTTGCCTTAGCTCTACCTAGGAACTTGCTTAAATATTTAAATTGTGTTTTAAGTGCAGCTTGGGATGACGGGAAGACCCTCCAGGTACGCTTTTATTTTATTGCAATTTACTTTCTTGTAATTTACTTTCCTGCAATTTACTTTCTTGCAAATGTACTTTACTTTTCTTGCATGATAAAACAATCGTTGCATGAAAACCCACACCTTTAGGATAGTCCCTAAAACTGAAACCAGAACTAAGTTAAAAGTCATTGCAAGATAAAATTCACCGCCACAACATTTCAAAATATAAAACAACTCAAAATTTAATTACAAACATAACACAAAACTACAATTACAACTAAATTAAAACGTCCTCGTTGGATGATCGAGAATACCTCGGATGATGTAACCTACGTGTTGCTAACGGATTTCCCACGGTCTAAATGAAAGTGTGGAGCTCATTCAGTTGAGTTTAGCAAATTCACCCGGACTAAGTGAATCCGATAAAAATAATGATGCCTAAGGATGGAACCGCGGGATCTTAACCGGTGTCGTTATAATCAACTTTAAGATTTGTTTTAATTAAAACGTAAAAAACACTTGGAAATTAAGATTTTCTCTAAACCAAAACACTTTTCTCATCCCCCGATTTATAATTTCTAAAAACCAAACCTCGCGACAACAAGGAGCTCGGAGCATGATGGGCAAGACGGCCATCGTCGTCAAGAAAACTCGAATCTACATCAACAAAACTTTCCTAGAACTAAACAACAAAGCCATAGGACTTCGAGGTAGTTTGCCTAGTGCAACATAAACCCTCAACCTTTGTTAGGCATTTGCATGATCGGGTCATGTAAATTAAGCCCTAACCGGACTTAGGATTCCGAGGTAGTCGTCTGATACGACATAAACCCTCACATCTTCGAGGCTATTTGTATGATTCTATCATATAAATATAAGTCCTAATTAATTAAAATTGACAAAATCAAAACATTTAAATAAACATTAGGATTTTCCTAAATTTAAGCCACACAATAGGGTAGTCGGGAAATTACCGAAGTTCACTTCGAATCTGTGATTTCTCCTACTTTTCTTCCTTTGGATTCACAAAACAAAATGTTCCAAACTTGATCCATTCCCTATTGAAATTCCAAAATTCAATCCCTCGAAAACTTAAACTTTGAAATTCCCGAGAGCAGAATTATTGATTATTATCGAGAGTTTTCTTAGGTGATTCCCGTCACTTAAGATGTAATTAACTATAAGGGCTTGCCCTTATAGGGAATTTTGAAGAACCTGGTAATATAAACCCCGTTTAATGTTTTCATATTAAGCAGGGGAATTTTGTCGGCTTATAAAATTGATTCGCGGACCAAACGGATGTCACAAATCTTCTAGTTTATTTAATCGAGCCCCACCGTCAAGCAAATGGTGTCTATCCTTAGTGATAGTATACACTGGCTTGTGGTGCGGTGCTCGTTTATATAAACTATTTGGGATGTGAGAATCGGTTTAGTCTCATATCTTAAAACCTTCAAATTTGAAATTATTTTCAAAATTAAATACTACTTTTCAAACTATTTATTTTAATTAAATTAAAAATTCGCCGACGGATTTCGTTAGGCGACCCCTCTTCAAAATAAAACACAACCTAAAAATATGCCGACAGATTTCTGGCGACTTCGCTGGGGAAAATTCCTCTCTCCATTATAATTAGATAATTCTGCTTTCAAAAATCGGAAGTGTATCCATGTCCCTTGTGGATTAAACTACCCTTCTTTCCGTTGGAATACTATGTTCATTTCTATCTTGAATGAGTATAGCCAACATTCTCTCGGATTTAGGAGCCACTGTTTGGACACCCCTAAACAGAGAGGTTCCGAGATCATTTTACCTCATTTCCGAGGTGGGGTGGACCCCAATAGGTGTTAGTTTAGGAATGATCCTTCGAGTCGAGAAGTCTTGCTTAAGACTTTCTTTTCCTTTCCAACTCGAATCGATTCCTTACCTTCTCTACACTTTTCGAACATTCCGTTCTAAATAAACAAACCCTCTAATAAGTGACTCTTTTAACAAATGATTCCCTCTTATAAATACATGAACAAAAAACGAGTTCGGACTCTTTTCAATTCCTTTCTTTTCGTCCTAAAGAAAAGAAGCATAACTCGGACCGACAACCGTAATCTACCTCGCAGAAATGGAAGCCCCGAAACCGATTTTCTCCTTCACCAACGGACTGGACTTTCGCCGTCTATAAGGATGAGCCGCCCGACAATGGGATCATCCGATTTGGACAGTGATTCGAAAACACGAACGCCAAGGTCACCGACGTCTCCCTCTTTGCACCGACGAACAAGGTATCCGAAGCCGAGGAGCCATCGCTCGAGCTCAACCTCAGGTCGACCCAAGAGTTTCCTCCCCCGCAAAGGGTCCCGACTAGGAGGAGTACCGCCGTCCGCAGGAGGACCTGCTCTTACTACCCCCACCTGGTCTAGTCGTGTTTCGCACCTACCCCGACTTCGCCAAATCAAAGGGGAAAGAAATCCGTAATTATGGTAAACCCGTTACCGTGGAGGGTACGGATCTTCTCGTAAGACCTTCTCGTTTTCGAAATCGGGTCCAGCTTCAAAGATTCCGTCACCGACAAAGACCCAAAGAAGAAACAAGTAGAAGGATCGCCGGAGAAGCAAGAGCCGCCGAAATCGCTTTCCCGGAGGAAATTCCGTAGCCGCCGTAATATACACCACCGCCCGACTACATACCACTTTTGGGAGGAAGCAGTTCCATCCCCTCTCCGCCGCAGAGGATGAGGAGAATGTTCGCAAGATTGCCGCCACATTACCTCGGCCCGCATACTACAACGATAGCCGCAAGAAAAGAACTAGAACTACGCCGTTTGCTCGACCGCAAACTTTGGTAGAAAAGCTAGCAAGGAAGGAAAACCGCCCAGTATCGGAAATTCTACGAAGGATAGGGCGGGTGCCGCCAAATCCCGTCTTGGGCCCCGAGTAGAGCCCATCATCATGACAGAAAAGCCAAGCAAGAGAATGAAGGCTAGCCCGCCCGTCGTAGTCTCGGATTGACAGATCAGTGAGGATACCACCTTCCAAAGCATTTGGCCGACGGACCGTCCGGTCCTGGACCTTCCGCCGCTAGAAGGATGGTGTGGCGTCCCACTACTCGGGCGACTGAGATTGAAACAGCTGACTCGAAAAAGAAAGTCTCGCCAGAGGCCGGAATCCGAAGAAAGTGCTACCGCGATAAAGGGGACTCGTGAAAAGGGACCCGGCAGCCTATCGCATGACAACCGCAAAGACACACGTAAAGCTCCGCCGGAAGATGCCATGGAAAAGTCGAGAACCGATATCCGACGGTTGGCAAAAGAAAGAGAAGAAAAGTTCGGAGATGAGATCGATTCATCGGAGTTCATGGACGATGAATATGCGTAAATCAATATGGCCGAGACACGAGCTTCATCGCCTTCGCAAGGTGCTCCCGCAACTGCGCAGAAGAGAGGAGCCGAAACCGATGAGAAGACAACTTCGTGAAAAGGACGACACGATCGCTCAAATGGCGAAAAGGATGGAAGAGATGGCCGTAGCTTCCGGCCACTCTCCGCAGTCAAGTACAACCACATGCAGAAACACCCCCAAAGGTCATTCACATCGTAGACGGAGGAAAGGAGATTACATCCGTCAATGGGGATGACCAGCTGAAAAGGATACAACACAAAGTATGATCCCCGAAAAGGATATCAAGAACTCGGTAGAATAGCAAAGGCGAGAAGCCTTAAGCACAATCGAAGAACGGGACATCCATTCGGACGGGTAGACCTTACCTGCAAGAATTCGACGCCGTCCAATACCCGAAAGGCTTCGTACCACCTCTCGTTCAAGACATTCGATGGAACCGGAACCCCCGACAAGATGTTGCACACTTTCGTGCCGCTGTTGCAATGCCGGCGGGAGCGATGCATTACTCTTCCGACAAGCTTCGTCAGGCAGTCTGTCAGGAATCTCCTTCGACTGGTATGCAGAATTACCAAATGGTTCGGTAAAGACGTTCTCAGAACTAGAGAACCTCTTCATCAAGCGATTCGCCGGAGCTCAGCACCACATCACTATAGGTGATTTGATGGTAGAGAAACAAAGGCCGAACGAAACTTTGGTGGATTACATACTTCGATGGAGGAACTTAAGCATGAAATGTGAACCACAACTGCAAGAACAACAAGCGTCGGCATTTTACTTAAAAGCATTCACGGCCCGATAAAGACTTCTCCTCAAAGGGTTCACTATTAAGACTTTTGAGAAGTTGTTAAGCAAGGCCGGAAGCTTGCAAGAAGAGGCGAAGCAATTAAGTTTTGCACGACAAGACGGACAAGCGTAAGCCTGTGAAGACTTTCGAAAAGAAATCCGGATCATTGCAGCGAGCTGACAAAGGCAAGCAACCGATGCAAATACCACCGTAACGGCCGCGAAGAACCACAACAGAATTACCAAGAACCCCGGTCCAGCTATCGATCGTCTCCGCAAGTATGAACAACCGTCCCGTCCGCAACGTACATCGAGGGAGCTTCGAGCAGAGAATATCCGTTCGAAAATGAAGCAAGATCGAAGATGTTCCGTAGCTCTAATGAAAACTCCGCATTTCCAACTGCCGTAACCTAAAAGACCGCAGGAAGTCAACAAGAACGGTGATCCCAACTTTCGCCCCTACCATCGGATGCTTGGGCACAAGATAGAAGATTGCATTACCTTTAAAAGTCGGCTCAACGACAACCTTCTGAAAGGAAATATAACAATCCCGAAGGAGTACATGAAGGAACCCCGTAAAGGAGGTTCCGTCAATGTTATCTCAACCGATCCCGTCATTCCGATAGATCCCTATGCAACCGACGATGGATGGACTACCGCCCGACGAGGTCTTCGAAGAAGATTTTAGACAACGATCCGAACCGCTTCGTGCGAGCTTCAATTCGTAGTTCGAGACCCGTTAAACCGGTACTATCACTTACGATAGAAGAACCACCTCGACAGAGACGATCGAAGAAAAGAAGAAAATCGACGAAGAAGAGGGGACCGAGATTCCTAAGGCTAGACTAGGGGTCGCTTATCCTAGTGATAGTTGTTTCCGATTAGGGGAGAAATCCCTCGAACCTCCGATTTTGTATGATTATCTCGCTCACTTCGGTGGGATCATATAATGATAAGGGTGATGGCGTTGGCTACGTTTTGACCGTTTCTAACGATTACGTAACTAGCGACAATCCGGACATCGACTTCGATACCAACAACGAATTCTCAAATCATACACGATCTCGACGAGCAAAATAACGAAGAAGACATCCATCAAGGAGGCTACGAGAGTTCAACAAGCAACGGATCTATCTCGCGAGTTTCGAGGAGCTCCAATTACGATAGAAGTTAGAGCCTTCGGATTTTGAAGATAATCCGAAGAGCCAGTCATTCCGATTCAGGAGAAGACACCGACGAACTCAACACTAGATTCAGAAGAAATTACATAAGTCAACTTAAGAAGTGGAAGAGTTCTACCTCCAAGAATGGGTCCAAAAGACAAAGGAAAGCAGGTGGTTGTTCAAGAAGAACCAACCCCGGCAGAAGAAATACCCATTCGAGAAGAAGCCGAGACGCATGAGAACAAAGTGGACTACAACGTGCTAGCCCATCTTAGAAAACTACCGCCAACCGAGCATTTACGATGCTCTCATCTTATCAAAGGAGATGAGAGAAGCTCTGATCAAAGCCTTACTTGATCCAGAAATTTGCTTAGCTCAAATGACCGGAGATTCCTTAGATGAGGTTTACTCGTTAAAGGAACAGCGAGGCGTTACCTTCACGGATAATGACCTACTACTTGGGACAGCAGATCACAACCGACCGTTGTACATTTCGAGCTTACAATCGGGAAGTTTACGCTCTCCGCAGTATTGGTGGATCCAGGAGCATCAATCAACATAATGAGTCTTCGAACACTAAGCATACTTGAAATTGATGCTCGCGAGCTCGAGGCCGACAAAATGTTATTAAGAGGATTCAACCGTAAAGGAGAAAGAGCCCTCGGTCAATAACGCTACTGATGAAGACCGGTGACTTAGCAAAGACAACCACAAAATTTCACATAATTGATTCAGAAACGTCGTTCAATGCTCTGCGATACATGAAAACAGGATGGTACCATCATCTCTGCACCAGTGCATCAAATACTATGATGGAGGGGAACAGTGCATCAAAGGCGACTTGCAACCATTCTCCGTACATGAGATTGGAATCCATGAAGATGCAGCTTATTATGCACCACCAAAGAAAACGATCTTCTCCAGAGATACCGTAACAAATGAAGCAAAGAAAGTTCAGTGACAACGAAGAACCCGAGGTTCTAGTCCAACGATCACTCACCACTCCCTTACGGCGAGATGGTGAAGGTTTCTCCACAACTCGCATCCGAGGTCGAGGCCGGGACGAGGTCGTGGTAGAGATACTAGGACAATCGGATGTAAGAAACCAACCATCAATGTTGATTGGAATGATAGCTTTGAAGAAGAAAAGGAAATCAAGCAAGAAGCAAGCAACAATAAGTCGAAAGAAGCCGCAATTCAAGATCTCCCTCGAAGATGAAAAGAACGAAGAATATAAATCGATGTACGAGAAGATTAACCACTACGTACATACTATGGCCCTAACCCCGATCCATTCTAATAAGATCGAGGGTATGGTGGTCAAAGAGGTACGTAACGACGGTGCAAGGCCAATCAAATTCTACCGTGGTGCTTCTTCCTCCAAAACCGAAAATAATGTACAATTCGAAGATGTCACTTCATCGAATTAATGGAATTACCTTTCGAGTGGTACTCTCCCCGTGTTCAAAATTTAATTCAACGTGGTTTCTTACCTCGACAATGGACAAAAGGTCAATCACAACATTTTGAAAAGTTATGGAATAACTCCGTCGTCCACCCAATTCAAAGCATGGTCTCGGATTCGCACGCAGGGTCGGCTCGACGATACCGAATTTTTCTTGGTTGTCACTTGCGAGCCTAATGAAAATTGCATGGAAACTACGAGACGAACTCGAAGATTTACAAATTGGAGACGCTCCACCAGAATTCGAAGAAGAAATCAAATCTACAATAGATGAGTTAACGGAAGTTAACTTAGGTACTAGCGAAGAGCCTAGGCCTACCTTTGTTAGCTCCTTACTCAATAAAGAAGACTCCGAAGAAATAATCAAGTTATTAATGGAATTTAAAGATCTGTTTTGCTTGGAGCTATGATGAGATGCCGTGATTAGCTCCGCAGGTCGCGACCATAAGCTAGGAGTGGATCCTACTTCGTTCCAGTCGACAAGGTCCCAGAAGAATGCGTCTAGAAATCGAACAACAAGTCATAGCCGAAGTTAAAAAGCTAATAAACGCTAAATTTGTCCGTGAAGAACAATACCCGACTTGGCTAGCCAATGTGGTGCCACTGTAAAGAAGAATGGTCGATCGAATCAGTGTGGACTTCGTAGATTTAAATAAGGCATGTCCAAAGGATGAATTCCCTCTACCGATCCTGAATTAATGATCGACATTGCTTCAACGCATGAAATATTTTCATTCATGGATGGATCTTCGAGATACAACCAGTATAAAAATGGCTCTAGAAGATGAAAAGCTTACAGCATTCGAACGCCGATCGGAGTATTTTGCTACACAAGTGATGCCATTCGGACCGAAGAACGCAGAGCAACCTACCAGAGAGCAATGACAAGAATTTTTGATGATCTCATCCACAATCAAGTCGAATGCTACGTGGACGATGTGGTCATCAAAAGCAAAGTAAAGGAAAACCACCTATATGATTTGAGAATTGTTTTCGAACTATTAAGACAATTTAACCTTAAGATGAATCCCTTAAAATGCGCCTTCGGCATCACCTCCGGGAAATTCTTCGGATTCGTTGTCCGACATCGTGGAATTGAAATCGACCCGGAGAAGATTAAAGCTATCTTAGAAATGCCGCCTCCCAAAACCTTAAAACAACTACGATCTTTTCAAGGAAGCCGGCATATCTTCGACGCTTTATCTCAAACCCGTCGGTAGGTGTCAGCCTTTCTCGCACTAGTTAAAAGAACGCCAAATTTATTTGGGAAGAGAAATGCCGTAAGGCCTTCGAAGACATTAAACAATATTTAATGACACCTCCCGTCTTAGCAGCCCCGACCTCGGTAGTACCGCCGATACTTTACACCGCGACTTTAGACGACTCTCTCGGAGCCCCGTTGGCCTGTGTCAATGATGAGGGTAAAGAAAATGCTCTTTACTACTTAAGCCGTCGTTTACTTCCGACGGAAGTAAGGTATCCCGCAATTGAAAAGCATTGTTTGGCCTCGATCTTCGCCGCTCAAAAGCTCGAGCACTACATGCTTTCTCATAAGGTTAACCCGATCTCGAAGTTTAATCCATTGCAATACTCGATGACTCGTCCAACACTTTCCGGCAGACTTGCCGCATGGTCAATGATATTATCGCAATTCGATATAACTTTCGTGCCTCTCGCGTGCCGTAAAGGGACAAGTCTTAGCAGACTTCCTCGCAACGTACCCTTTCGCCGACAGAATCTCCTCTCAACGATGATTTGCCGTATGAACAAATAATGAACCTAGAAGGCCCCGATGATCGACGTTGGGAATTATATTTCGACGGAGCATCTTCAGCACACAAAGACGAAGAATCGCAAGTGATAGTGCCCGGTAAGGTAGGAATCGGGCTAATCTTTATAACACCGAAGCGGGGATGTTAAGATACTCCTACCACTTGACAGAACCGTGTACAAACAACGAAGCAGAATACAAAGCCCTCATAACGGACCGGAATTAACTATTCAAATGGGGATAACGTACATCAACATCTACGGGATTCACAGCTAATCATTCAAGTAGACGCCGGACAATACAGTAATTTTTAAACCAAGACTCGAACAATACTTCCAAGATGCCATACAAATTGTTGGAACAGATTCCAAATGTGACAATCTACAAAATTCCCGTAAAAGAGAATGCTTTAAGCAGATGCTTTAGCCCGTCTCGCAAAAGAATTTGCCCGTTTGCAAGATGAATCAGTGGAAGTGTCGGCTCACGGACGTCAGTCCTATCACAACTCGACATAGACACAATACACAAATCGAAAAAGAAAAAGAAGTAGTTGCAAGAAGGACGTAAAAACACGTAAGATCAGCGATGACCATCGATGGACTACCACGCAAACGAGAAAGCTACCGGACGATAGGTCGCTAGCCCATCGGATCAAGAAAAGAACTCGTCCTACGCATTAATAAACAACACATTATACGAAGGTCTTTTCGATCAAATGTGGCTAAGGTGCCTAAGCGGGTCCGAGGCCCGTGAAATTGTTAAAGAGGTGCATTCAGGACTCCGTGGCGCTCACCAGCCGGGTCCGAAGATGAAAATGAAAATTAAAAGACTAGGGTACTACTGGCCCTCGATGATGACCGACTGCATGAAAATCGCCAAGAGCTGTCACCAGTGCCAAGTGCACGGAGTGGTTCTACACCAACCTCCAAATGTGCCGCACCCGACAATTGCGTCGTGGCCATTTAAATGTTGGGGCACGGATATAGTGGGTCCAATAGAACCACCATCTTCAAAAGGACATCGCTTCATTCTTGCGGCTACAGATTACTTTTCCATGCGGGCGAGGCAGCTCCACTTAGAGAAGTGAAAGCACACCACGTGCTGCGCTTTTCAAGAACCAAGTTGTCTACCGTTTCGGGTGCCGTGCAGATCATCTCGTATAATGGGTCAGCATTCGTAAGCACACAAATCAATAATTTTGTCGTGAGACACGGAATCGACCGGCGATACTCAACAATTTACTACCCAAGAGCAAACGGTCTCGCCGAGGCTTTTAATAAAACTCTCGTTCAAATCTTAAAGAAAACCTTGGACGATAATAAGAGAAATTGGCACGAGAAATTCTTAGAAGCCTTATGGGCCTACCGGACAACCTTCAGAACTCCTACTTAAGCTACACCTTACGTTCTAGTGTATGGGTCCGAGGCAGTGTTACCTTTAGAGGTTCAGCTTCCTTCACTCAGAATTGCTGTTGCAAACAAGATCACGACAAAAGAAAATGCTAGATTACGATTCGAAGAATTAGAAAGCTTGGAAGGGAAAAGACTTGCAGCAGCAACGTAATTTAGAACTATACCAAGCTAAGATGGTTCAAGCCCATGACAAATTGGTCCGCCCAAGAACCTTCAAAGTTGGTGACTTAGTTCTCGTTCTCAAGAGACCTATTCTCGCACACCGCAAGATAGGAGGAAAATTTGAACCCACTGGGAAGGACCATTCGTGGTCAAGCAAGTATACCCGTGAGGTTCCTACCAGCCTAGTGAATTGCCGGGAGAACGACATATGCTTCCGATCAACGGACGATACTTGAAAAAGTATTACGCTACCCGATGTTTCGAAGGAATGGATTCTTCATCCCTAAGAAACACGGCGAAGTAATTACTTATGATCGGGTCCGAACCCAAAAATAATAAAATGTGCTAAGATAAATAAAGTCATGATAATACGTTTTCCTTGTTTTCTTTTCCAAATCAAAATCTCTTCCCTGATCTTATCCTACTTCATTCCTGTTAAATTTTAAAATATAGGAGAAATAAAAAAATGTCTTTAATAAACATTTTCTTAATGTTCTTGTTCTTAAGTACAGCCCCCGATCCTTTTCCTTGTCTTTTCGCAGGAAATGTCGAACGAGCGGTTGGTCCCGAACTTTAAGAATGGCGTAAGCCTTCGCACTCGATGAAAAGAGGGTGAAAGATGGAGCGATAATCGAGATTGACTCGGATTTCGCACCGAGCAGCACCTACAAGACGAGGAAAGTGACTAGGTCCCGCCGACCGAGAAGAACTTCCCGGCGACAAGTGATGAGAGTGGGTGGCCCAAGCCACCAATCCAACAACAAGAAAAGAAAAGCAAACACCGAAGAAGATAAGAAAATGAAGTCCGTAGTCGCTACGGCGGAGGGCAGTGCTTGTCGCCGCCGCGCCCACGTAGATTCAAGAAGTGCGGAGAGCTACTCTCACAGCCCACGCAACGAAGAAATAAGAATCGCCGCATCCGTAAGATGTTAACAAAACTAGCCACGCGACCGCGCGACGAGACAATCGCTAATGCCAAGACACACATTTCAAGGACACCGGTCTCACCGGAACTCGAAGAAAGGAGGCCAGCTCCTAGGATAACGTAAAGAACCGGGGAAATCTCTAGAAGATCGAAGAAAGAAGGCTACCACGCCACCGGATAGAACCACCAATAATGCATGACCTTGTTGCGTAAGCAACCCCGGGGATGTCCCGACGTGCATCATCCCCGAGGAGCCGAGGTATGCGGGGAACGTGAAGGGATTGAACCATATATCCCACAATATGTCACAAGGCCTCGCCATCCGCGATCATTCCGAATACGAGCCGGAGAGAATGCGTAATGTTTAAAAGAAGACCTTTGAATACTTCGAGAGAATTGGAGGCAAAAGGATCAACATACTCAGAGGGCCTCGAGCTACATACCGACGTATTCTCGGAGTATGAACAACAAGCAAATCGTGGATTGTATCCGGGATTTGAAAAGAATGGGCCGAGCAGCCGCCCGAGGGAAAACACATACTCGAACCCCGAGATGGATGCCGTGGAAAGGAAGAATCACAATACAATGCGGATGCTCGCTACAACTTCGTCGAAGACAGGAAGGGAAACCCACCGGAATACTCCGTCATGGGCAAGTAGATCCGATGCCATTAGTCATCGAGAGAATGGTAAAAAGATTGATAACATGGAGGGTACCGCCAGCAGATTGCATACCCAATAGCCGCATCATCAACATCTACAAACAGGTGAATGCATACCCCCACATATAGATCACCACGACTTCGTCGACCTTTCGCACGCCTCTTTCTTGAACGAGTGTGACATCATGTTCGGATCTCGACCTCCGGATAGCAGGCCCGGGTGAGTTCCGAGGGCCAGTAAAGATACCTTTACCGGTGGGTTCCGTCATGATACTGAAGGGCAACAGAGCAGATATTGCTAAGCATTGCATACCAGGAGTGCCAGTGGAGCGGATCTCAGTTACTTTCAGGAGAATGGACGACAGCAAGATACCTTACCATTTCCAACTGCACCCGTAGCTAGAGAACCTCCGCCTTACGAGCCGCGAGTTACATGGGAAATATCACACCTCCAACGTACATCCACGCAGCATCCTTGCTCGGGATGGCTTGGAAGGTGATGTTATTAACCATGTACCCCACTATTCAGACATGGATTTTTTGACAAATGCTTCTTTTGATGGACCAACAAAGATCATACATAGTCCGTTTTGAGTCTACATGGATTGTATGAAATGTATTCTAGATCGAGTTGTATGATGTATTTTCAACATGATTGGAATGAAAGTGACCATGTCACGTTTTTGGCCTTCACCTCTTTTGTGCAAATTGATTGGGAAACGCCATTAAAGTTAAATGAACTTCGAACAAAGAACGGAAAAGAAATAAAAAAAAAGGGTAAAAGAAAACTTTCTTTAAAGATCTAAAAATGACAAACACCAAATTCACATGAACATTAAATAAACGATAAAATAAAATTTGAATCATTAAAAGATAAACAAAATCAACATAAATGTTAAATCAAATCACAAATCAAATTCTCAATCAAATTCCAAATCCACTCTCGATCAAATTTCAAATTTGATCTTCCCAAATCTCAAATCAAATTCTCAACCGAATTCCAAATCCAATCTCGATCAAATTTCAAATTTGATCTTCCAAATTTCAAATCAAATCTTAAATCAAATTTCGATCGAGTTCAAACTCATCCTTCCAAATCTCAAATTCAATCTTTCCAGATTTCAAGTCTCGATCAAATTCAAATTCAATTTCTTCCGCATCTCGAATTAAATATCAATCAAATCAAATTCAAACTTTTGGGTCGAGGATTTTACATCCAAGACCGCACCGCTTAGGATTCTTTTCCTATCGCACCGAAATACATCAAATTCAAACTTTGGGTCGAGGATTTTACATCCAAGACTCGCACCGCTTTAGGATTCTTTTCCTATCGTACCGAAATACATCAAATTCAAACTTTTGGGTCGAGGATTTTACATCCAAGACCGCACCGCTTTAGGATTCTTTTCCTATCGCACCGAAATACATCAAATTCAAACTTTTGGGTCGAGGATTTTACATCCAAGACCGCACCGCTTTAGGATTCTTTTCCTATTGCACTCGAAATACATCAAATTCAAACTTTTGGGTCGAGGATTTTACATCCAAGACCGCACCGCTTTAGGATTCTTTTCCTATCGCACCGAAATACATCAAATTCAAACTTTTGGGTCGAGGATTTTACATCCAAGACCGCACCGCTTTAGGATTCTTTCCTATCGCACCGAAATACATCAAATTCAAACCTTTGGGTCGAGGATTTTACATCCAAGACCGTACCGCTTTAGGATTCTTTCCTATTGCACCGAAATACATCAAATTCAAACTTTTGGGTCGAGGATTTTACATCCAAGACCGCACCGCTTTAGGATTCTTTTCCTATCGCACCGAAATACATCAAATTCAAACTTTTGGGTCGAGGATTTTACATCCAAGATCGCATCGCTTTAGGATTCTTTTCCTATTGCACCGAAATACATCAAATTCAAACTTTTGGGTCGAGGATTTTACATCCAAGACCGCACCGCTTTAGGATTCTTTTCCTATCGCACCGAAATACATCAAATTCAAACTTTTGGGTCGAGGATTTTACATCCAAGACCGCACCGCTTTAGGATTCTTTCCTATTGCACCGAAATACATCAAATTCAAACCTTTTGGGTCGAGGATTTTACATCCAAGACCGCACTCGCTTTAGGATTCTTTTCCTATCGCACCGAAATACATCAAATTCAAACTTTTGGGTCGAGGATTTTACATCCAAGACTCGCACCGCTTTAGGATTCTTTCCTATTGCACCGAAATACATCAAATTCAAACCTTTTGGGTCGAGGATTTTACATCCAAGACCGCACCGCTTTAGGATTCTTTTCCTATCGCACCGAAATACATCGAATTCAAACTTTTGGGTCGAGGATTTTACATCCAAGACCGCACCGCTTTAGGATTCTTTCCTATTGCACCGAAATACATCGAATTCAAACTTTTGTGTCGAGGATTTTACATCCAAGACTCGCATCGCTTTAGGATTCATCCCTATCGCACCGAAATACATCAAATTCAAACCTTTTGGGTCGAGGATTTTACATCCAAGACCGCACCGCTTTAGAATTCTTTTCCTATCGCACCGAAATACATCAAAATCAAACTCTCGAGGTTAAGGATTTTACATCCAACACCGCATTACTCCGAGATCTCTTCTCATTGCAACGATTCAATCTAATCAATTCAATTTTCTTTCGAGGTCGAAGATGTTACATCTAAAACCTCGTAATTCCATATTTTCATTTCAAATCAAATCCTTCAAATTAATTTCGATAAACTCCAATCTAAATTGAAACTCCAAATTGAAATCTAAACTCACACATCAAAACTTAAATTGAGACAAAATAAAATCTAAATCAAAACTCCCCCAAGTCATGTGATTTGGAGTTTACCTCCTTTTCCTTTCCCCAGCGAGAGTTCAGGAATCTCCGGTTTCAGAGATATACTTGCTACTCCCCAGCGAAAACTCCTCCATTTCATCCTAAGTTTGTCACTTGGATGTTTGTGTTGGTTTTGTTGATCGCTTCGGTCAACACCAATACGCGCGGTGTGCTCCGTCACCCACCACACCTATTCGGGTCCATTTGTTGACCTCATTTTCGATGAGGTCTTCTTCTTCTCTTTAGTACTTCAGGATCTAGCCTTAGGCTTTTCCTTCGACTATCTTAGAGGACTAGAATCGGGACCCACCTTTTAGAAATTCAAACCACTTCTTAACTCCCCGCAAACTCCACAAACTCGACTATAGACCCCTAATCACCTGAGAGGGTCGAAATCAAATGTGGAAGTTTAAAGGATGAGTTCCTATAGACTCTTTCGCCTTAGGATCGCCCCGGTGGCCCGGTCCGGTGAAGGGGCCGACTTACACACACCACACTTATACACTACACCTACACACTACACTTCCACATACCTCCTAAAACCACACCCATGCCTAACTCGACCTCCCGACTCATGTAGGTGATCCACATGGATGGCCCTTAACCCCTAAGCCCTCGCTAAGCGGGTTAGGAACAACATAGTGAATGCCTCAAGTGAGTCCCTTCATTGCTCATGTGGGCTTGATGTGACTCCATGGCTCAACCAAAATGACTTCTTTCCACCCAAATTCACCCAATCCTCAATTTCCCAAATTTTTAATTTTTGACCCCCGGGACCCTACACCTACTAAACCTACCCAAAACCCTTAAAATTACCCAAATTTCTCAAAAATTTCCAAATTACCCAAAATTCTCCAAAATCAATCTAAAACATTTCCACATCACTTAAATTGATCATCCATACCCAAAAATACCAAAAATTCTAAGAAAACCTCCCAATACCCTCCAAATACCCAAAATACCCCTCTTGCCTAAAAATCCAAAAATTCAGAAAATTCCCAGAAAATTCCAGAAAATCCCAAATATTCCCAATTTCATTTTGTCCAACTACACCATGGGCCAATTTTGTCAATTTACCCTACTTTTGTCAAAACCCCCAATTCGACTCCATTTTAACCCTAAGTGCACCCAATGTAAAGCCAAACCTACCCAATTGACCCCAATTTTGGTCCAATTCAATTCTAAAATTCAATTAAACATCCCCAATACCAATCTAGACCAAATCTAAGCCCAATTTGATTGACATTTGGATCCAATCTCACTTTTGGCCTTAAAGCCCAATTTGGACCCATGACCTAAACCTAACCCAAACTCACCCAACTCAATTCCAATTAACCCCAAATCTTTTCTAAATCTTCCTTAACATTCCCACAAACAAAATACTAACATGATTTGCCCAAAATTTAGACCCAAACCCCACTCAAACTCAACCCATAGGTTAAAAGGCCCATTTTCGACCTAAACCCAAACCTAACCCAAATGAGCCCAAACCCCAAAATCAAAGCCCAACCAAAGTCAAAACCTCTTTGAAACACTCCCATAAACATTTCTCAACATTGATTTTATATCAATTTCAACCCTAGCCCAACATTGGCCCAACTTAGCCCACTTGGACCTACATAGGCCCACTTACCAAATAAATCCAAATTCAAACCAATTCAACTCTAAATCACACCAAATTGATTCCAAGCCCTTCATAGAACATCCCTAAACCAATTATGACATTTATTTGACAAAGTTCTTCACAAAATTTTTATCCAAATGCCCATCCTAAAATCAAAAGCCCATTTCCCTTAAACTTTCCTAAAAGCCCACTTCACCACATCCAAAGGCCCAAAATCTACCCTAAAGCCCACATGACATCTCCATTTGTCATCCACTTAATTAAATCCATTACCTAAGTCCTAAATTCACCATCAAATTATTCCAAATCAAGCTTCATCCAAATTTCCACCAAATTATCCAAAATCCTTAAAATCCTTTTTTATGAAATCGACCAAACTTTTGCCAAGCCAAAGGTGAGCCATGAAGCCATGCATGAGCCACATGTGAGCCATGAGAGCTTTGGACACTCCACCATGCCATATTGGGTAAGAAGAGGGGGCTTTCCTTAATCCCTAAAGCTCATTAACCTTAATCATGTTTCACCTAAACTTAAATTTAATCCAAATATATTTGGATGGAGACTTCTCCATGCCAAACCAAATCGATCCCTTTGATCCCCCACAGCATCCAAAGCCACCTTGAAGGGTGCACCAAGCCCAAATGGGTGGATTGACCCATTTAGACTCAAAACTAGCCATGCCCCATTCTACTTTGAATCAAAGCCTTTACACATGGCAATGGCCAATTGCTCGCACCAAGCCCCAGCCCCCGACCCACCCGACTCGAGGGTGACCCATGCTCGGCCGGCCAGCCACCAGGCCGCCGGAAAACACCATGGCCGAGAGCTCACATGTGAGCCAACTTTGAAATTCTCACCCGCCGAGCCGCCCCATCCCAGCTGGCCATTGTAGTCGTTCTTCTCTCGCCAAGAGCGAACTCGATCCCAAGCCCTAACTCTCCTCGGAGGCCCTCCACCCTCTCCTATTTAAACTCCACCCCTCTCGGCCATGAGAAGAGCTAAGCACAAACCTTGCCAAAACTCTCGCCAAAATTGTTCCAAACTCCTCCCCATACACGCAGCACTTGATCCCCAGTGAGATCCCCCCGCCATTTCTCCTCCGCGAGCTCAATTTCGCAGTCGAAATTCTACCCAAAACCAGGACACTTCTCCACAAGTGAGCCAATTCCCAAATTGATTGGTTCTACACCTTCACCGCACCAAGGGAAGGTGTCCACCAAGCAAAAGCCCCATCTCCAGAGCCACCCGCATTGCTCCAGCCTCCAAGCTTTGTGATCGGCTTGGTCGAAATCACATCTAGCACAATTCACTGCACCAGGAGACTTCATCCGGAGCTTCACGGGATCCAATCGAAGGTGAAACAACTCTCAGATCGAAGCCACACTTCTCTGAGCAAAGGTATGAGCTAATTCTTCATCCCGAGCTTCTGGAGATTCTCCATTTCAAATGCCTTAGTTTCAATGCATGTTAACCATATAGATGTGTTCGTCTCTTCAAGACGAATCCATAGAGCATAAGAACATAAAAATCCATTGAGTATCGAGTGAGATCTTAGAGATTTAGTGTGGACGGCTCTCGGGCGAGGACGCTCGGGAAGATGAACGGATGCCGTCCATTCAATACACGCGCGGACGAACGGCTCGGATGGCGTCGGACCGAGAGACGGCACGAGAACCGCGGGGCCCGGCCGCCGACTCAGGTGGCGGTGTCGAATGGGAGCGCGACGCGCGTGCGTTCGGAGTCGCCGAGGTCGACGCGGCGCCGCGTGGATAAATAGAAAATTAGGATATTTTTCTATTTATTTAATTCCCTAAACTTCAAAAATTCATATCTCCGTATAGAAAAATCAGAAAAATAAAATAAAAATACCCTCTCGCTCAGCTGAATCAGTAGGAGAATAATGTGGAAAAGAAATCATTTAATTTCATCAAGTATTTTATTTTTTATAATTTATTTACTCTCCGGATTATTTTAATTCTCCATGCATGCATACAATTCACCATGGCATGAAACCATAGGGCTTTTCAAGCCTCTGAATTCGGGAACATTCCCCGAATTTTCCAAAGTCGAGGCCATCCCTATGAAGAGTTATCGATTTTTCAAATTCATGTTACTCGTTTTGAGTATTTTAATTCCAATAAATAGCATGTTGTGAAATAAATTCTAGGAAAATTTGGTGATGTTCCTTATGACCAGAGAACCCTAGGAAAAATAGGTTTTGAGTTAGTTCATTTAAAACAACCCTAATCGGCTTAAACACCCAAAATGGATCTCTAATTAATTAGAGCTAACCATGCATCAAATTGACCTGAAATCAATTCTCCACTGACCTTTAGGATCAGAGGAACCCACCATAAAAATTTGAGGTCAATTGGACTCTAGTTAGCCCCACTAATTGGGTTGATTAAGCCACTTAGTCATTTTAAACTTAAAAAATTCATAACTTTCAAAATACCTTTCAAAAATTCACCAAATTGGTTTTGGAGCCTCTCTGATATCAGGGAACCTAAGAAAATTAAAATTTCAATTTTCTAAAAAAGTTGATTTTTAATAATATTTTAATATTTTTAATAATTAAAAAATAATAAAAATCACAAAAATAATAAAATTCACCAAAATGTCACATTTTGAATTTTAATCACATAGGAACAAATCCCACATTTTTCTTAGGTCTATTTAGTGAGATATTAAATTTTAAAGCTTTAAGGTAATTTTAAAATTAAAAAAATGTATTTTCTAGCATTTTCACTAAAATAATTATAATAAATTATAGAAAAATCAGAAAATTATAAAATTTGCTTCTCTGGTTTCCTTGATATCAGAGAGATTTTTGAAAAATATAAAATTCATTTTTCAACATTTATTTTATTTTTAAATTAATTAACACTCCAAAACTTAAAATAATTATAATAAAAATAATATAATTCAAAAAATCACCGAAATTGGTCCAAGTGCTTCTCTAGTCATTAGGAATGTCCCATAATTTTCTTAAGGACAGAAACTTTCCCTTGGTCATGTTATTAAATTTTCCTTGGAAATCTCTATTTTCCACCAAAAATAATTATATAAATAAATTAAATACAGAAAAATCACATTTTCTACTCTCATGTCTTTATTGACATATGAGTAAAGTCACATAAAAATTTCAAGTTCATTAGAGTTCAATTTAGTGAGTTATGAAATTATTAAGCTTAAAGGGTAAAATGGTAATTAAAATTTTAACCCTTAATTAAAACTTTAGGTTTAATAAAAAATTAACAAGTAAAATATTTGATCCTAATCTGATTTGGATGATTGAAATTTAAATAATTAAAGGGTAGAAACCCATTAAGCAATTTTAAAATGATTAAACTTTAATTAAATAATGGATTAAATTTGGAAGAATAATAAAATTGGAATTATTAAAATAGGATATTATTAGGAAGAGATTTATTCTTTAATTTAAAAAAATCCCTAAATTAATTATCTCATTAATATTCAATTCTTAATTAAAATGATAACTCAAATTTAAAATATTAAAAGACTTAATTATTAAACTCTTTTAAAAATTTCAATTAAAATTAAAAATAAAATTAAATTAAAATTAAATTAAATTAAATAAATTAAATTAAATTAAATTAAATTAAATTAAAATTAAATTAAATTAAATAAATTAAATTAAATTAAATTAAATTAAAATTAAATTAAATTAAATAAAATAAATTAAATTAAAAAATTAAATTAAATTAAATAAATTAAATTAAATTAAATTAAATTAAATTAAAATTAAATTAAATTAAATAAGTTAAATTAAATTAAATAATTGAATTAAATTAAATCAAATTAAATTAAATTAAATCAAATTAAATAAAAATTAAATCAAATCAAATTAAATTAATTTAACATCAAATCAAACTCAATTGAATTAAATTAAATTAAAACTCAATTAAATTAAATTAAATTGAATTAAATATAACATCACCAAAGACATAAAGAATTCAAAATAAATCTAAAATAACTCGAACACTATTCCAAATTTAAACTCTTTAACTTAAACCAAATCATTTCAATACTAATTTACCCTCAAAAGCTTTAGTTATCATAACTCCTAAATAGAACATTAAATGAAATGTTACTTCACTTATAGGATATTCAAATGTCCTAGTTCACTCGAGTAAGATAACAACGAAACTCGAATTCTCGAACGATTAATTCATTTATATAATCGAATTCATTTGGACTTAAAACAATCCTAGAAATATTGAAAAGATGTTTAAGATTCTTCTTAAGCACTTCCTCAATATGATAGGACATTTATAAGAACAATTGAATTTAATTATTCTTCGATGAAGAAAATCGTCTTCAAACAAAAATACAAAGACCTAGACGCCATAGGAAATGACTAGCTATAGGATTAGGAATTTGATAAAAACCATAACCCTTGCCTTAGCTTTACCTAGGAACTTGCTTAAATATTTAAATTGTGTTTTAAGTGCAGCTTGAGATGACGGGAAGACCCTCCGAGTACGCTTTTATTTTATTGCAATTTACTTTCTTGTAATTTACTTTCTCGCGATTTACTTTCTCGCAAATGTACTTTACTTTTCTTGCATGATAAAACAACTCGTTGCATGAAAACCCACACCTTTAGGATAGTCCCTAAAACTGAAACCAGAACTAAGTTAAAAGTCATTGCAAGATAAAATTCACCGCCACAACATTTCAAAATATAAAACAACTCAAAATTTAATTACAAACATAACACAAAACTACAATTACAACTAAATTAAAACGTCCTGTTGGATGATCGGGAATACCTCGGATGATGTAACCTACGTGTTGCTAACGGGATTTCCCACGGTCTAAATGAAAGTGTGGAGCTCATTCAATTGAGTTTAGCAAATTCACCTGGACTAAGTGAATCCGATAAAAATAATGATGCCGGAAGGATGGAACCGTGGGATCTTAACCGGTGTCGTTATAATCAACTTTAAGATTTGTTTTAATTAAAACGTAAAAAACACTTGGAAATTAAGATTTTCTCTAAACCAAAACACTTTTCTCATCCCCTGATTTATAATTTCTAAAAACCAAACCTCTGCGACAACAAGGAGCTCGGAGCATGATGGGCAGCACGGCCATCGTCGTCAGCAAAACTTGAATCTACATCAGCAAAACTTTCCTAGAACTAAACAACAAAGCCATAGGACTTCGAGGTAGTTTGTCTAGTGCAACATAAACCCTCAACCTTTGTTAGGCATTTGCATGATCGGGTCATGTAAATTAAGCCCTAACCGGACTTAGGATTCCGAGGTAGTCGTCTGATACGACATAAACCCTCACATCTTCGAGGCTATTTGTATGATTCTATCATATAAATATAAGTCCTATTTAATTAAAATTGACAAAATCAAAACATTTAAATAAACATTAGGATTTTCCTAAATTTAAGCCACACAATAGGGTAGTCGGGAAATTACCGAAGTTCACTTCGAATCTGTGATTTCTCCTACTTTTCTTCCTTTGGATTCACAAAACAAAATGTTCCAAACTTGATCCATTCCCTATTGAAATTCCAAAATTCAATCCCTTGAAAACTTAAACTTTGAAATTCCTGAGAGCAGAATTATTGATTATTATCGAGAGTTTTCTTAGGTGATTCCCGTCACTTAAGATGTAATTAACTATAGGGGCTTGCCCTTATAGGGAATTTTGAAGAACCTGTGTAATATAAACCCCGTTTAATGTTTTCATATTAAGCGAGGGAATTTTGTCGGCTTATAAAATTGATTCGCGGACCAAACGGATGTCACAAATCTTCTAGTTTATTTAATCGAGCCCCACCGTCAGCAGTGTGTCTATCCTTAGGGATAGATACACTGGCTTGTGGTGCGGTGCTCGTTTATATAAACTATTTGGGATGTGAGAATCGGTTTAGTCTCATATCTTAAAACCTTCAAATTTGAAATTATTTTCAAAATTAAATACTACTTTTCAAACTATTTATTTTAATTAAATTAAAAATTCGCCGACAGATTTCTGTTAGGCGACCCCTCTTCAAAATAAAACACAACCTAAAAATATGCCGACAGCTGCATATCATCTAATTGAATATGGTTAGTTTAGAAATAAGGCCCAACTGGATAAGGGGGAATAATGTAAATCCTTCTCATGTTCGAATGATTGTGCACCTCGATGTTGTCCTATTTAATTAGATGGACATATAAACATTAAAAGGGCAATAGGTAAAGCACATATCAAACATATGTAGAAATAATAAATACAAAGGAGGTATGAAAATAAATGTATTTTTTAATTTATATCTTGAAATCAATTAAAAGTACATATATCATCATGATGAATCTATAATAACTTTATGTAAAGAAAATAAAAAGGTGATGCATAAGTACGAAGACCAGCCGTGATACTTTCTCAATTAACTCCCATTCATTGGGGGTATCAGATGGCTTCCATCTATGTTGGCTAGCATATAAGATCCATCTTTATAGACCTTATTGATCATGGAAGTCCCTTCCCATATGAGCTTAAACTTTTCATGCTTGTATTAGTTGGAAATAATGGGATGCCTCAAAATAAGTACAAGCTCTCTAACATAGAGAGCTCTAGTTCCTACAAGCTTGTCATGCGCTTGAGCCATAAGAGCTTAGTATAACTCCAAGTTGTGTTGGGCATGCAACCTTAGCTCATTTAAGCTATCAGACTTCTCGAAAGAAGAGAAAGGCATTATCATCCATAAAGACTTTGAGATGTATCATTACACGTGATTATTATAACTTAACTTCTAAAGGAAAGACTGCCTTAGATGCTAGTCAATTAAGATGTGGCACCGGTACGGGTACGATAAGTAATATGGTAAGCTAATAATGCCTCTGGGGATCAATCATGCCACTCCTTATTATTAGAAGAGAGGTACTTCCTGATCAGTTTCTCTAAAGTCTTATTAAAAGCTTTAACTAAGTCATTTTCATTTTTGGTAGTATATAATAAGAAATCACTAATCAAAACTACAACATGAACAAAATAGTTTGTCTTAGTGTCTTTTACTGCCAAAGCATTCTAAAAAATAATTCAATGAGGTATTAAGTGGTACACTATATGATGATTATGGAAGCAAAAGACATCCTCAACTTTTACCTCTCTAAAAGGTATAACTTCCACCCACATAAAAAGATAGTCACTGGCTTCCAAAATAAACATGCTTCCTTTAGAGGAGGGAGGATTTATAAACCCTATAATATCAATAACCCAAACCTTAAAGGGCCAAGATGCCATTGTCAGATGTTGGGCATTCGGGGGTTAGTGCAACATTGGCCTAAAAAATAGCATTGATGGAACTTTCTAGAATAATCATTATAATCATGAGTCATAAAAGATGAATAATACCCAAGCTTCTTGATTATTCAGCTTCATCACCTTGCTGGATTGATGCGATATATAAATACCCTCATGCTTTTCTCTCAAAACCTTATGAGCCTCTTCATTATCAAGATAGTGGGGCCATATTTGATTAAATGAATGTCATTGTGACGTGTATTTCATGACGATGAGTGACAAGGCTCTCTTTTGAATCTACACTAACAAGAAGCTCTCATCTGAGAGCTTACCCTTGAATAAAAATTCAATGCAATCCTTCCACAAATCACAAATTTAGTTAGTAGAAGTAGCAAGAACTTTGTAAGATGCACTGAAAGATGATACTGTGGGTACATGACACGCCTAAAATATATATGCTTTTTTCTATATCATTTTACTTATTTTTTGATGATATTACACTTTAAAGGAAGGTATTTTGTATGTTTTTTGGTTTTATTTACAAGAAATGACGATTGGAGCAAAAGGAAACAAAAACGGTGCAATTTGGAGCAAAAACGAGCAAGAAATGAAATTCTGCCCTGACACCTTTCGATAAGTCTTTCGATGCTTAATCTATTTTATACTTTTTACATATTTTTGAATGAGATTACACTTTAAAGAAAGGTTTTTTTTATGTTTATTTTGTAGGGCTATCTCTTACGAACGCAATGCAACTGAAACGGGGAGAAATAGAGCTAAAACAGGGCCAAACGGAGCGAAACGGTGGAGCTGCTCAGAGCCATCTCGCCGACGGCGAGATAGATATCACCGACGGCGAGATAGATATCGCCGACGGCGATATTTTCCCGAGACCACTGAAAAGTGGCCTAAAAGCTCGCCGACAGCGAGCTCGAACTCGCCGACAGCGGGCCGGACGACCACGAACCGACTTTTGGCGGTTTTGGGCCAATATTCGACGTATTTGGACGCTTTTTCGAAGGGGTGCGTAAGGAAACTCTTAGGAATTCGTCCAAACTCTTTGAAAATGGCAATATAGGTTAGAAAAAGGAAAGATTAAGAGATGATTAGAGAGAAAAAATTGGAGAGAAACTTAGAGGAATATTTAGGATTCTTAGATTAAGAGTAGAAATGTAGATTTCTACCCTTTTGGAGAGATTGGAGAGGAGATTTTTGAGAGAATTTGTAAGGGATTGTACGAGCATTGCATGGATCGATGGGAGACTTTGTGGGAGAGATCTTCCTCTTTCTTTAAAAGGGAAAAAACTAAGTATTGTTCTTCATTATCTTATGATTTTGTAAACATTTATGTAGTGGATTTGCTTTGTTTAAATGAAGTTTCCTTTGCGTTTTCTTCGTGCTTTGTGACGTATCTCTCTTACTCTTTCTTCTTCTTTGGAAATAGTGGCATGAGATGATTATGCCATTATTTTTAATTTACTTTTCTTTTCTAATGAGTAGAATTCATGCTTAGGATTTTGTGATGCATGTTAGAAGTTAATTTAGATATAAATGTGATGGTTTTTACTTGCACTTCATTTACATTGCAATTAAGGCCTGTTGTAATGTTAAAATTTGTTGAGAAAACACACGATCCAAGAGGGCTATGCTTTCTACAACTAAGTACGAACCACATTTAAATTCCATGAATGGTGAAGTTCATAGAAGTTGAATGCAAATAAATAGGGAAATAATATTAATCGGGCGCGAAATCGGAGATTTTAGAGTGACGAGCTAAAATCCTCAATTCGATTCTATCGTTTGGGTGCTGAAGTGTAGATGTTAGCCCTCAGACGAGGGGAACGTGGGAGCTCCGAAGTGGCAGTCGGTATCCTCCTAGACTAGCCGGAGATTCAGTAACTAAGCATAGGATTAGTCAATGTTCTTTATGCTCGGCCAAAGGGTAAAGAATAGGATTGCTCCTATTTGGCACATACAATATTAAATGCATCTCAATCCTATACATTATCTATTTCATTACATAAGAATAAGTAGTTTTTAATATCTCAAAATTCTCCAAACCAATTCATCCAAAAAGGGTTATATTTAGAATTGTTATTTGCATTTAGATATAGTTACTATCTTTAGATTTAACACTTGCATTTAGGAATAGTTGCTAGATAAAACACAATTTCAATCGACATTCCAAACTAAGGACTATTAGTAGTAGACTAGAATTTGACTAAAGACCTCTTACTTCACTTCCTCGTGGGATCGATACTCGGGGTTTTTAAAGAAAACTCTATATTACTTCGAAACGATACGTATACTTGCGTAGTACCCCTAGTGTGTAAAACATTTTCTAATTTTTATATAATTTAAGATTTTGCACACTAGCCGCTATTTATAAATCGGGTCGAGTTTTTGGCCATCTTTTGGAAGTTAATTTTCGCGTAATTGCGGGTCGGGTCAAGTTTTTGGCGCCGTTGTCGGGAGGCTTCGGTAAGAACTTTAGGAGAAATTTTAGTTGAAATAATTAGACTTAGACTTGGAAAACTCGTAGTGTCTTAAAAACTATTTTTGTGTGAAAGTGTTTTCTATATGAAAAAGTGTTGTGAAAAATTTGTTTATGTAAAAAATATGGTGTTCGTGAAAATTTTTGGTAGTGTTGAATATATTTCATCTATTATTTGTTTAATTGTTAATGTATTATTTGTTGTGTTACGTATGCAAAATAATGGATCTGTAGGACTTGTGCCTTATGATCCCGTATTTGAAGAAAATAAAAAAATAAAAATACGGAAATGACTCGAAAAACTAGAAATGGAAATGAAAAACTTTCATGATAATAACTTGGAAAGTCAATATAAATCATTGAGGGATTACATAAATCCTACGACAGATGAAATTCACTCTAGTATACAAAACCCTGTCGTAAAAGCTGACTCATTTGAAATAAATCCTGAGATTATCCAACTGGTGCAGAATAATCAGTTTGGGGGAACTCCTTCGGAAGATCCCTATTCACACTTATCAAATTTTCTAGAACTTTGTGCTACATTTCATTATAACGGTATGTCGTACGATGCCGTAGGCTAAGGCTTTTTCCTTTCTCACTAAGGGATAAGGCTAAAATGTGGTTATATTCTTTAGCACTCGGTTCTATTAAAAATTGGGAGGACTTAACACGAAATTCTTAGCTAAGTATTTTCTACCTCCAAGGACTACTCAACTCGAAACGATATTATCTCATTTTGTCGGCATGAAGGGGAATCAATATACGAAGCATGGGAAGGATATAAAGAACTCCTAAGAAAGTGTCCACACCATGCTCTGCCCGATTGGTTAATCATTCAAACTTTTTATAATGAGTTAGTAGGATCCCTTAGGTCTATAATTGATGCTACCGCTGGTGGATCATTAATGTCAAAATCATTCGATGAAGCGTATGCATTAATCGAAGAAATGGATACAAATGAATTTCAATGGTCCTCTACAAGGGAAAATCATAAAAATGTAGCTAGTGTTCATGATACGGATACGATTACAATTCTTGCATCTCGCATTGCCGCAATATCAAGGAAGTTGGATCAATTTGGAATGAACCAACCTCAATTTACTCCTGTAAGTGAGGAAAGTTCATTAGGGCGTATAATTGATTCTAAATTATCATATGAGACTTTAAATACCATAAATAACTCGTACTCTAAGTTTTACAACCCAGGTTGGGAGAATCATCCTAAATTTAATCGGAATTATACTACTACATGGTGGAAACCAAAAATGGGAAAATAATCATGCAAATCCTAATGGAAGTTGGAATAACCACGGGAACACAAACTATAGACTTTCATATCCACCGGAATCTAACAATGATCAACAATTCGAGGGTAAGAAGATGTCCATGGAAGAAGTGGTATTGCAAATGGGAAACCAACTTGCAAAGTCAAAATGCTCGCGATTAGAAACATAGAGAATAAATCGGGACAAATTGCTAATTCACTTAGCAATAGACAACAAGGAACACTTCTTAGCAACAATGAGATCAACCCTAAAGAGAACACTAATGAACAAATAGAAGCTGTCCAATTAAAAAATGGAAGAGAGATAGAGGACGTGGTTAGAAAAGAAAAAGATGTTGTGAGAGAAACAAAGGAAACTAAAAGGCCTGAAGAACATGTTTCTAAGGATCTGGAAAAATTAATATCTCCAACTAAAATCAGTTTGGAAAAACCACCACCTCCATTTCCTCAAAGACTTAGACAGCATGAATTAAATAAAAAATTTTTAGAGTTCGTGAAAGTACTTAAGAAGTTAACGATAAATATTCATTTCACAGAAGCTTTAAAACATATGCCAAGTTATACAAAGTTTATAAAGGATATATTAAACAGAAAAGAAAATTTGGGGATTACGAGACAAGCTTGCACTAAGTGATGAGTGCAGCATATACTTCAGAAAAATTTTCCTCAAAAACTTAAAGATCCTTGTAGCTTTACAATTCCTTGTGCAATTGGAAAAATATTATGTGAAAAAGCTTTATGTGTTTTAGGAGTGAGCATTAATGTGATGCCTCTATCTATATTTAGAAGGTTAGGTTTAGTCGATATTTCTCCTACTACTGTAACCCTTCTATTAGCCGATCGATCTATCATTTATCCAAAAGGAGTTATAGAAGACGTGCTTGTTAAAGTGGATAAATTTATCTTTCCTTTGGACTTTATTGTATTAGATATGGAAGAAGATAAAGAAATTCCAAGTATTTTTGGGAGACCTTTCCTTGTTACTGGACAAGCTATGATAGATGCGCAAAAAGGAGAGTTGACTATGAATATTAGTGACCAAGAAGTTACTTTTGATGTATTAAAGACTATGAAATTTCCAATTGAGAGAAAAGATGATGATTGTTTTTGGATGGATAAAATTGATTATCTAAGTAAAGAACATTTCCAAGAAAGTTTTGAGAGTAAGTTAACAAATGAGATTAAAATAGACTTTCATGATGAGTCAAAAATATTATGTAAAGAAGACTGTATGTATGTTCAGGAGAGGTGTGAAATGATGGACGCTACCAAAAATAGTAAACTCTTAATTCCATTTGTTGACAAATCTCATGAACTTAAGATGGATGTACCCCATACAATTTTAAAGCCTATCTATTCAGGGAATTCATCTACACAACTAGTCTTTATATCTTTTGATTCGACTCAATCACAAGAAAGACCTGAATTGAATGATGAACAAGATAAAATTATTGAACTAAGACTTGGAAGAGAATTTAATGATAAATTTCAAAAGAACTTTGAGTTGAGAAAAGAGGATAAGAATATTGAAAGACCATTGGAAGAAATTCCTAGAGAATTAGAAAAACATATTTCCTCAACTAAGATAGATCCTCCATCATTTAATAATTATAAAGGGGAAGAATTGGAAGATAACTTGAATCATAAGAGTGACATAGAAGAATTTGATCTTGAATTTGAATTATTTAAAGAGAATCTGATCCAAAATTTGGAAGATATTGAAGTATCTTACAAAGATCCATTTCTTATCAATTTCAAGGATGATATTAATATGCAATTTCGGAAAATCAATAGAAGAATATTGGATCTAGAAGGAAATATGAGGAACAATGATATAAATCCAACTCGAAATTGAAGAGCTAAATGAAAAATTAAAATTTGAGGATTTTATAGGAATCCCCGGATCCGGAAATGATTGGGCGATTGATCGAGGATTACTTAAATGGAATTTTGATCTAGGTGGAATCATATGTCGGGCTAATGACGTTAAACCAAGCGCTTTATAGGAGGCAACCCATAGTTATCAGTGTGTTTTGATTTAGTATGTTTTGAGAGTCATGATTGTTACTGTTGTATGATGTTATCTTTATAATGTATTGATAAGTTTGATTGATGATTGGTAGATGTTTAGATTGTTATTAGTTTGATCTTTGTGTGTCTTGAGGGAGGTGATTCCTTAACTTCTTATTATAGTTTCATCTTAATTTGTTACTTCCTTTCTACAACTTTATTTTCATTAGGTAGGAGTCGCGAACCTATTCGATGAATACCATATGGATGATCTTACATTATCTTTATAACATGTTATAGGTGCTTAATTATAAGAATTAGATGATACTTCGAGATTGGTGTCCGGAAACTAATTTATCGTGGATAATCTTATCTTTGAGATTATAATCTATAATATCATTTGAAAGTACCTAATTTACTAGTGTAGTGATTCCGTTAGAAATCGAAGGTAACATAGTGAGATTGGATGAGTTAAAGGATGAAATATCCTCATTTATCATTTGTGTTTGTATTTATTATATGTGTGTTTATATTTGTGTTACAACTTTATTTAGGTCTTGAAGAACATTTTTATATTCCCTTGCTGATACCTGCTATGCTAGTTAGACTTTGGTTTAGTTAATTTCATTCTGGCATTATTAGTTTAGATTTACTTTCTGCTGCATATTGTTCTGTCCTAATGAATACTAGTAAATGGTTTTGATAGACATTTGTGGTAGATAGAATTTCTAAATTATTTTCTTCCTACTTATATTTTCTGTACTAAATGCTATATATGTTAAAAATTAAGTTTGGGGGTAGGAAGAAAAATAAAATTTTGATATGAAAATACTTCCTTTTAGTGTAATTTTATTACAAGTATATTTTAAGCTAGATTTACTTTCTCCCTGCAGTCATTTTATCCCGATTATGCATGAATATGAATTTGATAGAATGTTGTAGTAGTAAGTATATTCAATCTTTACTTTTTCTTCCTCGCTATATTTTATGAAATTAATTGCAAAATATTTTACAATTTAAGTTTGGGGGGAAGAAAAATATTAACTATTATTTGTTCTCAATTGTTATATTTTCAAAAAAAATATTAACATAACTTCTGGCAATTGTACATCGCTTGAGATAACTAAAACTTTTTATTTCAGTTGAATATTATGGAAGGATTGGATGAAAGTTTTTAGTAATAAAGGTTAATTTTATAAGGGTAAGATATTTGGTAGGAAAAAATTTGATTATATTTAACTATTTAAAGTAAAGAAAACTGTATTTTGAAATATTAAAGATACTTAAAGTATTATGTGTTAAGAAAAGATTGTGACTTTATGATGAATAATAAAGCTCATACATAATTATAAAGTAAGGATATGATTTAAGTTTGAACTTTAGAAAGAGGAGAGTGAAGTTCAAAATCATTATAGGCTCTCCAGATACAGTAATCCTTATATAAAAAAAAAAGAAAAAAAAGAGAGAGTGAAAAAAAAGGATTGAAAGTGATCCCGAAAGAAAACAAAAAGAAAAGAGAAAGAAAAATATTTATGAGGAGAAACTTGAGGAGATACCTAATCAAAAATTGGCTTCTCTCGAGTCACTCTAAAGGGAGAACTTGATTACATTCCTGAATTTATATTTAAAGAATTGGCCTACATTATGATGAAGTTTGCATGAACTCCTTTTTCACACAGTCTTTTAAGGCACTCTTAATGTGACAAATTATGATTTATATTGAAATAAATAGAAGACTAGAACCCTTTAACTTGATTGCTGAATATTCTTATACTTGTAGTGTTAACCAGAGTTACTAAATTTCTTTCTAAAAATCGAACCATTATATTCTTTTAAATGAAAAATTTTAGTGTCTTACAGGTGAAAATTACATTGCCTTGATTTATATTTTTATGTAGTAAAAGTGTTACTTGAGAACAAGTAACAGTTAAGTTTTGGGGTATTTGACACGCCTAAAATATATATGCTGTTTTCTATATTATTTTACTTATTTTTTGAAGATATTACACTTTAAAGGAAGGTATTTTGTATGGTTTTTGGTTTTAGGTACAAGAAATGACGATTGGAGCAAAAGGAAACAAAAACGGTGCAATTTGGAGCAAAAACGAGCAAGAAATGAAATTCTGCCCTGACACCTTTCGATAAGTCTTTCGATGCTTAATCTATTTTATACTTTTTGCTTATTTTTGAATGAGATTACACTTTAAAGAAATGTTGTTTTTATGTTTATTTTGTAGGGCTATCTCTTACGAACGCAACGCAACTGAAACGGGGCGAAACGGAGCTAAAACGGGGCCAAACGGAGCGAAACGGTGGAGCTGCTCAGAGCCATCTCGCCGACGGCGAGATCGATCTCGCCGACAGCGAGATTTTCCCGAGACCACCGAAAAGTGGCCGAAAAGCTCGCCGACAGCGAGCTCAAACTCGCCGACAGCGGCCCGGACGACCACGAACCGACTTTTGGCGGTTTTGGGCCAATATTCGACGTATTTGGACGCTTTTTCGAAGGGGTGCGTAAGGAAACTCTTAGTAATTCATCCAAACTCTTTAAAAATGGCAATATAGGTTAGAAAAAGGAAAGATTAAGAGATGATTAGAGAGAAAAAATTGGAGAAAAACTTAGAGGAATGTTTATGATTCTTAGATTAAGAGTAAAAATGTAGATTTCTACCCTTTTGGAGAGATTGGAGAGGAGATTTTTGAGAGAATTTGTAAGGGATTGTACGAGCATTGCATGGATCGATGGGAGACTTTGTGGGAGAGATCTTCCTCTTTCTTTAAAAGGGAAAATGCTAAGTATTGTTCTTCATTATCTTATGATTTGTAAACATTTATGTAGTGGATTTGCTTTGTTTAAATGAAGTTTCCTTTGCGTTTTCTTCGTGCTTTGTGACGTATCTCTCTTACTCTTTCTTCTTCTTTGGAAATAGTGGCATGAGTTGATTATGCCATTATTTTCAATTTACTTTTCTTTTCTAATGAGTAGAATTCATGCTTAGGATTTTGTGATTCATGTTAGAAGTTAATTTAGATATAAATGTGATGGTTTTTACTTGCACTTCATTTACATTGCAATTAAGGCCTGTTGTAATGTTAAAATTTGTTGAGAAAACACACGATCCAAGAGGGCTATGCTTTCTACAACTAAGTACGAACCACATTTAAATTCCATGAATGGTGAAGTTCATAGAAGTTGAATGCAAATAAATAGGGAAATAATATTAATCGGGCGCAGAATTGGAGATTTTAGAGTGACAGGCTAAAATCCTTAATTCGGTCTTATCGTTTGGGTGCTCGAAGTGTAGATGTTAGCCCTCGGCGAGGGGAACGTGGAGCTCGAAGTGGCAGCCGGTATCCTCCCGCACCTAGCCACGATTCGATAACCAAGCATAGGATTAGTCAATGTTCTTTATGCTCGCGCTAAAGGGTAAAGAATAGGATTGCTCCTATTTGGCACATACAATATTAAATGCATCTCAATCCTATACATTATCTATTTCATTACATAAGAATAGTAGTTTTTAATATCTCAAAATTCTCTAAACAGATTCATCCAAAAAGGGTTATATTTAGAATTGTTATTTGCATTTAGATATAGTTACTATCTTTAAATTTAACACTTGCATTTAGGAATAGTTGCTAGATAAAACACAATTTCAATCGACATTCCAAACTAAGGACTATTAGTAGTAGACTAGAATTTGACTAAAGACCTCTTACTTCACTTCCTCGTGGGATCGATACTGGGGTTTTTAAAGAAAACTCTATATTACTTGAAACGATACGTATACTTGCGTAGTACCCCTAGTGTGTAAAACATTTTCTAATTTTTATATAATTTAAGATTTTGCACACTAGCCGCTATTTATAAATCGGGTCAAGTTTTTGGCCATCTTTTGGAAGTTAATTTTCTGCGTAATTGCGGGTCGGGTCAAGTTTTTGGCGCCGTTGCCGGGGAGGCTTCGGTAAGAACTTTAGGAGAAATTTTAGTTGAAATAATTAGACTTAGACTTGGAAAACTGTAGTGTCTTAAAAACTATTTTTGTGTGAAAGTGTTTTCTATATGAAAAAGTGTTGTGAAAAATTTGTTTATGTAAAAAATATGGTGTTCGTGAAAATTTTGGTAGTGTCGAATATATTTCATCTGTTATTTGTTTAATTGTTAATGTATTATTTGTTGTGTTACGTATGCAAAATAATGGATCTGTAGGACTTGTGCCTTATGATCCCGTATTTGAAGAAAATAAAAAAATAAAAATACGGAAATGACTCGAAAAACTAGAAATGGAAATGAAAAACTTTCATGATAATAACTTGGAAAGTCAATATAAATCATTGAGGGATTACATAAATCCTACGACGGATGAAATTCACTCTAAGTATACAAAACCACCGTCATAAAGCTGACTCATTTGAAATAAATCCTGAGATTATCCAACTGGTGCAGAATAATCAGTTTGGGGGAACTCCTTCGGAAGATCCCTATTCACACTTATCAAATTTTCTAGAACTTTGTGCTACATTTCATTATAACGGTATGTCAGACGATGCTGTAGGCTAAGGCTTTTTCCTTTCTCACTAAGGGATAAGGCTAAAATGTGGTTATATTCTTTAGCACCTGGTTCTATTAAAAATTGGGAGGACTTAACACAGAAATTCTTAGCTAAGTATTTTCTACCTCCAAGGACTACTCAACTCAGAAACGATATTATCTCATTTTGTCAGTATGAAGGGGAATCAATATACGAAGCATGGGAAAGATATAAAGAACTCCTAAGAAAGTGTCCACACCATGCTCTGCCCGATTGGTTAATCATTCAAACTTTTTATAATGAGTTAGAAGGATCCCTTAGGTCTATAATTGATGCTACCGCTGGTGGATCATTAATGTCAAAATCATTTGATGAAGCGTATGCATTAACTGAAGAAATGGATACAAATGAATTTCAATGGTCCTCTACAAGGGAAAATCATAAAAATGTAGCTAGTGTTCATGATACGGATACGATTACAATTCTTGCATCTCAGATTGCTGCAATATCAAGGAAGTTGGACCAATTTGGAATGAACAAACCTCAATTTACTCCTGTAAGTGAGGAAAGTTCATTAGGGCGTATAATTGATTCTAAATTATCATATGAGACTTTAAATACCATAAATAACTCGTACTCTAAGTTTTACAACCCAGGTTGGGAGAATCATCCTAAATTTAACTGGAATTATACTACTAATGGTGGAAACCAAAAATGGGAAAATAATCATGCAAATCCTAATGGAAGTTGGAATAACCACGGGAACACAAACTATAGACTTTCATATCCACCGGAATCTAACAATGATCAACAATTTGAGGGTAAGAAGATGTCTATGGAAGAAGTGGTATTGCAAATGGGAAACCAGTTGCAAAGTCAAAATGCTGCGATTAGAAACATAGAGAATAACCGGGACAAATTGCTAATTCACTTAGCAATAGACAACAAGGAACACTTCTTAGCAACAATGAGATCAACCCTAAAGAGAACACTAATGAACAAATAGAAGTCTGTCCAATTAAAAAATGGAAGAGAGATAGAGGACGTGGTTAGAAAAGAAAAAGATGTTGTGAGAGAAACAAATGAAACTAAAAGGCTCGAAGAACATGTTTCTAAGGATCCGGAAAAATTAATATCTCCAACTAAAATCAGTTTGGAAAAACCACCACCTCCATTTCCTCAAAGACTTAGACAAACATGAATTAAATAAAAAATTTTCAGAGTTTGTGAAAGTACTTAAGAAGTTAACGATAAATATTCCTTTCACAGAAGCTTTAAAACATATGCCAAGTTATGCAAAGTTTATAAAGGATATATTAAACAAGAAAAGAAAATTTGGGGATTACGAGACGCTTGCACTAAGTGAGGAGTGCAGCGCTATACTTCAGAAAAATTTTCCTCAAAAACTTAAAGATCCTTGTAGCTTTACAATTCCTTGTGCAATTGGAAAAATATTATGTGGAAAAGCTTTATGTGTTTTAGGAGTGAGCATTAATGTGATGCCTCTATCTATATTTAGAAGGTTAGGTTTAGTCGATATTTCTCCTACTACTGTAACCCTTCTATTAGCCGATCGATCTATCATTTATCCAAAAGGAGTTATAGAAGACGTGCTTGTTAAAGTGGATAAATTTATCTTTCCTTTGGACTTTATTGTATTAGATATGGAGGAAGATAAAGAAATTCCAATTATTTTAGGGAGACCTTTCCTTGTTACTGGACAAGCTATGATAGATGCGCAAAAAGGAGAGTTGACTATGAATATTAGTGACCAAGAAGTTACTTTTGATGTATTAAAGACTATGAAATTTCCAGCTGAGAGAACATACGATCCAAGAGGGCTATGCTTTCTACAACTAAGTACGAACCACATTTAAATTCCATGAATGGTGAAGTTCATAGAAGTTGAATGCAAATAAATAGGGAAATAATATTAATCGAGCGCGGAATCGGAGATTTTAGAGTGACGAGCTAAAATCCTTAGTTCGGTCCTATCGTTTGGGTGCTGAAGTGTAGATGTTAGCCCTCGGGGAGGGGAACGTGGGAGCTCCGAAGTGGCAGTCGGTATCCTCCCAGACCTAGCCGCAGATTCGGCAACCAAGCATAGGATTAGTCAATGTTCTTTATGCCTGCGCCAAAGGGTAAAGAATAGGATTGCTCCTATTTGGCACATACAATATTAAATGCATCTCAATCCTATACATTATCTATTTCATTACATAAGAATAGTAGTTTTTAATATCTCAAAATTCTCCAAACCAATTCATCCAAAAAGGGTTATATTTAGAATTGTTATTTGCATTTAGATATAGTTACTATCTTTAAATTTAACACTTGCATTTAGGAATAGTTGCTAGATAAAACACAATTTCAATCGACATTCCAAACTAAGGACTATTAGTAGTAGACTAGAATTTGACTTAAGACCTCTTACTTCACTTCCTCGTGGGATCGATACTGGGGTTTTTAAAGAAAACTCTATATTACTTGAAACGATACGTATACTTGCGTAGTACCCCTAGTGTGTAAAACATTTTCTAATTTTTATATCATTTAAGATTTTGCACACTAGCCGCTATTTATAAATCGGGTCAAGTTTTTGGCCATCTTTTGGAAGTTAATTTACTGCGTAATTGCGGGTCGGGTCAGTACACTTAGGAGCGTGGGTGACAAGAAGCCAAGAACATGGTTCAACTTTATCATAAAGCTTCCATCAATATTGGACATCTCCTTAGCCAAATGAGTCAAGGAATCCACCTTCTCATTCATCGGCCTTGAGATTTTAATATGAGCCACATTAAGAATACAAGCCTGTAAAGCTAGAACCTAGCGGTCATAACTTAAAAGATAAGGTTTTAGCACCTCATCGCACCTGTAAATTTTCTTATCACCAGCTGAGAATCATCATACATTTGATTCTCTTCACCTTTATTTCAACATAAAGTTGTAATCCAAATATTAGCACTTTGTACTCCACCTCATTTTTAGTCTGTAGTATTGTGAAGCTATAAGAATAACAGAGGACAACTTTCTTAGAGGAAACCAAAAGTAAACCAATTGCTGCCTTTAACATGAGCAAGAGCTCTTATGGGATTCTCATTCAATGAGGATACACAATAAATATACAGTTCCGACTTCTGGTTTTTTAATTCCAGTACATGCTCATCCAAAAAGACATTACTGAGTGATGAGTTAGTAGGTTTGGGGTGAGCAACTAAGGAATCCACTAAAGTTGGCATTTAACAGCTTGTTTTAGTAGGAACCTAATGTCAAACTGAAGGAGTTCCATGGCCCATTTGGCTTGACACCTTGCTAGAGTGAGATGATTTATTAAATAATGCTAGATATTTACCCTAGAGATCAGATGAACACAATTGACAACATGTAATTGATACATACCAAGCACTACAGAGCATTAGTAAATTACATATGAATATGTGTCATCTAAGTTGTATATGGAACAAAATCTGTGCATAAATCCCATAAGGAAAAAGTGAACTACCAAAGTGTAAAAATTTTTTATTATACCATTTTTGAGTTTATCCTAAAGTTTTGAATTTTAGTGTTTTTTAAAAGTATCTAATAAAATATTTATAAAGAAGAAAATCCTAGTTTAAATGTGAGAGATAAATCTAACAAGTGAAAGTATCTCCATTAACCTAGGGTTGACAATAACAATAAATTGGACACTTACTATAAGCAGAAATTTCATGCTTAGCCCCTCCTGGGGGTAATAAGAAAGTTAGGACTATTAACCAATTTAGTTTCTTAAATATAAGGATATCTCTAAGTTCAAGTATTTCCTGATAAACAACATTAAATCAAGAGCAATATTCCAATTCTTAGTTAATGTGTTTTATCCTAATTGTTCCACTAAGGATTCTCTTGAAACTCAAAGTTCACAATAACTTTTAATAATTGAATTGAACATATTAATTGTAAATAAAGATTTAATAGATGAAACACTTCCACGATATTGTTTCATACAAATCACATACATTACAAAAAAAAAGCCCTAAAACTTCTTCTTGCCAAATTAGATGAGAAAAGAGGACTAGTGAAAATAGATGCTTTGAAATGACATGATAAATATTTTATTAATCAAAAGGCAAATGGTTTAAAAAGAAAAACTAGAATGACTACACCCTAAATTTGTAATTCATGTTACTCCACTCCTTCACCGATGTTCACATAATCTTACATACAATACTCTCTTATAATCTCTCGCAGATCCCTCACAAATTTTTTCTCTATCACAAACACGAAGATGAAATATTGAGGCCATGGTATCACACAATAGAATGTGGCTTTAAAATGCTTAATAGGTTTTTCCTTCAAACAAATTCATCATTTGTAGCTTCCGGGAGACACCATGCCGAAAAATAACTCAATAAATCTTTCGTAGCTTCCAGTGCCAAGGTTTGACCTTGGAACATCATAATTTATATTCTCCTATAAGTAAGTGGTGTTGCATTATAAGAGGCTGTTTTGGTGCCATAACAAGTAGTCTAACAATTTTGTAGGGGATGCCTTTGTGCATCATACCTAGTGCTGGTTGCTCGATTTGCTTGGGTGCGTGGGTGGTGCTGTGGTGCCCATAAGGTGAAGACTTAGTGCCACTAAAGGAAAAAATATAATTTGTGGTTTGGTAGTTCCATGGGATTCATGTCTGTTGCAACTTCCTTCTATTTTCCACCAATATCTGCAAATGCATATTTAAGCTCTCATAAGAGCACAGCGTCCGCGTGCGTGCGTGCGTGCGTGCATGCTGTTGACCTCATTTTTGATGAGGTCTTTTCTCTTCTCTCCCTTTAGTACTTAGGATCTAGCCATAGGGCTTTCCCTTTGACTATCTTAGAGGACTAGAAATAGAACCCACCACTTAGAAATTTAAACACCTCTTAAACTCCCTTCAAACCCCACAAGTTTGATTGTAAACCCCTAAGTCACTTGGAGGGTTAAGATCAAATGTGGAGGTTTAAAGGATGAGTTCCCTATAAGACTCTTCTGGCCTTAGGATTACCCCGGGTGGCCTCGGTCCGGAGAGGGTTGACTCCGCACACATTACACTTTCACACACATTCCAAATCCTAAAACCACTCTTACCTAGCTTGACTTCCCGACTCATGTAGGTAATTCATATGGATGGACCTTAACCCCTAGTGCCCTCGTAAGAGGGTTAGGAACAACACAGTGAATGCCTCAAATGAGTCCTCTCATGGCTCTTATGGGCTTGATATGGCTTCATGGCTCAACCAAAGTGATTCCATTCTACTCAAAATTGATCAATCTTTATTTTTCCAAAATTTCAATTTTTGACCTCCGGGACCCTACACCCACCAAACCTACCAAATGTCCTTGAAGCTACCCAAAATTTGCAAAATCACCTAAATTACCCAAAATTCCTCAAAACCAATCCTAAAAATTTCCCACCATTCAAATTGATCATCCTTAGCCAAATATACCAAAATTGCCAAAAATACCCTCCAATACCTTCCAAATACCCAAAATGCCCTTCTTAACCAAAAAATCCATAAATTTCAAAAATTCCCAGAAAATTCCAGAAAATTCCAGAAAATTCCAGAAAATTCCAAATATTCCCAATTTCATTTTGTTTAACTACACCATAGGCTAATTTTGTCAATTTAACTCACTTTTACCAAAACCCCCAGTTTGACCCATTTTAACCCAAATGGACCCAATGTCCCACTAAACTAACCCAATTGACCTCAATGTTGACCCAATTCAATTCTAAACTTCAATTCAATATCCTAAATATCAATTTAGACCAAATCCAAGCCCAATTTGATTAACATTTGGATCCAATTCCAATTTGAAGCTTAAAGCCCAATTTTGGCCCATTACCTAAACTTAACCCAAACTAACCCAACTCAACCCCAAATCTTTTCCTAAACCTTCCTAATATCCTCACAAACAAAACACTAATAAGATTTGTCCCAAATTTGAACCTAAACTCCACCCAAAACTAACCCAAAACCAAAATCCCCATTTTTGGCCTAAACCCAAACCTAACCCAAATGGGCCCAAATCTCAAAATCAAAGCCCAACCAAAGTTGAGAACTCTTTGTGATACTCCAATAAAAATTTCTCAACATTAATTTTACATCAAATCTAACCTTAGCCCAACCTTAGCCCAAGTTAGCCCAATTTGACCCACTTGGGCCCCTTTACCAAAAAAGCCCAAATTAAATCTAATTCCACTCTAATTGATACCAAATCTTTTCTGAAATGTTCATGACACATCCCTAATCTAAACCCAACATTTGTTTAGCCAAATCCTTCACAAAATTTTCATCCACCAATTTGTTTTCAAACCTAAAGGCCCACTTTCTTAAACCATTCTAATAGCCCATTTTCACCAAATCCAAAAGCCCAAAATTGGCTCTAAAGCCAACATGGCAATTTCTTTTCATCATACCTTTAATTGATATCACCCCAAAGTTTCAAAATCATCATTAAACCATTCCAAATCAAGCTTCATCCAAATTTCCACCAAAATGCCAAAATTCCTAAAATCTACTTCCATGAAATTGACTAAGCTTGGCCCCACGTCAAATGGAGCCATGAAGCCATGCACAAGCCATATGCAAGCCATGGAAGCCACTTTAAACATCACCATGTCATTTATGGAAAAAGGAGGGAGTCCTTTAATGATTCCCTTATGGGTGATTAAGCCTTTTCATGACTCTTCTAAACCTTGATTAAACCTAAATGTACTTAGATGGCGATTTCTCCCCACTAAGCTAGCTGACTTACCTAATTCCCTCAGCCCAAAAATCAGGCCTTGGGGAGGTGCACCTAGCCTAAACCATGCCTTGGACCAAAATGAGCCCAAAATACACTCTCCCCCGTTCCACTTAAATCAAACCTCTTTACACATGGCCAACCTCCATTACTTGCACCAAATTCAAGCCCTGACCTCCCTGACCCTGAGGGTGACCCATGCCTGGTCGGCCAGCCACCACAGTCACCGGAAAACACCAAGCCGAGAGCACCCAATAGATTAAAAAAATTCAATTCCCCCTTGCTGAGTTGTCCCAACCTAAATGGCCACCATGGCTGTTCTTCCCTTGCCAAGAGCAGCTGATCTCAAGCCTCAACTCCCCTTGGGAGGCCCTCCAGCCATGTCTATTTAAACTCACCACCTTCTCGGCCAAGCAAGGTGATGAACCAGACCTAAACAAAACTCTGCCAAAATTGCTCCAGGACCTTCTCCTAGCCTAGAGCAATTGATCCCCACTGTTCTCCTGCCCTAAACCCCATTGATTGAGCTCAATTTAGGAACTCAATTCTCAGCCCATAATAGAATATCCCTGGAACCTCCACCAAAATCAAATTATACTCACCCACACCTGCACAGGACCAAGAGAAGTTCCCCAGTGGAAGCCCCCTCACCAGGCCAACCATTCTCTCTATCGACCAAGCTTTAAAATCGGGCTTGGTGGAAGTTGTACCTAGGCAATTCCCCAGAGCCAGAGACTTCATCTGAAGCCTCCTTGGGTGCAATCGAAGGTGCCACAACTCTCTGATTGAAGCTTCACTTCTTATAGCCAAGGTATAGACCTCTCCTTCCTCCCGAGCTTCTAGAGATTCTCTATTTTGATTAGCTTAATTTCATAGCATGTAAACCATATGGATGTGTTCATCTCTTCAAGACGAATCCATAGAGCATAAAAACACAAAAATCCATTGAGAAATGAGAGAATTCCTAGGGTTTTAGTGTGGACGGTCACGGGTGCACACCAGTCGTAGACGATGACCAGGCGCTGTCCGATCGAGCGTGTATCGAGTGGATGATCCAGATTGCGCCAGACCAGAGAACCTTACATGAAACGCGGGCCCCCGGAGCACTGAGTCGGATGGCGGCGTCGAACGGGAGCACGCCGCGTGGACTTTCAGAGCTGCCGAGGATGAGTCGGCGCCGCGTGGATAAGTAGAAAAATATGGATTTTTTGATTTATTTAAATACCCAGAACTTAGAAAATCCATATCTTTGTGTAGGAAAATCATAAAAATAAACTAAAAATACCCTCTTGCTCAGTGAACAGAGAAGAATAATGTGGAAAAGAAATCAAATTATTTTGATGAGTATTTTATTTTTAGTTAAGTTTTTTTACTAATTTAAGTATTTTAATTCTCCATTTGCATAGACAATTCACCATGGCATGAGACCATAGGGCTTTTGATACCTCTGATCTTGGGAACATTCCCTGAATTTTTTAAGGTTAGAGGCTATCTCTATGGCAAGTTATGTATTTTTCAAGTTTATGTCACTGTTTTTGGTATTTTAATTTCATTAATTATCATACTATTTAGAAAATTCTTAGGAAAATTTGGAGAAGTTTCTTAGGACTACAGGACCCTAGGATAATTATATTTTGAGTTAATTCATTAAGAATAACCCTAATTGGCCTAATTACTCAAAACTGAATTTTAATTAATTAGGGTTAATCACACATCAAAAGAACTTGAAAACAATTCTCCATTGATCTTTAGGATCAGAGAGACCTCACATAAAAATTTGGAATCAATTGGAAATGTTTAACCCCACTGAATGGATTAATTAAGTCACATAACTAAAATTAAACTTTAAAAATTCATAACTCAAAAAATACACTTTAAAAATTCACCAAATTGGTTTTGGGGCCTCTCTAATATTAGAAGAGTCTTAGAAAATTAAAACTGGAATTTTCTAAAAATCTTCATTTTCTACCTTATTTTAATATTTTAAATAATTAAAAAATAATAAAAATCATAAAAATATTAAAAATCATAAAAATGTCATATTTCACCTCTTAATCACTTAGGAAAAAACCAAATATTTTTCCCAAGTTTCAAAGTAAAGATATTGAATTTTAAAAGCTTAAAACAATTTTTAATATTAAAAAATGAATTTTCCAACCGTTTAACTAAATTAATTCTAATAAATCAAAGAAAAATTAGAAAATTATAAAATTTGTTTCTCTAAACTCTTTGAGGTTAGAGAGATTTAAAAAAATATAAAACTTAATTTTCAACCTTTATTTTATTTTATAATTAATTAACATTCTAAAAATCAAAATAATTATAATAAATACAATATAATTCAAAAAATCACCAAAATTAGTCAAAATAGTCCTCTAGTCATTAGGAACATTCCATAATTTTCTTAAGGACAAAAACCTTTCCTTGGTAAATTTGTTGAATTTCCATTAAAAATCCTTATTTTTCATTAAAATAATTATATAAATTAAATTAAATTCAGAAAAATCACATATTCTCCTCTTATGTCTTAATTGACATATGAGTGAAGTGACATAAAAATTTCAAGTTCATTTGAGTTTAATTTAATGAGTTATGAAAGAAATAAGCCTAAAGGGGCATAAAGGTAATTAAAAGATTTTAACCCTAATTAACATTTAGGTTTAACCAATGGGGAGGGTAAAATATCTGATTTTAAAATTTTCATTAGAAGATTGAAACCTAGGGAATTAAGGGGTAGAAACCCATTAATCATCTTGAAAATATTTAAAGTAAATTTTAATTAATTAAACAATTTAAATTTTGGAAGAATAAGTTTAAATTTGGATTATTAAAATGGGGATATAATTTAGAGAGACTATAATAACTTAAACTAAAATCCCTAAATGAATCACTCTCACAATATTTAAATTTTAATTAAATTTAAAGTGATAATTGAAATTAATAATTGAATAATTAAAAAGAAAGTGAACCTTAATTAAATTAAAACTTAAAACATTAAATAACTTGATAATTAAATTGAAATAAATTTAAAACATTAAAACACAATTATTAATTTAAAAAAAAATCACTTGAAAGCAAATTTAAAGCAAATTTGAAACATAAAAAATTAATTTTATAAAAATAAATTCTTAATTAAAAAATAATAATAATAAAACCAATTAAAAGTTAATCCAGAATATTGCAATTAAATTAAAATTAAATCATTAAATTAAAATTAAATCATTAAAGTCTAAATTAAATAATAATTTAAATTCCTCTTTTAATTCAAATAGTTTAAAAAACTTAAGAATAAAACAACTTGAACACTATTCCAAACTTAAATTTATTAAAATTTTATAACTAAATTAAATCATCTTAAAACATTAATTCTAATTTTAAATTATTAAATTCTTTAACAAATTAATTTGCCCTTAAAGGTTTTCATTATTATAACTCTTAAGTAAAGCATCAAGTGAAATGTTACTTTACTTATAGGATAATCAAATGTCCTAAGTTCATTGAGCAAGAGTTAAAACTTAACTAAAAATTTCTGGATGATTGATTCATCTCTGCAATAAAAGTTCATTTAGACTCGAAATAATCTCAGAAGTATTGAAAAGATGTTTAGAACCCGTTCTAAGCACTTCCTCAATACAATGAGGTGTTTTAAGAAGAATAATTGAATTTAGTTGTTCTTTGATGAAGAAAATCATCCTTAAACAAAATGCAAGAACCTAAACATCATAGGAGATGACTAGACATAGGATTAGGAATTTTGTAGACAACCAAAACCATTCCCTTAGCTTTACCTAGGTACTTGTTATAAATATTTAAATGCCTTAACATGTGTTTTAAGTGCAGCTTGGAATGACAAGAAAACTCTCCAGGTACGCTTTTATTTTATTGCAATTTATTTTATTGCAATTTATTTATATAAGCTTCACTTTACTCTTCTTGCATGTTAATCAAGATTGTTGCATGAAAACTAAAACCTTTTAGGATAGCCACAGAACTGAAACCAGAACTAAATTAAAAGTCACAACAAGATAAAATTCACCGCCACAATATTTCAAAATATAAAACAACTCAAAATTTAACCACAAACAGAACACAAAACTACAATTGCAATTAAATTAAAACATCTCAATGGATGATCGGGAATACCTCGGATGATGTAACCTACGTGTTGCTAACGGGATTTCCCACGGTCTAAATAAAAGTGTGGAACTCATTCAGTTGAGTTTAGCGAATTCATCTGGACTAAGTGAATCCGATAAAAAAAACGGTGCCGGAATGATGGAACCGTGGGATCTTAACCGGTGTTGTTATAATAAACTTTAAGATTCCCCTAATAAAATATTAAAAACACCTGGACTTTAAGACTTCTAAACAAAAACACTTCTCTCATCTCCTGATTTTCACCTTCTAAAACTAAACCTCTGCAACAACAAGGAGCTTGGAGCATAGTGGGTAGAACGACCATCATCGTCAGTAAAACTCGGGTCTACATCAACAAAACTTTTCTTAGACATAAATAACAAAACCATAGGATTTCGAGGTAGTTTGCCTAGTGCAACATAAATCCTCAACTTTTCGTTAGGCATTTGCATAATCATATTATGCAAATTAAGCCCTAATTCATCTTAGGATTCCGAGGTAGTCGTTTGGTACGACATAAACCCTCACATCTTCGAGGCTATTTGTATGATCATATCATACAAATATAAGTCCTAATTAACTAAAACTGGGAGGATTGAAACATTAAATAATTTTCTCAAATCGAAGCCAAACGATAGGATAGTTGGGAAGTCACCGAAGTTCACTTCGGGTCCGTGACATCGCTTCTCTTCCTTTGGACTCTCAAAATGAACTGTTCCAAATTTGAGCTATTCCTTATTGAAATCTCCAAAATTCAATTGTTTGAAAACCTTAAACTTTAAAATTCTTGAGAGCAAAACCACTGATCATTATCGAGAGTTTTCTTAAATGATTCCCGTCATTTAAGATGTAATTAACTATAGGGGCTTGCCTTTATAGGGAACTTTAAGAACCCAAGTAATATAAGTCCTGTTTAATTCCTTTATATTAAACAGGGAAACTTGTCGGCTTATAAAATTGGTTCGCAGACCAAACGAATGTCACAAATCTTCTAGTTTATTTAATCGAGCCCCATCATCAAGCAGTGTGTCTATTCTTCGGGATAGATACACGGTTTGTGATGCGGTGTTCGTTTATATAAACTATTTGGGATGTGAGATCGGTTTGATTTCATATCTTAAAATTTTCAAACTTAAAGTTATTTTCAAAATCAAATGCTTCTTTCTAAAACTATATATATATATATATTTAAATTTAATTTAAATTAAAAATTCGCCGACAACTTCTGTAGGAGACCCCCTTTTCAAAACACAACCTAAAAATATGCCGACACATGCGTGCGTCTTTGATTTATATATATAAGCACGCCGCCCCACCGCCCCGCCTCCCCGCCGCCCGACACCCTCAACCTATAATTTGTGAAAAAATATTTGAAAATTTATAAATCAAAATAAATAATAGATTAAAATGTAGAAAATTTAAGAGAGATTATCAAATATTGTTTACATATTAAATTCTCTCAAACATAGTAATAAAAGTTCTCCCAAACTTATACATTTTTTTGCCTCAAGTAATTTCAAAATCTAAAGTTAAAATTTAATAAATATTAGGGTAGATTTTGATCAAAAAATTAGTAAATTTTGATAATTCATCAAACATTTAATTAAAAGTGTTCAGTTCTTTTCTTTAGGTAGAATTTTCATAACTTCACTCTAATATCTTGATATAACTCAAATTAATACAAGATTTATACAAGTCATCTCAAATTGTTACGTGATGTCATAATTTCATAAAATTTGTACTTTAATTGAAGATTGATTAGCTTTGAACTTCACTAATATTAGTTATGTTAGTATCATGTTGAATACATAATTTCAAGATTAAGTGAGTGAAGCATTTAATCTTTTGACTTATTAGAAAGATTTATTAGTAACAATTTATTTTTTTGGTTTTAGGTTAATCTTAAGCTTCTCATTCTAGGTTCAAGATTTTTTTTTATTTTAAGTATGAACCTTTTCTATTTTTAATTTTTAATTATTTTTTCAAGGAGGATTACTAACTCTAGTTAAGACTTTTAATGATTTTGAATGCTGACCATATCTAAAGGAAGAAGAAAAGAACCATGGGGTTTGCACTAATTTAATTCTTGCTGTAGATAGCCTCCAAAGCATGCTCAACTCCCCTTAGGTCATGCCAAAACTTTTAGTTTTATAGCGCTCGACAACATTGGAATGAAATTTGTTGCTGATATCAGTTTGAACGCTTGGTGGAATTGATCATTGATTGACATAGTCATGCTAAATGCAGCCGCAATTATGCCTGACCAATAGGAAGGCTGGCATAATTATGCTGCATTAAAACATGGTTACATCTGGCTAGCTCCATAAAATACATCATATTTTTATTGATTCATTTGACCCCTGTAGCCTGCAAAATACCACAAAGAACATTATACAAGCATAATACTATAATAATTAAGGAAGAAAATATAGTAATTTTAGTCGTAAAGTCATGTAAATTTCTCTCATGTCACTAGTCAAACCCCATAGAAATTTAGTGTCTCAACCAACTGTTGCCAAAGTAGAAACAACTGGCTGAGCCTGAATTGAGCTCACTAGAATAACAGTTCATTGTCATACAAAGTCTTTGTTATTTCCTCCTTTTTTTGCCATCCTTAGATGAATTGAACAGTAAAAAATGTTTTTCAGCTTGATTGACTAATTTTTTTTGTAGATCTTCTTTGAACAGCCTAATCTATTAGCCGAAACAAATAACACATGATCAATATAAAAACTGGGCATGGTGAAAGCAAAAGCATAAATAGGTATTTAAAATTTCAAAAAAATAGTAACCACTACAAATAAACTACTTTATATTTTACCAAAATGTAACCATCCTAAGCGTAAGAAAGTAAAATGCAGGTGTCGGTCGTTAATTTTTTTTTTGGATTTGAAATTTTTGAAAATGTTTAGGACTCGGTTTTATAAAATAGAATTTAATTTATTTTAATATATATGAATTTTTTAAATAATGTTTTAATTTTGAAGAATAAGGAATCAAACCGATCTCACATAAATAATAGTTTAACTAATCAAGCATTTCACCATAAGACATGTATCTATCCCAAAGAATAGGTATATTGCTCGGGGTGAGGATTGATCAAATAAACTAAAGAACTCATGACATCTGTTTGGTCTGCAAACCATTGTTGACTGACAATTTCCCCTATATAATATGAAGGAATTAGATAGGTTTTATATTAATATGGGGTCTTTATGTTTCCTATAAGGCCAAGCCCCTATAGTTAATTACATCTTAGATAACCGAGGTCACATAAGAAAACTCTGATATAGATCAGGAAATATTTATATTCATGACTTCCAAAGGTAAGGTTTTCAAAGAAAACATGATAGTAAAAAATTCAATAAGTGAATGGCTCAAGTTTTATAACATTTCATTTTATCAGAATCCAAAGGAGAGAATGCCAGAGGAAGGACATATTCAAGGAAAATCTCGATGTCTTCCCATAATATCCTATGGTTTAGCTTTGATTTAGGATATTTATTTGGTGTTTCATTCTGTCAACTTATATTCACTTGATAGTGATCAAGTGAATGACTTGGAAGATAGGAGGATTTATATCGTATCCGACGACAACCTTGGAAACCTAAAAAGAGTTAGGGCTTATTTTGTACAACATTGTTATGCAAGAGCCTAAAGAAAAGTTGAGGATTTATGCTGCACTAAGTAGGCTACCTCAAAGTCCTATGACTTGTTGTTTTAATTTCTAAGGAATATTGCTGTTGAAGATGGCCGTGATGCCCACGATGCATGCTTCGAGCTCCTCATCGTAGCAGGTTTAGTTTAAAGAAGTGTCAATTGTAAGAGAGAAGAGAAGTATCATGTTTTGTAAATATTTAAATTGAAGTGTCTTAATATTTTATTAGAGGAACATTAAAGTTGATTATAGCGACACCGATTAAGATCCCAAGGTTCCATCATCCTGACACCACTATTTTCATCAGATTCACACTGCCCAAATGAATTTACCAAACTCAACTTAATGAGTTTCATAGCAACACGTAGGTTACATCCTCCGAGGGATTCCCGATCATCCAACGAGACATGTTAATTTTGTTACAATTGTGATTTTTGTTTTGTTTGTGATTAAATTTTGAGTTTTATATTTTTGAATGTTGTTGTGGTGAATTTTATCTTGACTTGATTTTTAATCTTTGATTTTTTGGTCTCAGTTTTATGGCTATCCTAAAGGTTTCAGTTTTCATGCAAGGTGACATTGTTGTTTACCATTCAAATTTGCAAGGAAAGAAAGTGTAGTATAGTGCAGGTAAGTAAATTGCAATAAAATAAAAGCATACCTGGTAGGTCTTCCCGTCATTTCCACCTGAAATTTTAGTATTCTTGAAATAAACATTTATAATTTGCGAGAAATTAAAACCAATGAATATGTTCATCATAAGCTTACAAAGTCCTAGGTCATTACCTGGTGGGTCCTATTCATTTATTTGAGAGATATTTTTCATTTAATTGATATGATAGGTCCAGTTGTTCTACAAGGTGTCCAAAAGATTTGTGAAATGGATCCAGGGGATACCCGAACATTTCACAATCCTCTTGAGCTTCCTTGAGTTCATTTGAACTTATCATATTTATTAAATGATTCATCTCTCCTTTTCATACCCTTGTGTTCAGTGAATTAATGCTTTAATTAACCCAAAGGACGGGGTTAATATTATTTGTAATTTCATTTGGGCATTATGTGGGTGAAAATTCTTTGTGGCAAAGTTAATCCATTTAAAGGAGTTAAGCCGATTAATTTCATAATTGGGCTTGTAATATTTTCAAGTGATTGAAATTATGTTTGCTTTTCTAAACTTCTTTTAACAAAATTTGATTTGACCTAGTCCACTACTAAGCCCTTAAGATTTAACAAGTAAGTTTGTAATTTCTTTTAAAAAAAAGTTATGTCATTTGAGTCTAATAAAAAAGATGGGCTATCATTTAAACATCAAGTAGGGGTGAAAATTAGTGGATTTTTAACCTCCACGATCAACCCCTAACCTTAAGGATCATTTGGCTTAATTACCTTCCAAATCAAAATAATTAAGGAAATTTAAATATTTAGTTTTGGTGTGACAAAATTGTAGTGGGTTTCTACCATTTATCCCTTGATGTTTCAATCATCCAAACATAATAATTAAGATCATTTATTGCCCTTTTCCCATTTTAATTAAGCCTAAATATTGATTAAGGCTAAATTCTTTAAAATTATAACTTTGCCCCTAGGGCTTTATCACCTCATAATTCACTAAATTTAGCTCAAATGACTTTGAAATTTTTATGTGACCCAATTTATGGGTTAATTAAAATATTAGAGGAGAAAATGTGATTTTTTAAATTTTCATTTAATTTATAAATTTATTTTAATGCAAAAATAGGGCTTTTCAATGAAAATTCAACAACTTGTACAAAACAAAACCCTAGCTTTGAATTTTTTATTGGAGGTAGACCTAGACTAGAGGACCACTTGGGCAAAATTTCATTATTTTTTGAATTTTAATTTAATTATTAGAATTATTTTAAATTCTGGAGTTTTGATTAATTATTAAATATTTTAAAGGATGAAATTCAATTTTATATTTTTCTTAAGTCTCTCTAAGGTAGGGAACCTAAAGAAATAAATTCTATATTTTTTTTATTTTTATTTTAATTATTAGAATTATTTTAGGGGAAAAAATAAGAAAATTCATTTTTAGCCTTTTAAAAATTAATTTAAGCCTTTAAAAATTAGTATCCTAATTTAGAGGCTTAGGAAAATTACGTGAATGATCCTTAAATGATTAGGAAACCAAATGTGATAATTTGGTGATTTTTAATTTTTTTGTGTTTTTTATTAATTTTTAATTATTTAAATATTTAAAATATAGTTAAAAATGAAAATTTTATTAAAATTCCAATTTTAATTTTAGAAAATTCCTCTAATCATAGAGAACTCCCAAAATCAATTTGATAATTCTTTTAGTTGTATTTTAATTATTAAAATTAGTTTAATGTTCAAAATTATCATTTTACGTAGAAAATTCATTTGAACAGCTAAATGAAATCCAAATGTTATGAAATTTTTATGGGGAGTTCTTTGACCTTTAAAATTTAGTGGAGAATTATTTTTGAGCAATTTACATTTATATATGATCGAAATTGTTTTTATTTAATATTTAGGTCTTAATTACCATTAGAGTTTTTTTTGTGACTTAAATCAAATTTCTATGTTTCCTAGGGTCCTTTGGTCATAGGGAATCTATCATAATTTTTTTGGATTTTCCTAATCAACTTACAAATTATTGGAATTAATTTATCAAAACATGTGCAAAAACTTGGAAAATATGGATCTATTCATGGAGGTCTCCTATGACCTTGGAAAAATCAGTGAAAATCCCCCATGACAGAGGCTATAACATGCTAAAAAGGCAAGTCATGGTGCAATGTCCTAGTGCATGAAGAATTAAAATACTACAGACATTATTTACTTAATTAAAAATGATGCATGCATCAAATAAATTTTAAACTATTTCCAATTTATTTTCCTCTGTTCACTGAGCAAGAAGGTATTTTTATTTTATTTTTATAATTTTTTTTACACCAAGTTATGGATTTTTAAAGTTTAGATGATTTAAATAATTCAGAAAATCCATATTTTCTTACTTAACCATGTCAACCTACGGCGGATCGAAGTCCCCATGCGGCACGCTCCCATTTGGCATCGCCAACTAACTGGGATGCCATGCGGCCCGCTGTTTCGTTCCATCTTCCCTTGCGGTGCGATCTGAGCCCTCCATTCATTACACGCGCGATCGAACAGTTTCACGTCTTCGTCCCCGACTGGTGTGATCTCGTGACACTCTACACTAAAACTCTAATTTCTCAAACTAGACTCATTGAAAAATCTTTAGTTTTGATCTCATGGAGTCGTATAAGCATGAAAAACATATCCATAAGGCTAAGCATGGTTTAAATTGACCTTAATTACATGGAGAATTCAGAGAAGCTGGGGAAGAAGGAGAGGCCAATACCTTGGATCTGAGAAGTGAAGATTCAATCAGAGATGCACTCCACCTTCATTCGAGTCCTGGAAGCTCAAGAATGAAGCTTCTTGCTCTGGTGAATAGCCTAGGTATGAAAATGACCAGACTCGATTTGGAGCTTTGATGGAAGGCCCTGTTGGAGTGGGCTAGTGATGAGGCTTTCAGTGGAGAACTTCTTCTCTTGCTCTGGGGATGGTGTGGTTGAGCTTAATTTGACTTTGATGAAGCTTTGGAGGATGTCCTATTTCTAGCCTGAAATTGGACTCTAAAATTGAGCTGGGTTAATGGGTTTCAGGGCAGGAATGCGGTGGGGATTGAGTTCTTTTTGCTGTGTGAAGGATTTGGAGTGATTTAGGCAGAGTTTTGTTAAGGTTTGGTTCAGCCAACATTTTGGCCATGAAGGGTGGTGGTTTTAATAGTCATGGCTGAGGTGGCTTCCAGGGCTTCAATTCGGGTGCAAAGAGTTGTTTAGGTGGAGTGCATAAGAGCTCCAATGGCAATTTTGGGATGAGCTGGCCATAGGGTGGAGTTTGGGTTTGCTTGGCTTGGATGTGGCTATTGGTTTGGGCTCCTCCGGTGACTAGGCCTACCGACTAGGCCAGGGGAGTTGGCTTAGTCGATTAGATGAGCCAGTGGGCAGGCCATGAGTGCAATGGATTTTAATGGTTAAGCCATTATGGTAAACATCTCTTAGGTTTAACCATTTAAATATCGCCTAATTTTGGGGACCTTTGGTCCATGGCTCCACTAGGGTGGGCTAGGTAGGTCTAGCCTAGTCCCTAGGGTTAGTTTAGCGGTCGTGGAGGGGTTGGTTTGGTCACATTTGGTTCAATTTGGTGAATTTGTATCATGGGTTCATTTGGGTCATTTTAGGTTCAAATTAGGCTAACTTAGGTTTCATATTGAATTGGGCCTAAGTGATTGAGCAATATTGTGTATATGATTTCCATAAATGGTTTAGAGAAGGATTGGAGTGGTTTTGGATTAGTTTGGGGGATCAATTTGGCTTGATTTGAAATTTTGATCAATTTGGGGTAAGTTGGGTTAGCTAGGGTTTAGGTTAGGCTAGGGTTTGGTTCAAGGTAAATTGAAGGTTCCAAATGGTCTAGTGGGATGTCATAAAGAGTTCCCAAAATCAATTAGGTGGAATTTTTGGAGTAGAGCAATCAATTTGGGGGATTTCTGAGATGTGTTCAACTTGGACTAAAATTGGGTATTTTTGGTTCAAGTGGGTTTGAGTGAGGCTTGGATCCAAAGTGGGGGTAATTGATAGTTCAATTAAGTTTAGGGGAGTGTTATGGGAGGTTTAGAATTCCAATTGGAGAGAAATTGATTGGTGTTAGGCCAATTTGGGGATTGTGGGTTACTTAACCAAAATTGGGGCTTTTGGATTTATGTTGAATTGAACTCAAATGTAAGTTAAATTAAGCTTGGATTTGGTTTAGATTGGAATTGGAGATTTTGAATTAAATATTGGAATTGAAATTGGGCAAGATAGGAGTCAATTGGGTAGACATTGAGTTTAATTTGGGCACTTTTAGGTTAAATAGGTCAAATTAGGGCTTTTGGTTAAATTGGGCTAAATTGGCCAAATTCGGTCATGTGGTAGTTGAGAGAAATGAAATTGGGAATATTTGGGAGGTTTTGAAAAGTATGAGAATTTTTGGAATTATTAGAATTTTGGGCTAAGAGGGGCATTTTGGTCATTTTGAGGATTTTATTTGGGAAATTTGGCAATTTTGGGTAGTTTTGGTTAATTTGAGTGGTAGGGAGTATTTTGAAATGATTTTTGAAGAATTATGGGTAATTTGGGTGATTTTGAAAATTTTGGGGAATTTTAGGGTTTTGGGGTATTTTAAGTAGGTTCATGGGTTAGTGGTTAGAAATTTGAAATTTTTGGAAAAATTGGGATTAGTTGAAAGTGAGTAATATGACATTGTTTAGGTTGAGTCTTGGACCAATAGTCACCCTCATTGGGTCTTCTATGTGTTGGTACAAGCCAAACCCTAGCCTGAGGCTAAGGGTTTGGGAAAACCACTTACATGAGTTTCCAAAGAGTTAGGGGATCAAAGGTGATTTGTCTTGTTTAGGGTTGTGAGTGTATAGTGTAAGTGTGTGTAAGCTCTAGGCCTCCAAGAGTAAATCCTAAAGTCTGACCACTTATAGGATACTTCCTCTGGGTTTCCTTATGCTTGGTCTCCTCCTCCCAAAAACTGGAGGTTAGACCCTTAAGCATATGAAAATTGCCAGTGAAGTGAGAAGGTCTTGAATTTCTAAGGGAAAGGGTTCCATGGCTAGTCTTCTAAGAAAGTCACCAAGAGATTCCTATGGATATACCCTAGGCTATTCTAAAGACAGACTAGACCTCAAAAAAAAGTGAGGTCAACAAATGGACCCCCAATAGGTGTGGCGTGCTGGCAAGCACATTGCACGTATTTGTGTTAACAGACGAGATCAACAAAAACAACACAACTATCTGAGTTAAAACTTAGAACAAAACAAATAATTTAGCGAGGAAGTTTCCTCTAGGGATTATTCGGTTGAGACCTTCAAGTCCCGAGAAATCTCGCTGGGTAAAAAAAATGGAATTCCTTCATGAGAGGAGCTATGAATTTCAAGCCTTCAAACTATGAAGGAGTCCGATCCAAATCGATTTGAAGTTGGAATTTAGATTTTAGCATTGAGATTTGATTTTAATTTAAATTTTGAGTTTAAATTATAATTTAATTTTGTGTTTTATTTTTAATTTACGTTTTATGGAATTTACAGAAGTTTCAGAATTTGTGGAATTTTGAATTTGAAAATTTTAATCTTGTGGTCAATTTTGAGTTGGAAGAGTGTGTAGAGAGGAAATCAAAATTTCAGTACCGATTTCAGAAAGTGGGAGCAGAATTTAGGTAATGATCCTGAAGGATGAGAGCTAGAATTTAGGTACCAGTCTCAGAAATGAAAATCGAAATTTTGATACCGACCTCGGGATTTCGTGAGTGTCGGAATTTTTCTTGGAAGGAAGATGAAAGTATAGGGAATTTTAATGAAATCGAATGACTGAGCTCCAATCCTAGAATTTCATGAAAGGCAAAAAAATTTTTGGATAGGATGTGGAAATATAGGAAATTTGAAGGAGTCGGATAACAATGCTCCGATCCTAGAATTTCATTGAAGGCGAAAAAATTCTCGTATTGGATGTGGAAATATAGAAATTTGAAGGAGTCGGACGACAATGCTCTGATCCTGGAAATTTCATGAAAAGCGAAAAATTTCTCAGAAGGGAGATGTAAATATAGGGAATTTGAAGAAGTCTGACGACTGAGCTCCGATCTTGGAATTTCATGGAATGTGGAAAATTTCTCGGATAGAATGTGGAAATATAGGGAATTTTGGGGAACCGGGCGACTAAGCTCCGATCCTAGAATTTCATGGAAGGCGAAAAAATTTCTCGAAAGGGAGATGGAAATATAGGAAATTTTGGGGGAACCGGATAACTAAGCTCCATTCCTGGAATTTCATGGAGGGTGGAATAATTTCTCGGAAGGGAGATGGAAATATAGAGAATTTCGGGGAATCAGATAACTGAGATTGAAATATAGAGAATTTTGGGAAATATACAAAATTTTAGGGAATTTTAGGAATATTGGAGAGGAAAGCTCAAGGACTCACATCCAGCCCGAAGGGTTAACAAGAGGGACTCAAAACTCAGGTACTGATGCGAGAATTTCATTTGAGGTGAATTTGGTAAAACTTGGTATTGATTTTCAAAGAAAGCATATTTGGTGCAATTTGGCCAAGACTGGTAGCTATTGCAAGATTTGCAGAATTTCATGATATTTTGAATTTGTGAGAAGTGGCGCTGTGTGAAAAGTGGCAAATTTTGTGGAGTGCTCGCAAAAGCGAAGGATTTAAAGATGAGTGCAAGGTCTCAGAATCTTGGGAGAGAGAATATTATCATTTGTTTGTTTTCACTTCATCATTTTCTTTCAATTTGTTTTATTTTATTTCATTTTGTTTCATTTGATTTCATTTGATTTAAATTTTGAGTTCATTTTAATTTTAGTTTCATTTTGTTTTCATTTTATCCTTTTCTTCTACATCATTTTTTTGTTCGTTTTCATTTGGAACCAACACACGGTCCTACGGCTTTTGACCATTGTGCTGAAAAAAAAATATCACTGAAAATAGAAATCTTCATTAATTTTGTTGAAAGTAGTACAACAGATCATATGCTGGAAAGCATCTAAAAGGCGATCATGTGTACAAAACTGAACAAAAATGACATATCATATCATCTGGTTGCTGAAAAAGTGGTGACAACGACTGACGTGACCCGTTGTGAGGGGTAGTAAATTTCTGCCACCTGAGGCTGCTGCGGGGATGAGCCAACCTGCTAAGGTTACGCTCTGGAACAAAAGTCCCCTCGTGAACACCCTGAGGTACTGCCATCAAAGTGGAAAAGGACAAATGTTCTCTAATTCCGGATCTGAATTGTAGTAAAGCGGCGCTTTATCTTCATCCATTCTTTTGAAGGTGACTGACACCCTTTTTTCTGTAACTCCTGGGATGCAGTGTTTTGCTAAATCTGCTCTATTTTCTTTTAATACCAATACTATTCCGATTGCTAGGTAAATTTCAAATGAACCTTGGAATTCTCCCGGTCCGACAATCCGAATTTCTCATTCAAACAAAATATTGCTTTCACTTATAAAGGTCACAAAGTCATGGTGGTCGATATGAGGCAGGATACAGTCCCCGTCCTCATAAATATTTATGATGAAATTGTTAGGAATACAGTCTGCAGGAAACACGTATCACTCGACCATCCTCTTTATCATCTTCTTGATTTGCGGTGGCATCGGATCCACCTCATCATGCTGAGGATCCCTGGGGGATTGCCCTGTCAATCTTTAGCGAAGTTGTAGCAGTAAACACACTGAATGTTGACTCTGTCTTTTCCTCTTTTCCATTTCTATGGCTCTGTATTTGTTCTCAGCTTCAAGCAACCTGCTCTGCCCTAATTCTGAAGAGCGTCAATGCAATAAAAAATTCCTTCTTCATCTTTCTTCGAGAATACATCGGTGTATAACTTGAGTCCTTCCAGGATATTGTAAAGTTTTTCTTGTATTTCTTCCTAGTGTTGAAATTCCTTTTTTCTGATTCTTCTAATTTTTGCCATCACGTAGTCTGAAACTCCTCGCGGTGGCGGTGGTGGTAGGATGAACTGTGGTACGTACGGCTCTACATCAGGATACTCCCTACTTCCTAGTAGCATTGAGGCAGCTGCATATGGCTCAAATGGGCCATACTCCTCTAGCTGTAAAACGTGACATTCCAGGCACTCTAAAAATGCTCTGTCACTGAAGGTAGCATGGGTAAACCTGAGTTGCAAGTCGGACACCCAGTTAAGATTTCTTCCATCGGATCCAATGTCAGCACGGGATCCTCAGTAGTTTCTGGCTCAGTATCGGTGCTTGGTGTGCTGTTGTCGGTTTCTTTCATTTCAGGATCATAGAAATCTTCTGGAATGGTTGATAGATCGGCGGCTAACTCCTGAGCTTATCTCCTCTAAATCCTGTCTAAGAGGCGACGCTGTCGGCATATTTTTAGGTTGGTGTTTTGCATTTTGAAAAAAGGGGTTGCCTAACAGAAGTTGTAGGCGAATTTTTTATTTAATTTAAATAAATAATTTGAAAGGTAGTATTTAATTTTTGAAAATAATTTTAAATTTGAAGATTTTAAGATATGAAATCAAACCGATCTCACATCCCAAATAGTTTACATAAATGAGCACCGCACCAAAAACCGTGTATCTATCCCGAAGGATAGTGCACACCGCTCGACGATGGGGCTCGATTAAATAAACTAGAAGATTTGTGACATCCGTTTGGTCCGCGAACCAATTTTATGTGCCGACAAATTCCCTCGCCTAACATGAAAACATTAAACGAGGTTTATATTACTCGGGTTCTTTAGAATTCCTATAAGGGCAAGCCCCTATAGTTAATTACATCTTAAATGACGGGAATCACCTAAGAAAACTCTCGATAATAATCAATAATTCTGCTCTCAAGAATTTCAAAGTTTAAGTTTTCAAAGGATTGGATTTTGGAATTTCAATAGGTAATGAATCAAGTTTGGAACATTTTTGTTTTGAGAATTCAAAGGAAGAAAGGTAGGAGAAATCACAGATTCGAAGAGAACTTCGGCAATTTCCCGATTATCCTATTGTTTCGCTTGAATTTAGGAAAGTCCTAATGTCTTTTTAATGTTTTGATTTTGTCAATTTTAATTAATTAGGGCTTATATTTATATGATAGAATCATACAAATAGCCTCGAAGATGTGAGGGTTTATGTCGTATCAGAAGACTACCTCGGAATCCTAAGACCGGTTGAGGATTTATGTTGCACTAGGCAAACTACCTCGAAATCCTATGGGTTTGTTATTTAATTCTAGGAAAGTTTTACTGAAGTAGACTCAGGTTTTGCTGATGACGATGGCCGTGCTGCCCACCATTCTCCGAGCTCCTTGTTGTTGCAGAGGTTTAGTTTTAGAAGTCATAAATCAGGGGATGAGAAAAGTGTTTTGGTTTAGAGAAAATCTCAATTTCCAAGTGTTTTTTTTGTGTTTTATTTAAAACAAATATTAAAGTTGATTATAACGACACCGGTTAAGATCCCACGGTTCCATCCTTCCTGCATCATTATTTTTATCGGATTCACTTAGTCCAGATGAATTTGCTAAACTCAACTAAATGAGTTCCACACTTTCATTTAGACCGTGGGAAATCACGTTAGCAACACGTAGGTTACATCATCCGAGGTATTCCCGATCATCCAACAGGACGTTTTAATTTAGTTGTAATTGTAGTTTTGTGTTATGATTGTGATTAAATTTTGAGTTGTTTTATATTTTGGAATGTTGTGGCGGTGAATTTTATCTTGCGATGACTTTTAATTTAGTTTTGGTTTCAGTTTTAGGGACTATCCTAAAGGTGTGGGTTTTCATGCAACAGTTGTTTATCATGCAAGAAAAAGTAAGTGCGATGCAATTAAAGAAATTGCAATAATGTAAATTGCAATAAAATAAAAGCGTACCTGGAGGGTCTTCCCGTCATCTCAAGCTGCACTTAAGACACAATTAGAGCATTTAAGCAAGTTCCTAGGTAAAGCTAAGGGAAGGTTTATGGTTTTCTACCAAGTTCCTAATCCTATAGCTAGTCATTTCCTATGACGTCTATGTTCCTTGTGTTTTGGTTCTGAGGACGATTTTCTTCATCAAAGAACAATTAAGTTCAATTGTTCTTATGAACATCCTATCATATCGAGGAAGTGCTTAAGACAAATCTTAAACATCTTTTCAATATTTCTAGGATTGTTTTAAGTCCAAATGAATTTAATTATACAAATGAATTAATCGTCCTGGAATTCAAGTTTTGTTGTTATCTTGCTCGATGAACTAGTGACATTCGAATATCCTATAGGTAAAGTAACATTTCATTTAACGTTCTGTTTAGGAGTTATGATAACCAAAGCTCTCGAGGGCAAATTGGTGTTTCAAATGGTTTATGATTTAGTTTAACTTTAGTTAAAGGGTTTAAATTTGGAATAGTGTTCAAGTTGCTTCATATTTAATTTCTTTATGTCTTAAACAATGTTATTTAATTCAATTTAATTTTAAATTTAATTTAATTTAATTTGATTTTAATTTTAATTTAATTTAATTTAATATGTATTGATTTAATTTAACTTAATTTAATTTAATTTGTTTTAATTTAATTTAGTCTAATTTAATTTAATTTAATTTATTTATTTAATTTAATTTAATTTAATTTTTCATTTAATTTAACTTAATTAATCTTTAATTTAATTTAATTTTGATTTAATTTAATTTAATTCAATTTGATTTATTTAATTTAATTTAATTTTAATTTAATTTATTTTTTTAACTTTAATTGAAATTTTAAAAGAGTTTAATAATTCAACTTTAGTTTAATGATTAAGTCCTTTAATATTTTAAATTTGAGTTATCATTTTAATTAAGAATTAAATATTAATCAGATGACTAATTTAGGGATTTTTAAATTAAAGAATAAATCTCTTCCTAACAATATCCCTATTTTAATAGTTCCAATCTTACTATTCTTCCCAAATTTAATCAATTATTTAATTAAGGTTTATTTCAATTATTTTAAATTGTTTAATGGGTTTCTACCTTTTAATTATTTAAATTTCAATCATCCAAATCAGATTAAGATCAAATATTTTACTTGTTAATTTTATTAAACCTAAAGTTTTAATTAAGGGTTAAAATTTTAATTACCACTTTGCCCTTTAAGCTTAATAATTTCATAACTCACTAAATTGAGCTTAAATACACTTGAAATTTTTATGTGACTTCACTCATATGTCAATAAAGACATGAGAGGAGAAAATGTGATTTTTCTGTATTTAATTTATTTATATAATTATTTTTTGGTAGAAAATAGAGATTTCCAAGGAAAATTTATTAACATGACCAAGGGAAAGTTTCTGTCCTTAAAAAAATTAGGGGACATTCCTAATTACCAGAGGACCATTTGGACCAATTTTGGTGATTTTTTGAATTATATTATTTTTATTATAATTATTTTAAGTTTTGGAGTGTTAATTAATTTAAAAATAAAATAAAGGTTGAAAAATGAATTTTATATTTTTCAAAAATCTCTCTAATATCAAGAAAATCAGAGAATCAATTTTGTAATTTTTTGATTTTTCTATGATTTAGTATAATTATTTTAGTGAAAATGCTAGAAAATACATTTTTTTTAATTTTAAAATTACCCTAGGGCTTTAAAATTTAATATCTCATTAAATAGACCTAAGAAAAATATGGGGTTTGTTCCTAAGTGATTAAAATTCAAAATATGACATTTTGGTGAATTTTATTATTTTTGTGATTTTTATTATTTTTTAATTATTAAAAATATTAAAATAATATTAAAAATCAACTTTTTTAGAAAATTGAAATTTTAATTTTATTAAATTCCCCTGATATCAGAGAGGCTCCAAAACCAATTTAGTGAATTTTTGAAAGGTATTTTGAAAGTTATGAATTTTTAAAGTTCAAATTGACTAAATGGCTTAATCAACCCATTTAGTAGGGCTAACCAAGTCCAATGGACTTCAAATTTTATGGTGGGTTCCTCTGATCCTAAAGGTCAGTGGAGAATTGATTTCAAGTTAATTTGATGTATGGTTAACTCTAATTAATTAGGGATCTATTTTGGGTGTTTAAGCCAATTAGGGTTATTTTAAATGAACTAACTCAAAACCTATTTTTCCTAGGGTCCTCTAGTCATAAGGGACATCACCAAATTTTCCTAGAATTTATTTCACAACATGCTAATTATTAGAATTAAAATACTCAAAACAGTAACATGAATTTGAAAAATCAATAACTTCTCATAGGGATGGCCTCTAACTTTGGAAAATTCAGGGAATGTTCTCAAATTCGAGGCTTCAAAGCCTTATGGTCTCATGCCATGGTGAATTTCCTATATGCATGGAGAATTAAAAGAGTGCCAACAGTAAATAAATTATTAAAAATAAAATACTTGATGAAATTAAATGATTTCTTTTCCACATTATTCTCCTCCGTTCACCGAGCAAGAGGGTATTTTTATTTTATTTTTATGATTTTCCTACACAAAGTTATGAATTTTCCAAGTTCGGGAATTAAATAAATAGAAAAATCCCTAATTTTCTATTTATCCGAGTCGGCGCCGCGTCATCCTCGGCATCTCCGAACGGCCACGCGGCGCGCTCTCATTCGACACCGCCACTTGAGTCAGCACCCCGGGTCCCTCGGTTCACTTACCATCTCCTGGTCCGACGCCATCTGAGCCGTCCGTCCGCCCGTGTATTGAATGAACGGCATCTGTTCATCGTCCCCAAGCCTCCTAACCCGAGAACCGTCCATCTTCTAGGCCTAAGATCTCACTCGATACTTGACTAAATTTAACGTTCTTATGCTATATTGATTCGTCTCGAGAAGACGAAAACATCCATACGGTTTATGTGGGATGAAATTTACTCAATAAAAATGGAGAGTGTTCAGAAGCTCGGGAAGAAGAGTGAGGCCATACCTTTGCTCAGAGAAGTGTGGCTTCGATCTGAGGGTTGTTTCACCTTCGATTGGATCCCAACAAGCTCCAGCATGAAGTCTCCCGGTCCGGTGAATTGCCTAGGTAGGATTTCGACCACAGCTCGATCACAAAGCTTGGAGGCCGGAGCAACCGGGTGGCCCTGGAGATGGGGCTTTCGGTGGGAAACTTCTCCTCTTGGTCCGGTGAAGGTGTAGGACCAATCAATTTGAAGATTGATCCACTGCGAAGAAGTGTCCCGGTTTTGGGCTAAAGTTCGAGCTCAAAATCGAACTCGACTTGGAGGGAATTGGGGCTGGAATTCAGTGGGAATCAAATGCTCTATGTATGGGGAGTAGTCTGGAACAATTTTGGCAGAGTTTCCTTAAGATTTGTTTTAGCACCTCTCATGGCCGAGAAGGGGTGGTGTTTAAATAGGAGAGGGTGGAGGGCCTCCCAGGGAGAGTTAGGGCTTGGGATCAGCTGCTCTTGGCAAGAGAAGAACAGCTACAATGGCCACTGGGGATGGGGCAGCTCAAGCAAGGGAGAATTCGAAAGTTGGGCTCACATGTGAGCTCTCGGCCATGGTGTTTTCCGGCGGCCTGGTGGCCGGCCGGCCAGTGCATGGGTCACCCTCAAGGTCGAGTGTGTCGTGGTCTGGGACTTGGTGCAAGCAATCGGCAATTGCCATGTGTAAAGGCTTTGATCCAAAGTAGAATGGGGCATGGCTAGTTTTGAGTCTAAATGGGTCAATCCACCCATTTGGGCTTGGTGCACCCTTCAAGGTGGCTTTGGATGCTGTGGGGGATCAAAGGGATCAGCTGGTTTGGCATGGAGAAGTCTCCATCCAAATATATTTGGATTAAATTTAAGTTTAGGTGAATCATGATTAAGGCTAATGAGCTTTAGGGATTAAGGAAAGCCCTCCCTCTTCTTACCCAATATGGCATGGTGGAGTGTCCAAGGCTCTTATGGCTCACATGTGGCTCATGCATGGCTTCATGGCTCACCTTTGGCTTGGGGAAAGTTAAGTCAATTTCATGGAAATGAATTTAAGAAAGATTTTGGTATTTTAATGGGAATTGGCATATGGCTTGATTTGGGATGATTTGATGATGAATTTAGGACTTAGGTATTGAGTTTAATTGAAAGTATGATGAGAGGAAATGTCATATGGGCTTTTGGACCAATTTTGGGCCTTTAGATGTGGTAAAAGATGGGCTTTTAAAATGGTTTAAGGAATGGGCCTTTAAGTTTAAAAAATGAATTTATGGATGGGAATTTTGTAAAGAGGTTGGGCCAAATAATTGTTGGGTTTAGCTCATGGATGTGTCATGAGTGACTTGAAGCAAATTGGGGGTGATTTGGGTTTGAATTGGGTTGAATTTGGGCTCTTTTGGTGAATGGGCCAATATAGGTCAAAGTGGGCCAAGTGGAGCCAATGTTGGGCTAGGGTTGAAATTGATGTAAAATTAATGTTGAGAAATGTTTATAGGAGTGTTTCAAAGAGGTTTTGACTTTGGTTGGGTTTTGATTTTGGGGTTTGGGCTCATTTGGGTTAGGTTTGGGTTTAGGTCAAAATTGGGCCTTTTAGCTTTGGGTTGAATTTGAGTGGGGTTTGGGTTTAAATTTTGGGCAAATCATGTTAGTGTTTTGCTTGTGGGGATGCTAAGGAAGATTTAGAAAAGATTTGGGGTTAATTGGAGTTGAATTGGGTGAGTTTGGGTTAGGTTTGGGTCATGGGTCCAAATTGGGCTTTAAGGCCAAAAGTGAAATTGGATCCAAATGTCAATCAAATTGGACTTGGATTTGGTCTAGATTGGTGTTGGGAATGTTGAATTGAAGTTTAGAATTGAATTGGACCAGAATTTGGGTCAATTGGGTAGGTTTGGTTTGACATTGGGTTCACTTAGGGTTAAAATGGGTCAAATCGGGGTTTTAACAAAAGTAGGGTAAATTGACAAAATTGGCCCATGGTGTAGTTGAACAAAATGAAATTGGGAATATTTGGGATTTTCTGGAATTTTGCTAGGAATTTTCTGAATTTTTGGATTTTTGGGTCAAGAGGGGTATTTTGGGTATTTGGAGGGTATTGGGAGGTTTTCTTGGAATTTTTGATAATTTTGGGTATGGATGATCAATTTGAGTGATGTGGAAATGTTTGGGATTGATTTTGGGGGATTTTGGGTGATTTGGAAATTTTTGAAAAATTTGGGTAATTTCAAGGGCTTTGGGTAGGTTAGGAGGTGTAGGGTCCCGGGGTCAAAAATTAAAAATTTGGAAAATTGAAGATTGGGTAAATGTAAGTGGAATAAAATCATTTTGGTTGAGCCATGAAGCCACATCAAGCCCACATGAGCCATGAAGGGACTCATTTGAGGCATTCACTATGTTGTTCCTAACCTCTTACACAAGGGTTTAGGGGTTAAGAACCATCCATGTGAATCACCTACATGAGTCAGGAGGTCAAGTTAGGTATGGGTGTGGTTTTAGGAGGTGTGTGAAAGTGTAGTATATGAGTGTAGTGAGTGTTTAAGTCAGCCCCTCTTCACTGGACCGAGGCCACCTGTAGGCGGTCCTAAGGCCAAAGAGTCCTATAGGAACCCATCCTTTAAACTTCCACATTTGATTTCAACCCTCTAGGTGATTAGGGGTCTACAATCAAATTTGTGGAGTTTGCAGGGAGTTAAGAAGTGGTTTGAAATTTTAGATGGTGGATCCCAATTCTAGTCCTCTAAAATAGTCAAAGGAAAAGCCTAAGGCTAGATCCTAAGTACTAAAAAAGAAGAGAAGACCTCATCAAAAATGAGGTCAACAAATGGACCCCCAATAGTGTGTGGTGAGCCGACGAGCACACCTCGCGTTTTGGTGTTGACCGAGCAATCGACAAAACCAACACGGATGTCCAAGTGACAAACTTAGGATGAAGTAGAAGAGTTTCACTGGGAGTGTCAAGTATATCTCTCGAAACCGGAGATTCCCGAACTCTCGCCTGGGAAAGGAAAAGGAGGTGAATTCCAAATCACATGATCTGGGGGAATTTCGATTTAGATTTCATTTTGTTTCAATTTAAGTTTGGAGGTGTAATTTTAGATTTTGATTTTTATTTTAAATTGAAGTTTGATTTAAAATTAATTTGAGAAAATTTAGATTTGAAACGAGAATTGAAACCTAGGTTCCAATCTCGGGATTGCAAAGAAAACTGGAATTTAGGCACCAGTCTCGGAGTGAGAATCGGAGTTTAAGTACCGATTGAAAAAGATGAGAATCAGAATTTAGGTACTGATCTCGAAAGGGATGAGAATTAAAATTTAAGTATCAATCTCGAAAGAGAGTCGAAATTTAGGTATCGACCTCGAAAAAGATGAGAATCGGAATTTAGATGCTGATCTCGGAATGAGAATTGAAATTTAGGTATTAGTCTCGAAAATGAGAGTTGAAATTTAGGTATCAATCTCGGAAGAGAGTCAAAATTTAGGTATCGACCTCGAAAAGAATGAGAATCAGAATTTAAGTACTGATCTCAGAATGAGAACTAGAATTTAGGTACCAGTCTCGGAAATTTTGAATGTAAATTTAGGCATCAATTCGGATGAGAATCGAGATTTAGGTATCGATCTCGGAATGAGAACTGGAATTTATGTACCAGTCTCGGAAATTTTGAATTGAAATTTAGGTATCAATTCGGATGAGAATCGAAATTTAGGTATCGATCTCGGAATGAGAACTGGAATTTAGGTACCAGGTCTCGAAAATTTTGAATTGAAATTTAGGTATCAATTCGGATGAGAATCGAAATTTAGGTATCGATCTCGGAATGAGAACTCGGAATTTAGGTACCGGTTTCGGAAATTTTGAATTGAAATTTAGGTATCAATTCGGCTGAGAATCAAAATTTAGGTATCGATCTCGGAATGAGAACTGGAATTTAGGTACCGGTCTCGGAAAAATTTTGAATTGAAATTTAGGTATCAATTCGGATGAGAATCGAAATTTGGGTATCGATCTCGGAATGAGAACTGGAATTTAGGTACCAGTCTCGGAAATTTTGAATTGAAATTTAGGTATCAATTCAGATGAGAATCAAAATTTGGGTATCGATCTCAGAATGAGAACTGGAATTTAGGTACCAGTCTCGAAAATTTTGAATTGAAATTTAGGTATCAATTCGAATGAGAATCGAAATTTAGGTATCGATCTCGGAATGAGAACCGGAATTTAGGTACCAGTCTCCGAAATTTTTGAATTGAAATTTACTGTGGAGATTTGGATTTAGCGGGAGATCGAAATGAGATATGAAAGTGTTTCATATCCCATGGGAATTAATCAAAGTCTGATTACTTGGCGAAGGGTACAAACCCATGCCATCCGGATCAAATTGAAAATTCTTCGTGATTCTGAAATCATCCCGAGAGAGGGTTTCAAGGGAGGTCTAGAATAGATCTTGATTTGAAGAAGGATTGGAGGATTTGAAAAGATGGATTTAAACTGGAATTCAATTTGAGCTTTAAATTTGTTTTGTTTGTCCTTTAACTATCCCGTCTTTTGTTGTTTATTTGGTGTTCATGTGGATTTGGTGTTCGACATTTTTAGATTTTTTTTTTATTTTAGGAAAGTTTTCTTTTATTTTCTTTTTTTTTCTTCTCTGTTCTTTGTTCGAAGTTCATTTAACTTTAATGGCGTTTCCCAGTCAATTTGCACAAAAGAGGTGAAGGCCAAAAATGTGACATGGTCACTTTCATTCTAATCATGTCGAAGATACATCATACAACTCGATCTGGAATATATTTCATACAATCCATGTAAACTCAAAACGGACTATGTGTGATCTTCGTCGATCCATCCAAAGAAGCGTCTGTCAAAGATCCATGTCTGAATAGTGGGGTACATGGTCAATAACATCACCTTCCAAGCCATCCTTGGCAAGGATGTCGTATGGATGTACATTGGAGGTGTGATATTTTCCATGTAACTCACGGCTCGTAAGGCCGGAGGCTCTCTAGCTCCGGGTCCGGCCGGAAATGGTAAGGTGTCTTCCCGTCGTCCATCCTTCGAAAGTAACCGAGATCCGCTTCACCGGTACTCCCGGTATGCAATGCTTAGCGATATCCGCTCCGTTGCCCTTTAGTATCATGACGAAACCTACCGGTAATGGTATCTTCACCGGCCCTCGGAACTCACCCGGGCTCCGCTATCCGGACGTCGGATCCGAACATGATGTTGCACTCGTTCAGGAAAGAGACCGTGCGGAAAGGTCTGACAAAGTCGTGGTGATCTATGTGTGGGGGTATGCGATCACCCCGCTTGTAGATGTTAATAATGCAACTATTGGGTATGCAACTGCCGGCAGTACCCTCCATGTTATCAATCTCTTTACCATTCTCTTGATGACTAGTGGCATCGGATCCACTCGGCCATGACGGAGTATTCCCGGAGGGTTTCCCTTCCTGTCTTCCGCAAAGTTGTAACAAGCATCCACATTGTATTGTGATTCTTCCTTTCCCCGGCATCCATCTCCGGGGTTCCGAGTATGTGTTTTCCTCAGGCGGCTCGCTTGGCCCATTCTTTTCAAATCCCGGATGCAATCCACGATTTGCTGTTGTTCATACTCTGAGAATACGTCTGTATGTAGCTCGAGGCCCTAGTATATTGATCCTTCTGCCTCGAATTCTCTCGAAGTATTCAAAGGTTTTCTTTTCGACATTCTGCATTCTCTCCAGCTCGTATTCCGGAATAATCTGCAGATGGCGAGGCCTGGTGACATATTGTGGGATATACGGTTCAATCCCTTCACGCTCTCCCGCATACCTCGGTTCCTCAGGGATGATGTCTGTCGGGACATCCCCTGAGGTTGCTTCTGCAACAAGGTCATGCGTTACTGGTGGTTCTATCTGATGGCGTGGTAGCCTTCTTTCTTCCGGGTCTTCGTGAGATTTCCCCGGTCCTTTCGGTTATCCTAGGAGCTGGCCTCCTTTCTTTAGGTTCCCGGTGAACCGGTGTCCTTGAAGTGTATGTACCGGCGGTAGCAAGCTGTCTCGTCGCGCCGGTCCGCAGCCTAGTTTTGTTAACATCTTACGGATACGGCGATTCTTATTTCTTCGTTGCGTTGCCGTGAGAGTAGCTCTTCGAACTTGTTGAATCTCCGTGGGCGCGGCGCCGACAAGCTCGCCCTCCGCCGTAGCGACTACGTACTTCATTTTCTTATCTTCTTCGGTGCTTGCCTTTCTTTTCTTGTTCGTTGGATTGGTGGCTTGGGCCACCCACTTTCATCACCGTCTCGCCCGGCAGCTTCTTCTCGGTCAACCGGGACCCGATCACTTTCCTCGTATCGTAGGCCTGCTCGGTGCGAAGTCCGAGTCAATCTCGATTATCGCTCCATCTTTCACCCTCTTTTCGTCGAGTGCAAGGCTTACGCCATTTCTAAAGTTCAGGACCAACCGCCCGCTCGACATTTCCCTGCGAAAAGACAAGGAAAAGGATCAGGGGCTGTACTAAGAACAAGAACATTAAGAAAATGTTTATTAAAGATAGTTTTTTATTACTTTTTGTATTTTTAAATTTAACAGGAATGAAGTGGGATAAGATCAGGAAAGAGATTTTGATATGGAAAAGAAAACAAGGAAAACTTTATTATCATGATTTTATTTATCTTAGCACATTTTATTATTTTTGGGTTCGGACCCAATCATAAGTAATTACTTCGCTCGTGTTTCTTAGGGATGAAGAATTCATTCCTTCGAAACATCAGGTAGCGTAATACTTTTTCAAGTATCGTCCGTTGATCGGAAGCATATGTCGTTCTCCCTGACAATTCTCTAGCTGATAGGAACCTCCTGAGTATACTGCTTCAACCACGAACGGCCCTTCCCAAGTGGGTTCAAATTTTCCTCCTATCTTGCGGTGTGCAAGAATAGGTCTTTTGAGAACGAGAACTAAGTCACCAACTTCGAAGGTTCTTGGCGGACCAATCTTGTCATGGGCTTGAACCATCTTAGCTTGGTATAGTTCTAAATTCCGTCGCGCCGCAAGTCTTTTACCTTCCGTGCTTTCTAATTCCTCTAGTCGTAATTTGGCGTTCTCTTCTGTCATGATCTTATTTGCAACCGCGACTTCGAGTGAAGGAAGCCGAACCTCTAAAGGTAACACTCGCCTCGGACCCATATACCGCGAGCGTAAGGTGTAGCTTCGAGTAGGAGTTCGAAGGTTGTCCGGTAGGCCCATAAGGCTTCTAACAACTTCTCGTGCCAATTTCTCTTATTATCGTCCAAAGTTTTCTTTAAGATTTGAACGAGAGTTTTATTAAAAGCCTCAGCGAGGCCGTTTGCTCTTGGGTAGTAAATTGTTGAGTATCGCCAGCCGATTCCGTGTCTCCCGACAAAATTGTTGATTTGCGTGCTTCGAATGCTGACCCATTATCCGAGATAATCTCGCGCGGCACTTCGAAACGGTAGACAACTTGGTTCTTGAAAACCGTAGCACGTGGTGTGCTTTCACTTCTCCGAGTGGAACCGCTTCTACCCACTTGGAAAAGTAATCCGTAGCCGCAAGAATGAAGCGATGTCCTTTCGAAGATGCGTGGTTCTATCGGACCCACTATATCCGTGCCCCAACATTCAAATGGCCACGACGCAATTGTCGGATGTAGCACATTTGGAGGTTGGTGTAGAACCACTCCGTGCACTTGGCATTGGTGACGCTCTCGGCGATTTTCATGCAGTCGGTCATCATCGAGGGCCGGTAGTACCCTAGTCTTTTAATTTTCATTTTCATCTTCGGACCCGACCGGTGAGCGCCACGGAGTCCCGAATGTACCTCTTTAACGATTTCACGGGCCTCGGACCCGCTTAGGCACCTTAGCCACATTTGATCGAAAGACCTTCCGTATAACGTGTTGTTTATTAATGCGTAGGACGCAGTTCTTTTCTTGATCCGATGGGCTAGCGACCTATCGTCCGGTAGCTTTCCTGTTTGCGGGTAGTATCATCAATGGCCGTCGCCAATCTCCTCGTGTTTTCTTTCACCGTTGCAAGCCGATTCTTTTTCTTTTTCGATTTGTGTATTGTGTCTATGTCGAGCCGTGATAGGACCCGACGTCCGTGAACCGACACTTCTACCGATTCATCTTGCAAACGAGCAAATTCTTTTGCGAGACGGGCTAAAGCATCTGCTAAAGCATTTTCTTTTCTGGGAATTTTGTAGATCGTCACATTTGGAATTTGCTCCAACAGCTGTATGGCATACTGGAAGTATTGCTCGAGTCTTGGTTTTAAAATTCTGTACTGTCCGGCGATCTGTTGAATGATCAATTGCGAATCCCCGTAGATGTTGATGTCTGTTATCCCCATTTGGATAGTTAATTCCAGTCCCGTTATGAGGGCTTCGTATTCTGCTTCATTGTTTGTACACGGTTCTGTCAAGTGGTAGGAGTATCTTAACATCCCCCGCTCCGGTGTTATAAAGATTAGCCCGATTCCTGCCTTACGGGCACTATCACTTGCGATTCTTCGTCTTTGTGTGCTGAAGATGCTCCGTCGAAATATAATTCCCAACGTCGATCATCAGGGTCTTCAAAGCTCATTATTTGTTCATCTGGCAGATCGTCATTGAGAGGAGATTCTCGCCGCAAAGGGTGTCCTGCGAGAAAGTCCGCTAAGACTTGTCCCTTTACTGGCACGAAGAGGCACGAAAGTTATATCGAATTGCAATAATATCATCGACCATCCGGCAAGTCCGCCGGAAAGTGTTGGACGAGTCATCAAGTATTGCAATGGATTAAACTTCGAGATCGAGTCGACCTTATGAGAAAGCATGTAGTGCCCGAGCTTTTGAGCGGCGAAGATCGTGGCCAAACAATGCTTTTCAATTGCGGGATACCTTATTTCCGTCGGAAGTAAACGACGGCTTAAGTAGTAAAGAGCATTTTCTTTACCCTCATCATCGACTCGAGCTAACGAGGCTCCGAGAGAGTCGTCTAAAGCCACGGTATAAAGTATCGCGGCCTACTCCGAGACTCGGGGCCGCTAAGACAAGGAGGTGTCGAATATTGTTTAATGTCCTCGAAAGCCGGCATTTCTCTTCCCAAATAAATTTAGCGTCCTTTTTAACTAGTGCCGAGAAAGGCTGACACCTACTCGACAAGTTTGAGATAAAGCGTCGAAGATATGCCAACTTCCTTGAAAAGATCGTAGTTGCTTTAAGGTTTTGGGAGGCGGCATTTCTAAGATAGCTTTAATCTTTTCCGGGTCGATTTCAATTCCACGATGTCGGACAACGAATCCTAAGAATTTCCCGGAGGTGACGCCGAAGGTGCATTTTAAGGGATTCATCTTAAGGTTAAATTGCCTTAATAGTTCGAAAACAATTCTCAAATCATACAGGTGATTTTCCTTTACTTTGCTTTTGATGACCACATCGTCCACATAGCATTCGACTTGATTGTGGATGAGATCATCAAAAATTCTTGTCATCGCTCTCTGGTATGTTGCTCCTGCGTTCTTCGGTCCAAATGGCATCACTGTGGTAGCAATATACTTCGATCGGCGTTCGAATGTCGTAAGCTTTTCATCTTCTCGGAGCCATTTTTATCCGGTTGTATCCCGAAGATCCATCCATGAATGAGAATATCTCATGTGTCGAAGCGATGTCGATCATTAGTTCCGGGATCGGTAGAGGGAATTCATTCTTTGGACATGCCTTGTTTAAATCTACGAAGTCTACACAAATTCCGATCCGACCATTCTTCTTTCGATCGGCACCACATTGGCTAACCAAGTCGGGTATTGTTCTTCACGGACAAATTTGGCTTCTATTAGCTTTTTAACTTCAGCTATGACTTGTTGTTCGATTTCTAGACGCATTCTTCGGGACCTTGTCGGACGGGACGAAGTAGGATCCACTCCTAGCTTACGGATTGCGACCTCTGGAGCTAATCCTGACATCTCATCGTAGTTCCAAGGAAAACATTCTTTAAATTCCATTAATAACTTGATTATTTCTTTGGAGTCTTCTTTATTGAGTAAGGAGCTAACAAAGGTAGGTCTAGGCTCTTCGCTAGTACCTAAGTTAACTTCTGTTAACTCATCTATTGTAGATTTAATCTCTTCTTCGAATTCTGGTGGAGCGTCTCCAATTTGTAAATCTTCGAGCTCTTATGTAGTTTCCATGCAGTTTTCATTAGATTCGCAAGTGACAACCAAGCAAAATTCAGTATCGTCAACTGATCCTACTGTACCGAATCCGAGTCCATGCTTTGAATTGGGTGGACGACCGGAGTTATTCCATAACTTTTCAAAATGTTGTGATTGGCCTTTTGTCCATTGTCGAGGTAAGAAACCACGCCGAATTAAATTTTGAACACGAGGAGAATACCACTCAAAAGGTAATTCCATTAATTACGATGAAGTGACATCTTCAAATTGTTCATTATTCTCAGTTTTGGAGGAAGTAGCACCATGGTAGAATTTGATTGGCTTTGCACCGCCGCTACGTACCTCTTTGACCACCATACCCTCGATCTTATTAGAATGGATTGGGGTCAGGGTCATAGTATGTACATAGTGGTTAATCTTCTCGTACATCGATTTATATTCTTCATTCTTCTCATCTTCGAGAGAGATCTTGAATTGCGGCTTTTTCCAACTTATTGTCGCTGCTTCTTGTTTGATTTCTTTTTCTTCTTCGAACCTGTCTTCCCGATACGACATTGATGGTCGGTTTCCTCTGTCCAACTGTCCTAACGTCTCTACCACGACCTCATCCCCGACCTCGACCTCGGATGTGAGTTGTGGAGAAACCTTCACCATCTCGCCGTAAGGGAGTGGTGAGTGACTGTTGGACTAGAACTTCAGGTTCTTCGTTGTCTCGAACTTTCTTTGCTTCATTTGTCATGGTATCTCTGGAGAAAATTGTTTTCTTCAGTGGTGCATAATAAGCTGCATCTTCATGGATTCCAATTTCATGTACGGAGAATGGTTGTAAGTCACCTTTGATGCACTGTTCCCCTCCATCGTAGTATTTGATGCACCGGTGTAGAGATGATGGTACCATCCCGTTTTCATGTATCCATGGTCGGCCCAAGTAGAGCGTTGAACGATGTTTCGAATCAATTATGTGAAATTTTGCGGTTGTCTTTGCTAAGTCACCGGTCTTCATTAGTAGTGTTATCGATCCGAGGGCTCTTTCTCCTTTCTGGTTGAATCCTCTTAATAACATTTTGTCGGCTTCGAGCTCACGGGCATCAATTTCCAAATATGCTTGTGTTCGAAGACTCATTATATTGATTGATGCTCCTGGATCCACCAATACACTGGAGAGCGTAAACTTCCCGATTGTAATCGAAATGTACAACGGCCGGTTGTGGTCCGTCGTCCCAAGTAGTAGGTCATTGTCCGTGAAGGTAACACCTCGTCGTTCCTTTAACGAGCAAACCTCATCTAAGGAATCTCCGCCATTTGAGCTGAGCAAATTTCGGATCAAGTAAGGCCTTGATCAGAGCTTCTCTCATCTCCTTTGATAAGATGAGAGCGTCGTAGATGCTCAGTTTGGCTGGTAGTTTCCTAAGATGGGCTAGCACGTTGTAGTCCACTTCATTTCCATGTATCTCGGCTTCTTCTTGAATGGGTATTTCTTCTGCCGGGGTTGGTTCTTCTTGAACAACCACCTGCTTTCCTTTGTCCTTTGGACCTATTCTCGGAGGTAGGACTCTTCCACTTCTTAAGTTAACTTCGTAATTTCCTGCGAATCTAGTGTTGAGCTTCGTCGGTGTTTCTTCTCGAATCGGAATGACGGGTTCTTCCGGATTAGCTTCGGAGTCCGAAGGCTCTAACTCTATTGTGATCGGAGCTCCTCGAAACTCGCAAATGGATTCATTGCTTATTGAACTCTCGTAGCCTCCTTGGTGGATGTCTTCTTCGTCATCGTGATCGTCGAGATTGTGTATGATTTGAGAATTGTCATTTGTATCGAAATCGATGTCCGGGACCGTCACTAGTTACGTAATCGTTAGAAACGATCGAAAACGTAGCCAACGCCATCACCCTTATCATTATAAGATCCCACCGGAGTGAGCAAATAATCATACGGAGTCGGATGTTCGAGGGATTTCTCCCCAGAATCGAAACAACTATCCTAGGATAAGCAGCCCCTAGCCTAGCCTTAGGAGTCTCAATCTTCTCTTCTTCGTCGATTTTCTTCTTCTCTTCAATCGTCTCCTGTTGAGGTGGTTCTTCTATCGCAAGTGATAGTGCCGACTTGACAGGTTTCGAACTCTGAATTGAAGCTCGTACCGAAGCGGTTTGGATGCCGTCTAAAATCTTTTTTGAAGACCTCATCCAAGCAGTAGTCCACCCATCATCAGTTGTATAGGGATCTATCGGAACGATGAGATCAGTCGAGACAACATTGACGGAACCTCCTTTCTGGGGTTCCTTCATGTACTCCTTCGGGATTGTTATATTCCCTTTCCGAAGGTTGTCATTGAGCCAAGTTTTGAAGGTAATGCAATCTTCTATCTTGTGTCTAAGCATTCGGTGATAAGGGCAAAAGTTGGGATCACCTTTCTTGTTGACTTCTTCTGGTCTCTTAGGCTCTGGCAGCTGGAAATCTGGAGTCTTCATGAGATTACGGAACATTTTCGGCACAGCTTCATTCTTGAATGGATATTCCCCTGCTCGAAGCTCCCTTAATGTACGTTGTGGACGAGGCGGTTGTTCATACTTGTGGAGATGATCGATAGCCTGGGTTGGGGTTGCTGGTAATTCTGTTGAGGTTGCTGTGGCCGTTCAGACGATATTTGTATCGGTTTCTTGCCTTTGTCGACTGCTGCAACGATCCCGGATTTCTTTTCAAAAGTCTTCACAGGCTTTCGCTTGTCTGTCTTGTCGGCGAAATTTAATTGCTTCGCCTCCTCTTGCAAGCTCCCGACCTTGCTTAACAACTTCTCGAAAGTCTTAATAGTGAATCCTTTGAGGAGAAGTGCTATCGGGCCGTGAATGCTTTTAAGTAAGATGCCGATTGCATGTTGTTCTTGTAGTTGTGGTTCACACTTCATGCTTAAGTTCCTCCATCGAAGTATGTAATCCACCAAAGTTTCGTTCGGCTTGCTTCTCTACCACTAAATCACCTATAGTGATGTGGTGCCGAGCTCCGCGAATCACTTGATGAAAAGGTTTTCTAATTCCGAGAACGTCTTCACCGAACCATTCGGTACTCCGCGTACCAATCAAAGGCGATCCCCGACAGTGCCGTCGACGAACTCGTCGGAAGAGTAATGCATCGCTCCCGCCGCATTGCAACAACCGGCACGAAAGTGTGCAACATGCTCGTCGGGGTTCCCGGTTCCATCAAAGGTTTTGAACGAGAGGTGGTACAAAGCCTTTTGGGTACCTGGACAGCGTCGAATTCTTCCGGGTAAGGTCTACCCGTCCGAATGGATGTCCCGCTCTTTGATTGTGCTAAGGCTTCTCGCACCTGCTGTTCCACTAAGTTCTTGATATCTTTTTTCTGGAATCATACTTTGTGTTGTATCTTTCTTTAGCTGATCGTCCCCATTGACGGATGTATTCTCCTTTCCTCCATCCACAATGTGAATGACCTCCGGGGCGTCTCTCTTTGGGGTTGCACTTGACTGCGGAGAGTGGCTAGGACTACGGCCATCTCTTCCATCCTCTTCGCCATTTGGGCGATCGTATCGTCTTTCTCTTGAAGTCGTCTTCTCATCACTTCGGCTCCTCTCTTCTGCGGTCTGCGGGAGCACCTTGTGAAGCTGACGAAGCTCGTGTTTCGACCATGTTGATTTCTGCATACTCATCGTCCATGAATTCCGATGAATCAATCTCGTCTCCGAATTTCTCTTCCCTTTCTTTTGCTAGTCGTCGAATATCAGTCCTCAACTTTTCCATAGCATCTTCTAGCGAGCCTTTCTGTGCATCCTCGCAGTTGTCGTGCGATAGCTGCCGGGTCCCCTTCTCACTAGTCCCCTTCATTGCAGTAGCACTTTCTTCAGATTAAAGTCTCCTGACGAGACTTTCCTTCTCAGGCTGTTGTTTCAATCTCAGTTGTCCAATAGTGGGACGCCATACCATCCTTCTAGCGATAGAAGGTGCTAGGAACCGGATGGTCCGTCGACCAAATGCTAGAAGGTGGTATCCTCCCTAATCCGTAATCCTGAAACGATGACGGGCGGACTAGCCTTCATCCTTTTATTTGGCTTTTCGCGTAACGATGGCGGGTTCTACTCGCGGCCCTAGACGGGATTTGACTGGCACCCGCCTTATTCTTCTTAGAATCTCCGATACAGGGCATTTCTCTTTCTTTGCTAACTTCTCAATCACAGTCTGTAGTCGGGCAAATTGTGTAATCCTAGCCCTTTTCCTTCTGCTGTCATCGTAGTATGCGGGTCGAGGTAATGTAGAAACAATCATGCGGACATTTTCCTCGTCAGCTGCGGCGAAAAGGGGATGGAATCCGCTTCCTTCCAAAAAGGGTGTATCTTCGAGCAATGGTATGTATTCGGGTAATGGTGTGTACTCGGGGATTTCTTCTAAGAAAGCGACTTCGAGCGGCTCCGGCCTTCACCGGCAATCTTCCTACTTCTATTCCTTCTTTGGGTCCGTGTTAGTGATGGAATTCTCGAGGCCGGACCCGATTTCAAAAACGGAAGGTCTCACGGAAAGTCCGTACCCTCCATGGTAGCGGAGTTCACCATAGCTTACGGATCTCCTTCCCCTTTAATTTGGCGGAAGGCCGGGGTAGGTGCGGAGACAACCGGACCGGCGGGGGTAGCAACAACGGTCCTCCTGCGGACGGCGGTACTCCTCTCGGTCGGGATCTTTTGCGGGGAGGAAACTCTCGAGTTGACCTAAGGTTGAACTCGAGCAACGGCTTCTCAGTTTCAGATACTTTGTTCGTCAGCGCGAAAAGGGAAACGTCGGTAATCTTGACATTTGTGTTCTCGAATCCTTGTCCAAACCGGATGATCCCATTGTCGGGCGACTCATCCTTGTAAACGGCGAAGTCCGGTCCATTGGTGAAGGAGAAAATCAGCTTTGGGGATTCCATTTCTGCAGGGTAGATTCTGGTTGTCAGACCCAAGTTATGCTTCTTTCTCATTAGGACGAAAAGAAAGGAATTGAAAAGAGTCCGAACACATTCTTGTTCATGTATTTATAAGGAGTTGTTTGTTAAAAGAGTCATTCATTGGAGGCTTTGTTTGTTTAGAACAGAATGTTCAAAGGCGTAGAGAAGGTGATGAACCCGATTCAGAGTTGGAAAGGAAAAGAAAGTCTTATGCAAGACTTCTCGACTCGGAGGATCACTCCTAAACTAACACCTATTGGGGGTCCACCCCACCTTAGAAATGAGGTGGAAGGATCTCGGAACCTCTCTGTTTAGGGGTGTCTAAACAGTGGCTCCTAAATCCGAGAGAGTGTTGGCTATACTTGTTCAAGGTAGAAATGAACATAGTATTCCAACGGAAAGAAGGGTAGCTTAATCCACAAGGGACATGGATACACTACCGATTTATGAAAGCAGAATTGTCTGATTAAAATGGAGAGAGGAATTTTCCCCAGCGGAGTCGCCAGAAGTTGTCGACATATTTTTAGGTTGGTGTTTTGTATTTTGAAAAAAGGGGTCGCCTAACAGAAGTTGTCGGCGAATTTTTTATTTAATTTAAATAAATAATTTGAAAGGTAGTATTTAATTTTTGAAAATAATTTTAAATTTGAAGATTTTAAGATATGAAATCAAGCCGATCTCACATCCCAAATAGTTTACATAAACGAGCACTGCACCACAAACCGTGTATCTATCCCGAAGGATAGGCACACTGCTTGACGATGGGGCTCGATTAAATAAACTAGAAGATTTGTGACATTCGTTTGGTCTGCGAACCAATTTTATGTGCCGACAAATTCCCCTGCCTAACATGAAAACATTAAACAGGGTTTATATTACCTGGGTTCTTTAGAATTCCCTATAAGGGCAAGCCCCTATAGTTAATTATATCTTAAAAGACGGGAATCACCTAAGAAAACTCTCGATAATAATCAATAATTCTGCTCTCAAGAATTTCAAAGTTTAAGTTTTCGAAAGGATTGGATTTTGGAATTTCAATAGGGAATGGATCAAGTTTGGAACATTTTTGTTTTGAGAATTCAAAGGAAGAAAGGTAGGAGAAATCACAGATTCGAAGCGAACTTCGGCAATTTCCCGACTATCCTATTGTTTGGCTTGAATTTAGGAAAGTCCTAATATCTTTTTAATGTTTTGATTTTGTCAATTTTAATTAATTAGGGCTTATATTTATATGATAGAATCATACAAATAGCCTCGAAGATGTGAGGGTTTATGTCGTATCAGACGACTACCTCGGAATCCTAAGACCGGTTAGGGCTTAATTTGCAATGCAAATGCCTAACGAAGAGTTGAGGATTTATGTTGCACTAGTGCAAACTACCTCGAAGTCCTATGGGTTTGTTATTTAATTCTAGGAAAGTTTTACTTGAAGTAGACTCGAGTTTTCGTCGATGACGATGGCCGTGCTTGCCCACCATGCTCAGAGCTCCTTGTTGTTGCGAGAGGTTTAGTTTTAGAAGTCATAAATCGGGGGATGAGAAAAGTGTTTTGGTTTAGAGAAAATCTCGATTTCCAAGTGTTTTTTTTGTGTTTTAATTAAAACAAATCTTAAAGTTGATTATAACGACACCGGTTAAGATCCCGCGGTTCCATCCTTCCGGCATCATTATTTTTATCGGATTCACTTAGTCCGGATGAATTTGCTAAACTCAACTAAATGAGTTCCACACTTTCATTTAGACCAGTGGGAAATCCCGTTAGCAACACGTAGGTTACATCATCCGAGGTATTCCCGATCATCCAACAGGACATTTTAATTTAGTTGTAATTGTACTTTTGTGTTCTGTTTGAGATTAAATTTTGAGTTGTTTTATATTTTGGAATGTTGTGGCGGTGAATTTTATCTTGCGATGACTTTTAATTTAGTTTTGGTTTCAGTTTTAAGGACTATCCTAAAGGTGTGGGTTTTCATGCAACAGTTGTTTATCATGCAAGAAAAAGTAAGTGCGATGCGATTAAAGAAATTGCAATAATGTAAATTACGATAAAATAAAAGCGTGCACTGGAGGGTCTTCCCGTCATCCCAAGCTGCACTTAAGACACAATTAGAGCATTTAAGCAATTTCCTAGGTAAAGCTAAGGGAAGGTTTATGGTTTTCTACCAAGTTCCTAATCCTATAGCTAGTCATTTCCTATGACGTCTATGTTCCTTGTGTTTTGGTTTGAGGACAATTTTCTTCATTAAAGAACAATTAAGTTCAATTGTTCTTATGAACATCCTATCATATCGAGGAAGTGCTTAAGACAAATCTTAAACATCTTTTCAATATTTCTAGGATTGTTTTAAGTCCGAAATGAATTTAATTATACAAATGAATTAATCGCTAGGGATTCGAAGTTTTGTTGTTATCTTGCTCGATGAACTAGGACATTCGAATATCCTATAGGTGAAGTAACATTTCATTTAACGTTACGTTTAGGAGTTATGATAACCAAAGCTCTCGAGGGCAAATTGGTGTTTCGAATGGTTTATGATTTAGTTTAACTTTAGTTAAAGGGTTTAAATTTGGAATAGTGTTCAAGTTGCTTCATATTTAATTTCTTTATGTCTTAGGTAATGTTATTTAATTCAATTTAATTTTAAATTTAATTTAATTTAATTTGATTTTAATTTTAATTTAATTTAATTTAATTTAATTTAATATGTTTTGATTTAATTTAATTTGTTTTAATTTAATTTAGTCAAATTTAATTTAATTTAATTTAATTTAATTTAATTTTTCATTTAATTTAACTTAATTAATCTTTAATTTAATTTAATTTTGATTTAATTTAATTTAATTCAATTTGATTTATTTAATTTAATTTAATTTTAATTTAATTTATTTTTTAACTTTAATTGAAATTTTAAAAGAGTTTAATAATTCAACTTTAGTTTAATGATTAAGTCCTTTAATATTTTAAATTTGAGTTATCATTTTAATTAAGAATTAAATATTAATCGAGATGACTAATTTAGGGATTTTTAAATTAAAGAATAAATCTCTTCCTAACAATATCCACTATTTTAATAGTTCCAATCTTACTTATTCTTCCCAAATTTAATCAATTATTTAATTAAGGTTTATTTCAATTATTTTAAATTATTTAATGGGTTTCTACCTTTTAATTATTTAAATTTCAATCATCCAAATCAGATTAAGATCAAATATTTTACTTGTTAATTTTATTAAACCTAAAGTTTTAATTAAGGGTTAAAATTTTAATTACCACTTTGCCCTTTAAGCTTAATAATTTCATAACTCACTAAATTGAGCTTAAATGCCCTTGAAATTTTTATGTGACTTCACTCATATGTCAATAAAGACATGAGAGGAGAAAATGTGATTTTTCTGTATTTAATTTATTTATATAATTATTTTTTGGTAGAAAATAGAGATTTCCAAGGAAAATTTAATAACATGACCAAGGGAAAGTTTCTGTCCTTAAGAAAATTAGGGGACATTCCTAATGACTAGAGGACCATTTGGACCAATTTTGGTGATTTTTTGAATTATTTTATTTTTATTATAATTATTTTAAATTTTGGAGTGTTAATTAATTTAAAAATAAAATAAAGGTTGAAAAATGAATTTTATATTTTTCAAAAATCTCTCTGATATCAAGGAAATTAGAGAATCAATTTTGCAATTTTCTGATTTTTCTATGATTTATTATAATTATTTTAGTGAAAATGCTAGAAAATACATTTTTTTAATTTTAAAATTACCCTAGGGCTTTAAAATTTAATATCTCATTAAATAGACCTAAGAAAAATATGGGGTTTATTCCTAAGTGATTAAAATTCAAAATGTGACATTTTGGTGAATTTAATTATTTTTGTGATTTTTATTATTTTTTAATTATTAAAAATATTAAAATAATATTAAAAATCAACTTTTTTAGAAAATTGAAATTTTAATTTTCTTAAATTCCCCTGATATCGAGAGAGGCTCCAAAACCAATTTAGTGAATTTTTGAAAGGTATTTTGAAAGTTATGAATTTTTAAAGTTCAAATTGACTAAATGGCTTAATCAACCCATTTAGTAGGGCTAACCAAGTCCAATTGACTTCAAATTTTTATGGTGGGTTCCTCTGATCCTAAAGGTCAATGGAGAATTGATTTCAAGTCAATTAGATGTATTGTTAACTCTAATTAATTAGGGATCTATTTTGGGTTTTTAAGCTAATTAGGGTTATTTTAAATGAACTAACTCAAAACCTATTTTTCCTAGGGTCCTCTAGTCATAAGGGATATCACCAAATTTTTCTAGAATTTATTTCACAACAGGCTAATTATTTGAATTAAAATACTCAAAATAGTAACATGAATTTGAAAAATCAATAACTTCTCATAGGGATGGGCTCTGACTTTGGAAAATTCAGGGAATGTTCTCAAATTCAGATGCTTCAAAATCCCTATGGTCTCATGCCATGGTGAATTTCCTATATGCATGGAGAATTAAAAGAGTGCAAACAGTAAATAAATTAGTAAAAATAAAATACTTGATGAAATTAAATGATTTCTTTTCCACATTATTCTCCTCTCGTTCACCGAGCAAGAGGGTATTTTTATTTTATTTTTATGATTTTCCTACACAAAGTTATGAATTTTCCAAGTTCAGGAAATTAAATAAATAGAAAAATCCCTAATTTTCTATTTATCCGAGTCGGCGCCGCGTCATCCTCGGAATCTCCGAGCGGCCACGCGGCGCGCTCTCATTCGAAAGTTGGCTCACATGTGAGCTCTCGGCCATGGTGTTTTCGGCGGCTCCGGTGGGCGCGCCGGCTGAGCATGGGTCACCCTCGAGGTCGAGTGGGTCGGGTACGGGACTTGGTGCAAGCAATTGGCAATTGCCATGTGTAAAGGCTTTGATCCAAAGTAGAATGGGGCATGGCTAGTTTTGAGTCTAAATGGGTCAATCCACCCATTTGGGCTTGGTGCACCCTTCAAGATAGCTTTGGATGCTGTGGGGGATCAAAGGGATCAGCTGGTTTGGCATGGAGAAGTCTCCATCCAAATATATTTGGATTAAATTTAAGTTTAGGTGAATCATGATTAAGGCTAATGAGCTTTAGGGATTAAGGAAAGCTCTCCCTCTTCTTACCCAATATGGCATGGTGGAGTGTCCAAGGCTCGCATGGCTCACATGTGGCTCATGCATGGCTTCATGGCTCACCTTTGGCTTGGGGAAAGTTAAGTCAATTTCATGGAAATGGATTTAAGAAAGATTTTGGTATTTTAATGGGAATTGACATATAGCTTGATTTGGGATGATTTGATGATGAATTTAGGACTTAGGTATTGAGTTTAATTGAAAGTATGATGAGAGGAAATGTCATATGGGCTTTGGGACCAATTTTGGGCCTTTGGATGTGGTAAAAGATGGGCTTTTAAAATGGTTTAAGGAATGAGCCTTTAAGTTTAAAAAATGAATTTATGGATGGGAATTTTGTAAAGAGGTTGGGCCAAATAATGGTTGGGTTTAGCTCGTGGATGTGTCATGAGTGACTTGAAGCAAATTGGGGGTGATTTGGGTTTGAATTGGGTTGAATTTGGGCTCTTTTGGTGAATGGGCCAATATAGGTCAAAGTGGGCCAAGTTGAGCCAATGTTGGGCTAGGGTTGAAATTGATGTAAAATTAATGTTGAGAAATGTTTATAGGAGTGTTTCAAAGAGGTTTTGACTTTGGTTGGGTTTTGATTTTGGGGTTTGGGCTCATTTGGGTTAGGTTTGGGTTTAGGTAAAAATTGGGCCTTTTAGCTTTGGGTTGAATTTGAGTGGGGTTTGGGTTTAAATTTTGGGCAAATCATGTTAGTATTTTTCTTGTGGGGATACTAAGGAAGATTTAGAAAAGATTTGGGGTTAATTGGAGTTGAATTGGGTGAGTTTGGGTTAGGTTTGGGTCATGGGTCCAAATTGGGCTTTAAGGCCAAAAGTGAAATTGGATCCAAATTTCAATCAAATTGGACTTGGATTTAGTCTAGATTGGTGTTAGGAATGTTAAATTGAATTTTAGAATTGAATTGGACCAGAATTTGGGTCAATTGGGTAGGTTTGGTTTGACATTGGGTTCACTTAGGGTTAAAATGGGTTAAATTGGGGGTTTTAACAAAAGTAGGGTAAATTGACAAAATTGGACCATGGTGTAGTTGAACAAAATGAAATTGGGAATATTTGGGATTTTCTGGAATTTTCTGGGAATTTTTTGAATTTTTGGATTTTTGGGTCGAGAGGGGTATTTTGGGTATTTGGAGGGTATTGGGAGGTTTTCTTGGAATTTTTGATATTTTTGGGTATGGATGATCAATTTGAGTGATGTGGAAATGTTTGGGATTGATTTTGGGGGATTTTGGGTGATTTGGAAATTTTTGAAAAATTTGGGTAATTTCAAGGGCTTTGGGTAGGTTAGGCGGGTGTAGGGTCCCGGGGGTCAAAAATTAAAAATTTGGAAAATTGAAGATTGGGTAAATGTAAGTGGAATAAAATCATTTTGGTTGAGCCATGAAGCCACATAAAGCCCACATGAGCCATGAAGGGACTCATTTGAGGCATTCACTATGTTGTTCCTAACCCTCTTAGCCAAGAGTTTAGGGGTTAAGGACCATCCATGTGAATCACCTACATGAGTCAGGAGGTCAAGTTAGGTATGGGTGTGGTTTTAGGAGGTGTGTGAAAGTGTAGTATATGAGTGTAGTGTGTGTGTAAGTCAGCCCCTCTTCACCAGACCAAGCCACCCAGGGCAGTCCTAATGCCAAAGAGTCCTATAGGAACCCATCCTTTAAACTTCCACATTTGATTTCAACCCTCTAGGTGATTAGGGGTCTACAAACAAATTTGTGGAGTTTGCAGGGAGTTAAGAAGTGGTTTGAAATTCTAGATGGTGGATCCCGATTCTAGTCCTCTAAGATAGTCGAAGGAAAAGCCTAAGGCTAGATCCTAAGTACTAAAAAAAAGAAGAGAAGACCTCATCAAAAATGAGGTCAACAGACGCTTGCGACAATACACATTTCTTCTTTTAGTGCATGCCAATGGGGCATCTAGAATTCTTTCAGCTGATGCAGCGACAAAATCACCCTCTAGAGTTCTGATCATAGACCAGATCTGATTGTGTCTCGTGGCGAGGAGGTGTGAGAAAACAAACCCTCCAGTACCTCCATATCCGAATGTCTGTCCGGTCTCTTTACGTCCAACCTTCTTCATTGACTTCATTTCTGTAGTCTTCTTTAGTGTGTTTCTTTTCAAGACGCGAGGTCCAAGCCGTATTTGGAAGCAAACAATAACTTGCAACCCGACACTTCCTGCACAAGTAAACAGAGGGAAATGTCAGTGGGTGGTGTTGTGCACGAACAAGAACAAGGACAAACTTATTATAATTTATTTTAATATGTTTTATAATTATTTTAATTCCATTATCTTATTTAATATAATTTTATAAGATTTATATTTATGAATTAACAGGTGTATTTTATTTTTGTGAGAAAATTTACTTTATTTTATTTAACTTTATTTTATTACAAGATTTGGAACTAGTCACAGACGCTGGCCCTATTCTACATCAAAATGAAACTTTTTCTTCAGATTCCTCATGTTGTGTAGTACTTCTTGAGATATCGTCCATTTATTGTTAACATGGGTTTATCCCTATGAGAGTCCACCATTTGGTACGACCCTCTAGAGTAAACCTTTTCCACCACGAATTGTCCTTCCCAGGTTAGTTCAAATTTTCTACCTACTTTGCGGTGTGTCAGAATAGGCCTTCTAAGAATGATAATGAGGTCACCAATTTTGAACGACCTCGGGCGGACCAACTTATCATGGGCTTGAATCATCTTTGCTTGGTAGAGTTCCAAATTTTGCTGTGCAAGAAATCTTTTCCCTTCGAGACTTGCTAATTCTGCCAGTTGAAGTTTGACATTCTTTTATATTGTAATTTGATTGGTGACAACGATCCAAAGCGATGGTAGTTGAACTTCTAGCGGAAGGACTGCCTCGAACCCGAACACAAGTGTATAAGATGTAGATGGTGTCGGCATTCTGACTGTCATCCTGTAGGTCCACAAAGCTTCTAGCAATTTCTCATGCCATCCTCTTTTGTTGTCGTCGAGCGTCTTCTTTAGAATTTGAATGAGCGTCTTGTTGAAGGCTTCTGCCAAACCATTTGCGTTGGGGTAGTAGATTGTAGAGTATCTCTAATCTATCCCATGTTTTCTGACAAAGTTGTTGATCTTCATGCTCTTGAAGGCTGACCCATTGTCAGAGATGATCCTTCGCGACACACCGAAGAGGTAGACAACCTGATTCTTGAAGAACTGTAAAACTTGCTGTGGTGTAACTTCCCGTAGCGGAGCTGCCTCTGCCTACTTGGAGAAGTAGTCTGTAGCTGCGAGTATGAATCTGTGTCCTTTCGAAGATGGAGGGTCTATCAGACCCACTATATCCGTGCCCCATTGCTCGAATGTCCACGAGGCAATCGTCGGGTGTATAACATTCGGAGCTTGGTGCAAGACCACTCTGTGCAGTTGGCATTAATGACATTTCTTTGTTGTGTCCATGCAGTTTGTCATTATTGTCAGCCAGTAGTATCCGAGTCTTTTAATTTTCATCTTCATCTTTGGTCCCAACTGGTGAGCTCCACACAATTTGGCATGTACTTCATTGATGATTTTCTATGCTTCTGCTTTGCTGAGGCATCTAAGCCACATCTGATCAATGGATCTTCTATACAGAACCCTGTCAGTTAAGGCATATGAGAGAGCTCTCTTCTGAACTTAATGCGCTGCAAACTTGTCTTCTGGTAACTTTCCAGTTTGTAAATATTCTATCAATGGATGACGCCAATCTTCCATATCATTTGACACTGTAGCTGCTATCTCTTCTTTTCCAAGCTTGTGCAAGCTATCGAGGTCGATCCACAACAAAACTTGACATCTTTGCACGGTAATATCTATAGAATCTTCGGGTGGACAAGCCAATTATTTATCAAGTTTAGCTAAAGCGTCCGCGTGGGCATTGTCTGCTATAGGAATCCTGTATAATATCATACTCAGAATTTGCTCGAGTAATTTCATTGTGTACCGGTGGTATTCTTCTAACCTTGGTTTCAGAATTTTATATTGTCCTGCTAATTGCTGGATGACGAGTTGCGAGTCGCCATAAATGGCAATGTCTGTTATTTCCATTAGTATTGCTGATTCCAAACCGGTGATTAGAGCTTCATATTCTGATTTATTATTGGTACACGACTCTGTTAAGTGATAAGAGAATCTCAGCATCGCCTGATCCAGAGTCATGAATACTAAACTAATTCCTGCTTTGCCTGGTATCACTATTTGTTGTCCTTTTTCGCTACAGGCTGATGATGCTCCGTCAAAGTACAATTCCCAATGTCTGACATTGGGCTGCTCTATTTGTAGTATCTGTTCGTCTGGTAGTTTGTCATTGAGCGGGGACTCAGCAGGCAGTGGGTGCACTGCGAGAAAATCTGTGAGAATCTGCCCTTTGATAGCGCGAAGGGGCACAAAAGTTATGTCAAATTGCAACTGTATCATCGACCATCTTGCTAAGTATCCAAAAAGTGTTGGTCGAGTCATCAAATATTGCAACAGATTAACTTTCAAAATTAGGTTAACCTTATGAGACAACATGTAATGTCTAAGCTTCTGAGTGGCGAAGATCAAAGCTAGACAATGTTTCTTAATAGGAGGATACTTTACTTCTACCAATAATAGATGTTGATTTAGGTAGTAGAGCGCGTTCTCTTTACCCTCATCATTGACTCGGTCAAGTAGTGCCCCGAGAGATTTGTCTAAAGCAATCGTATAAAGTATCAATGGTCTACCCGGGATAGGGGCTGCTGAAACAGGAGGTGTCGTTAGATATCATTTAATATCTTCGAAAGTTTGTTGACACGGATCTCCGCAAATGAACTTGGCATCCTTTCAAAGTAAATTCGAAAAGGGTAGACACCATCCTGACATATTAGATATGAAACATCTTAGATATACCAATTTTCCTTAAAAAGAACGTAGTTGTTTCAAGGCTTTAGGAGGAGGCATTTCTAAGATAGCTTTAATCTTTTATGGGTCAGTTTTGATTCTCTGATGATGGATAACGAATCCTAGAAATATTTCGAAGTTGGCGCTGAAAATGCACTTTAAGCGATTCATCTTTAGATTGTATTACCGTAACCATTCAAATACGATCCTCAAATCATTTGGGTTTTTTTCCTTTACTTTGCTCTTAATGACCAAATCGTCCACGTAGCATTCCACTTGGTTGTGAATGAGGTCATCAAATATTTTTGTCATTGCTCTTTGGTAAGTTGCTCCTGCGTTCTTTAAACTGAATGGCATCATGTAGTAGTAAATAGCAATCGGAGTTCTGAATGTTGTAAGCGTTGCATCTTCTGGAGCCATTTTGATTTAATTGTAACCTAATGATCCATCCATGAAGGAGAAAATTTCGTGTCATGATGCAATGCCCACCATTAATTCTGGTATTGGCAACGGGAATTCGTCTTTTTGACATGCTTTATTCAAATCCATAAAGTCGACACACTCTCAGATTTATCCATTTTTCTTCTTTTCTGGCACGACATTGGCTAACCATGTCGGATACTATTCTTCTCGGGAAATGTTAGCATCTATTAATTTCTTTATTTCTGCTGTAACTTGTTGATCTATTTTGAGGCGCATTCTTCTGGGAGCTTGCTTTATTGAAGTTGTATTTGATCTACTTCTAGCTTGTGAACTGCAATCTCTGGAGATAGTCCAGGCATTTCGTCATAGCTCCAAGAGAAGCAATCTTGAATTCTGACAGTAACCTGACCAAGTCTTTAAGCTCTTCTTCGTTGAGCAATGAACTTATGAAAATAGGTCGGGGTTGCTACTCAGTCCCGAGATTGACTTCTTTTAATTCATCGACCGTTGATTTAATTTCTTCTTTAAATTATAGCAGAGCATCACCCATTTGTTGATTTTCATATTCATTTTGAATATCCAGGAAATCTTCTTCTAGCCGACTAGTAACAACCATGCGAAATCTCGAGTCATCGACAGGTCCGATCGTATCAAACCCAAGACCTTCTTTCGAGGTGAGCTTCTTTCCTTTTTTATTCTATAATTTTTTGAACGATTTTAACTTATCTTTAGGTATTTGCTTTAGCACATATCCTTGTTGAATTAACTTTTGTACACACGGCGAAAAGTAACCAAAAGGTAATTCCATTAATTCATTAGAGTTATTTTCTTCGAGAATTATACAAGGTTCAGAAGTAGAAGGAGAAGCTTTATAAAACTTGATCGGTTTAAAACCATCATTATGGACTTCCTTGACTTCCACACTCTCGATCTTTTGAGGATGGATTGGAGTTAGGGTCATGGCTTAAACATAATGATTAATCCAATCATACATTGATTCATATTCATCCCTTTCTGTGTCATCCATAGAATTCTCGAACTGAGGCTTGTTCTGAATTAACATCATTGTTTTTTATCTTCGTCGGAGCTTCTTTCTACATCAATGCTATTCGTCGGCCACTTCCATTCAACAATCTGGTGTTCTTCCTCGACCACATCCCCGGCCTCGACTTCGGATGCATGGGCTTAAAGAACCTCCACCAACTCATTGCGAAGGTGTGGTGGGAGATTGTTGAAGCGGAGGTGTATGGTCCCATTTTCATAGTCTTCTGAATCTTTAACTTTACTGGTCACAATTTCTCTTGAAAATATTATTTTCTTCAGGGGAGCATAATATGTGGCGTCTTCATGAATGCCTACTTCATGTATTGAGAAAGGCTGCAAGTCTCTCTTAATGCATTGTTCTTGTCCGTTCATCTAGTACTTGATGCATTGGTGAAGCGATGATGGGACCACACTGTACTCGTGAAGCCATGACCGACCAAGTAGAGTATTGAATGATGTATCCGCATCGATGACTGATGCACCAAAAATATATATGATTTATGTTATCTAGTTATACTTATTTTTGGTGATATTGCACTTTAAAGAAAGGTATTTTTCATGATTTGTTGCAGGTATGCTGATTTTAGGTGATTGGAGCGAAAAGAATAAAAAAGGAACCAATTTGGAGTGAAAAGGAGCAAAAAGGAGCAAAATAGTGGAAAAGGTATTTTGGTGCCGCTGGCGCCCAAATCCATAGAGCTCAGAAAATATTATGGACGATAGGTGGAATTCAAATTTTGAGAGTTTTGGCGAAATTTTGAAGGGATGTCTGTTGACCTCATTTTTGATGAGGTCTTCCCTTCTTCTTTTTAGTGCTTAGGATCTAGCCTTAGGCTTTTCCTTTGACTATCTTAGAGGACTAGAATTGGGACCCGCCTTTTAGAAATTCAAACCACTTCTAAACTCCCCGCAAACTCCACAAACTCGACTATAGACCCCTAATCACCTGGAGGGTCGAAATCAAATGTAGAAGTTTAAAGGATGAGTTCCTATAGGACTCTTCGGCCTTAGGACCGCCCGCGGCTTCGGTCTCGGTGAAGGGGCCGACTTACACATACACTTACATACACACTACACTTACACACTACATTTCCACACACTTCCTAAAAAACACACCCATACCCAACTTAACCTCCCCGACTCATGTAGGTGATTCACATGGATGGTCCTTAACCCCCGAGCCCTCGCTAAGAGGGTTAGGAACAACATAGCTGAATGCCTCAAATGAGTCCTTTCATGGCTCATATGGGCTTGAAATGGTTTCATGGCTCAACCAAAATGATTTCTTTCCACCTAAATTCACCCAATCTTCAATTTCCCAAATTTTCAATTTTTGACCCCTGGACCCTACACCTACTAAACCTACCCAAAACCCTCGAAATTACCCAAATTTTCGCAAAATTTCCAAATTACCCAAAATTTTCCAAAATCAATCCCAAACATCTCCACATCACTCAAATTGATCATCCATACCCAAAAATACCAAAAATTCCAAAAATACCCCCCAATACCCTCCAAATACCCAAAATACCCTTCTTGGCTTAAAAACCCAAAAATTCAGAAAATTCCCAGAAAATTCCAGAAAATCCTAAATATTCTCAATTTCATTTTGTCCAACTACACCATGGGCCAATTTTGTCAATTTACCCTACTTTTGTCAAAACCCCCAAATTGACCCATTTTAACCCAAAGTGAACCCAATGTCAAACCAAACCTACCCAATTGACCCCAATTTTGGTCCAATTCAATTCTAAACTTCAATTCAACATCCCCAATACCAATCTAGACCAAATCCAAGTCTAATTTGGTTGACATTTGGATCCAATTCCACTTTTGCCTTAAAGCCCAATTTGGACCCATGACCCAAACTTAACCCAAACTCACCCAATTCAACTCCAATTAACCTCAAATCTTTTCTAAATCTTCCTTAACATTCCCACAAACAAAACCCTAACATGATTTGCCCAAAATTTGAACCCAAACCCCACTCAAACTCAACCCAAGGTTAAAAGGCCCATTTTTGACCTAAGCCCAAACCTAACCCAAATTCAACCCAATTCAAATCCAAATCACCCCCAATTTGTTTCAAATCACTCATGACACATCCATGAGCTACAAAAAACAATTATTTGGCCCAACCTCTTTACAAAAAATTCTCATCCATGAACACATTCATAAACTTAAAAGCCCACTTCCCTTAAACCCTCCTAAAAGCCCATTTCCTTCAAAATTCAAAAGCCCAAATCATCCTAAAGCCCACATGACACTTCCCCTCATCATCCATTTGATCAAAATCACCCCTAAGTTGCAAAATCATCAATTAAACCATTCCAAATCAAGCCACATGTCAAATTACCCCCTAAATGCCAAATATTTCTAAAACCCTTTTTCATGAAATAAGCCAACCTTTTCCCAAGCCAAATGGAGCCATGAACAAGCCATTCTCAAGCCACATGAAGCCATGAGGGCTTTGACTTGTCATTAGTCCATTTATGGCAAGAAGAGGGGGATCTTTCTTAAGCCTCCCTTAAGCCTTTTTTACCGTAAGCATGTCACACTCTAAACCATGCTTTGCCACCTAATCCTCGATGGAGACTCCACCACACACGGGAGGTCGACCCACCCGACCTCCTCAGCCCAAAACCAGTGTCTTGGGGAGGTGCACCCAACCCATTTGCATGGGTTGACCAAAATAAGCTAAAATGGCCCCTTCCCCTTTCTACTTTCGATTCAACCACTTTACACATGGCATTTGCCAATCGCCTACACTAAACCCCAGCCCCGACCCACCCGACCAAGATGGTGACCATTGCTCGGCCGGCCGCCACCTGTGCCGCCGGAAAACACCATGGCCGAGAGCTCACATGTGAGCCAACATTGAAATTCTCACTTGCCGAGTCGCCCCATGCCTAGTGATCACCATGGTCGTTCTTCTCCTCACCGTAGCAACTCGATCCCAAGACCTAACTCCCCCGGAGGCCCCCCACCGACTCTATTTAAACTCCACCCTCTCGGCCATGAGAGGAAGAGAAGCATAAACCTTGCCAAAACTCGCCAAAATTGTTCCGTACCCTCCTCCACCCTGTAGAGCACTTGATCCCCAAGGAAATTCCCCCGCCATTTCTCCTCCGTAAGCTCAATTTCGTAGTCGAAATTCCACCCAAAACCAGGACACTTCTCCACAAGCGAGCCAATTCCCAAATTGATTGGCTCTACACCTTCACTGCACCAAGAGAAGGTGTCCACCATCAAAAGCCCCATCTCCGTACCACCCAGCTTGCTCCAGCTCTCCAAGCTTTGTGATCGGGCTTGGTCGAAATCATATCCGTACAATTCACTGCACCGGAGACTTCATCCGGAGCTTCGCGGGACCCAATCGAAGGTGCAACAACTCTCGATTGAAGCCACACTTCTCCGAGCCAAGGTATGAGCTAACTCTTCATCCCGAGCTTCCGAAGATTCTCCATTTCAAATGCCTTAGTTTCAATGCATGTTAACCGTATAGATGTGTTCGTCTCTTCAAGACGAATCCATGTAGTATAAGAACGTAAAAATCAATCGAGAATCGAGTGAGATCTTAGTGGATTTAGTGTGGACGCGCTCTCGGGTGAGAACACTTGGGGAAGATGAACGGATGCCGTCCATTCAATACACGCGCGCACGGACGGCCGGGATCGCGTCGGTCCGAGAGATGGTACGAGAACCGCGGGCCCGGCCGCCGACTCGGGTGGCGTCGTCGAATGGGAGCGCGCCGCGCGGTCTTTCGGAGTCGCCGAGGATGCGCCGGCGCCGCGTGGATAAATAGAAAAATAGGGTATTTTTCGATTTATTTAATTCCCTAAACTTCAAAAATTCATATCTCTCGTGTAGAAAAATCGAAAAATAAAATAAAAATACCCTCTCGCTCGGTGAAGAAAGGAAAATAATGTGGAAAAGAAATCACTTAATTTCATCGGATATTTTATTTTTTATAATTTATTTACTCTCTCGCATTGTTTTAATTCTCCATGCATGCATACAATTCACCATGGCATGAGACCATGTGGCTTTGAAGCCTCTGAATTTGGGGACATTCCCTGAATTTTCCAAAGTCAGAGGCCATCCCTATGAAGAGTTCTTGATTTTTCAAGCTCCGCTAGAAGATGCCATGGAAAAGTTGAGAACCGACATCCGACGGTTGGCAAAAGAAAGAGAAGAAAAGTTCGGAGATGAGATCGACTCATCGGAATTCATGGACAACGAATATGCGTAAATCAACATGGTCGAGACACGAGCTTCATCGGCTTCTCAAGGTGCTCCCGCAGCCGTAGAAAGAGAGGAGCCGGAACCGATGAAGAGACAGCTTCGAGAAAAGGACGACACGATCGCTCAAATGGCGAAGAGGATGGAAGAGATGGCCGTAGCTCGGCCACTCTCCGCAGTCAAGTACAACCACATGAGAGACACCCCGTAAGTCATTCACATCGTAGACGGAGGAAAGGAGATTACATCCGTCAATGGGGATGATCGACTGAAAGGATACAACACAAAGTTTGATCCCCGAAAAGGATATCAAGAACTTGGTGGAACGACGAGTGCGAGAAGCCTTAGCACAATCGAAGAGCGGGACATCCATTCGGACGGTAGACCTTACCCGGAAGAATTCGACGCCGTCCAATACCCGAAAGGCTTCGTACCACCTCCGTTCAAGACCTTCGACGGAACCGGAACCCCGACAAGCATGTTGCACACTTTCGTGCCGCTTGTTGTAATGCCGGCGGGAGCGATGCATTACTCTTCCGACAGTTCGTCGCCAGCTCGTCGAGAATCGCCTTCGACCGGTATGCGAATTACCCAACGGTTCCGCGAAGACATTCTCGGAGCTAGAGAGCCTCTTCATTAAGCGATTTGTCGGAGCTCCGCACCACATCACTATAGGTGATTTAGTGGTAGAGAAACAAAGGCCGAATGAAACTCTAGTGGATTACATACTTCGATGGAGAAATTTAAGCATGAAGTGTGAACCACAACCGCAAGAACAACATGCGCTCGGCATCTTGCTTAAAAGCATTCACGGCCCGATAAGCACTTCTCCTCAAGGGATTCACTATTAAGACTTTTGAGAAGTTGTTAAGCAAGGCCGGAAGCTTGCAAGAAGAGGCGAAGCAATTAAGTTTTGCCGATAAGACGGACGAGTAAGCCGTGAAGACCTTCGAAAAGAAATCCGGATCGTTGCAAGCAGCTGACAAAGGCAAACAACCGATGCAAATACCACCGTAACGGCCGCAACGAACCACAAAAAAATTACCAAGAACCCCGGTCCAGCTATCGATCGTCTCCACAAGATGAACAACCGTCTCGTCCGCAACGTACATCGAGGGAGCTTCGAGCAGAGAATATCCGTTCAAAAATGAAGCAAGACCAAAGATGTTCCGTAGCTTAATGAAAACTCCAGATTTCCAAACTGCCGAGCCCAAAAGACCGAGAGGAAGTCAACAAGAAAGGTGATCCCAACTTTCGCCCCTACCATCGGATGCATGGGCACAAGATGAAGATCGCATTACCTTCAAAAGTTGGCTCAATGACAACCTTCGGAAAGGAAATATAACAACCCCGAAGGAGTACATGAAGGAACCCCGTAAAGGAGGTTCCGTCAATGTTATCTCAACCGATCCCGTCATTCCGATAGATCCCTATGCAACCGACGATGGATGGACTACCGCTCGGACAAGGTCTTCGAAGAAGATTTTAGATAACATCCGAACCGCTTCGTGCGAGCTTCAATTCGTAGTTCGAGACCCGTTAAGCCGGTACTATCACTTGCGATGAAGAACCACCTCGACAGAGACAATCGAAGAGAAGAAGAAAATCGACGAAGAAGAGGGGACCGAGATTCCTAAGGCTGGACTAGGGGCCGCTTATCCTAGGATAGTTGCTTCCGATTCGGGGAGAAATCCCTCGAACCTCCGATTTTGTATGATTATCTCGCTCACTTCGGTGGGATCATATAATGATAAGGGTGATGGCGTTGGCTACGTTTGATCGTTTCTAATGATTATGTAACTAGCGACAATCCGGGCGTCGATTTCGATACCAACAACAATTCTCAAATCATACACGATCTCGACAAGAAAAATGACGAAGAAGACATCCATCAAGGAGGCTACGAGAGCTCAACAAGCAACGGCTCTATCTGTGAGTTTTAAGGAGCTCCAGTTACGATAGAGTTAGGGAGCCTTCGCATTTTGAAGATAATCCGAAGAGCCACTCATTCCGATTCAGGAGGAAACACCAAGCAAACTCAACACTAGATTCGAAGAAATTACGAAGTCAACTTAAGAAGTGGAAGAGTTCTACCTCCGAGAATGGGTCCAAAAGACAAAGGAAAGCGTGTGGTTGTTCAAGAAGAACCAACCCCAGCAGAAGAAATACCCATTCGAGAAGAAGCCGAGACGCACGAGAATAAAGTGGACTACAACGTGCTAGCCCATCTTAGGAAACTACCGCCAAACCGAGCATTTACGACGCTCTCATCTTATCAAAGGAGATGAGAGAAGCTCGATCAAGGCCATACTTCGATCCCGAAATTTGCTTAGCTCAAATGGCCGGAGATTCCTCGCATGAGGTTTGCTCGTTAAAAGAACAAGCGAGGTGTTACCTTCACGGACAATGACCTACTACTTGGGAGAGCGGATCACAACCGACCGTTGTACATTTCGGTTACAATCGGGAAGTTTACGCTCCCGCAGTATTGGTGGATCCAGGAGCATCAATCAATATAATGAGTCTTCGAACACTAGCATACTTGGAAATTGATGCTCGTGAGCTCGAGGCCGACAAAATGTTATTAAGAAGATTCAACCGTAAAGGAGAAAGAGCCCTCGAGTCAATAACGCTATCGATGAAAACCGGTGACTTAGCAAAGACAACCGCAAAATTTCATATAATCGATTCGAAACGTCGTTCAACGCTCTACTTGAGCCGACCATGGATACATGAAAACAGGATGGTACCATCATCTCTCGCACCAGTGCATCAAATATTACGATGGAGGGGAACAAAGGCATCAAAGGCGACTTACAACCATTCTCCGTACATGAGATTGGAATCCATGAAGATGCAGCCTTATTATGCACCGCCAAAGAAAACAATCTTCTCCAGAGATACCGTAACAAATGAAGCAAAGAAAGTTCGAAACAACGAAGAACCTGAAGTTCTAGTCCAACAGTCACTCACCACTCCCTTCCGGCGAGATGGTGAAGGTTTCTCCACAACTCGCATCCGAGGTCGAGGCCGGGGACGAGGCCGTGGTAGAGACACTAGGACAATCGGGACGAGGAAACCAGCCATCAATGTTGATTGGGAAGATAGTTCTGAAGAAGAAAAAGAAATCAAGCAAGAAGCAGCAACAATAATTCGAAAGAAGCCGCAATACAAGATCTCCCTCGAAGATGAAAAGAACGAAGAATACAAATCAATGTACGAGAAGATTAACCACTACGTACATACTATGACCCTAACTCCGATCCATTCTAATAAGATCGAGGGTATGGAGGTCAAAGAGGTACGTAGTGACGGTGCAAAGCCGATCAAATTCTACCGTGGTGCTTCTTCCTCCAAAACTGAAAATAATGTACAATTCGAAGATGTCACTTCATCAGAATTGATGGAATTACCTTTTGAGTGGTACTCTCCCTGTGTTCAAAATTTAATTCAACGTGGTTTCTTACCTCGACAATGGACAAGAGGCCAATCACAACATTTTGAAAAGTTATGGAATAACTCCGGTCGTCCTCCCAATTCAAAGTATGGACTCGGATTCGGCACAGCAGGGTCGACTGACGATACCGAATTTTGCTTGGTTGTCACTTGCAAGTCCAATGAAAACCGCATGGAAACTACGTACGAACTCGAAGATTTACAAATCGGAGAAGCTCCACCGTAATTCGAAGAAGAAATTAAATCCACAATAGATGAGTTAATGGAAGTTAACTTAGGTACTAGCGAAGAGCCTAGACCTACCTTTGTTAGCTCCTTACTCAACAAAGAAGACTCCGAAGAAATAATCAAGTTATTAATGGAGTTTAAAGACCGTTTTGCTTGGAGCTACGATGAAATGCCGAGATTAGCTCCGGAGGTTGCGTACCATAAGCTAGGAGTGGATCCTACTGCTCCGGTCGGACAAGGTCCCGGAAGAATGCGTCTAGAAATCGAACAACAAGTCATAGCCGAAGTTAAAAAGCTAATAGATGCTAAATTTGTCCGTGAAGAACAATACCCGACTCGGTTAGCCAATGTGGTGCCGATCGAAAGAAGAATGGTCGGATCGAATTTGTGTGGACTTCAAAGATTTAAACAAGGCATGTCCAAAAGATGAATTCCCTCTACCGATTCCAGAACCGATGATCGATATTGCTTCGACACATGAAATATTCTCGTTCATGGATGGATCTTCGGGATACAACCGGATAAAAATGGCTCCGAAGATGAAAAGCTTACAGCATTCGAACGCCGATCGGAGTATTTTGCTATACGGTGATGCCATTCGGATCGAAGAACGCAGGAGCAACCTACCAAAGAGCAATGACAAGAATTTTTGATGATCTCATCCACAATCAAGTCGAGTGCTACGTGGACGATGTCGTCATCAAAAGCAAAGTAAAGGAAAACCACTCGTATGATTTGAGAATTGTTTTCGAACGATTAAGACAATTTAACCTTAAGATGAATCCCTTAAAATGCGCCTTCGGCGTCACCTCCGGAAATTTTTAGGATTCGTTGTCCGACATCGTGGAATTGAAATCGATCCGGAGAAGATTAAAGCTATCTTAGAAATGCCGCCTCCCAAAACCTTAAAACAATTACGATCTTTTCAAGGGAAGTCGGCATATCTTCGACGCTTTATCTCAAACCCGTCGTGTAGGTGTCAGCCTTTCTCGGCACTAGTTAAAAAGGACGCCAAATTTATTTGGGAAGAGAAATGCCGGAAGGCCTTCGAAGACATTAAACAATATTTAATGACACCTCCTCGTCTTAGCAGCCCCGGTCTCGGGTAGACCGCCGATACTTTACACCGCGGCTTTAGACGACTCTCTCGGAGCCCCGTTAGCATGTGTCAATGATGAGGGTAAAGAAAATGCTCTTTACTACTTAAGCCGTCGTTTACTTCCGACGAAGTAAGGTATCCCGCAATTGAAAAGCATTGTTTGGCCCCGATCTTCGCCGCTCAAAAGCTCGTGCACTACATGCTTTCTCATAAGGTCAACCTAATCTCGAAGTTTAATCCATCTGCAATACTTGATGACTCGTCCAACACTTTCCGACGGACTTGCCGGATGGTCAATGATATTATTGCAATTCGATATAACTTTCGTGCCTCTCGCGTGCCGTAAAGGGACAAGTCTTAGCGGACTTCCTCGCAAGACACCCTTTGCCGGCCGAATCTCCTCTCAATGATGATTTGCCAGATGAACAAATAATGAACCTAGAAGACCTTGACGATCGACGTTGGGAATTATATTTCGACGGAGCATCTTCAGCACACAAAGACGAAGAATCATAAGTGATAGTGCCCGGTAAGGCAGGAATCGGGCTAATCTTTATAACACCGGAGCGGGGGATGTTAAGATACTCCTACCACTTGACAGAACCGTGTACAAACAACGAAGCAAAATATGAAGCCCTCATAACGGGATTGGAATTAACTATTCAAATGGGGATAACAGACATCAACATCTACGGGGATTCACAGTTAATCATTCAACAGATTGCCGGACAAGGTATGAATTTTAAAGCCAAGACTCGAACAATACTTCCAAGTATGCCATACAAATCGTTGGAACAGATTCCAAATGTGACAATCTACAAAATTCCTGAAAAGAAAATGCTCTAAGCAGATGCTTTAGCCCGTCTCGCAAAAGAATTTGCTCGTTTGCAAGATGAATCGGTGGAAGTGTCGGTTCACGGACGTCGGGTCCTATCACGGCTTGACATAGACACAATACACAAATCGAAAAAGAAAAAGAATCGATTACGGCGAAGTGACGGAAAACACGGAAGATTGGCGGCAACCATTGATGAACTACCCGCAAACAGGAAAACTACCGGATGATAGGTCGCTGGCCCATCGGATCAAGAAAAGAACTCGTCCTACGCATTAATAAACAACACATTATACGGAAGGTCTTTTGATCAAATGTGGCTAAGATGCCTAAGCGGGTCCGAGGCCCGTGAAATTGTTAAAGAGGTGCATTCGGGACTCCGTGGCGCTCACCAGTCGGGTCCAAAGATGAAAATGAAAATTAAAAGACTAGGGTACTACCGGCCCTCGATGATGACCGACCGCAAGAAAATCGCCAAGAGCCGTCATCAATGCCAAGTGCACGGAGTGGTTCTACACCAACCTCCAAATGTGCTACACCCGACAATTGCGTCGTGGCCATTCGAATGTTGGGGCACGGATATAGTGGGTCCGATAGAACCACCATCTTCAAAAGGACATCGCTTCATTCTTGCGGCTACGGATTACTTTTCCAAGTGGGCGAAGCGTTCCACTTAGAGAAGTGAAAGCACACCACGTGCTACGGTTTTTCAAGAACCAAGTTGTCTACCATTTCGAAGTGCCGCGCGAGATCATCTCGGATAATGGGTCGGCATTCGAAGCACACAAATCAACAATTTTGTCGGGAGACACGGAATCGACCGGCGATACTCGACAATTTACTACCCAAGAGCAAACGAGTCTCGCCGAGGCTTTTAATAAAACTCTCGTTCAAATCTTAAAGAAAACCCCGGACGATAATAAGAGAAATTGGCACGAGAAATTGTTAGAAGCCTTATGGGCCTACGGACAACCTTCGAACTCCTACTCAAGCTACACCTTACGCTCCGGTGTATGGGTCCGAGGCGAGTGTTACCTTTAGAGGTTCGGCTTCCTTCACTCGGAATTGCGAGTTGCAAACAAGATCACGACAGAAGAAAATGCCAGATTACGACTCGAAGAATTAGAAAGCTTGGAAGGGAAAAGACTTGCAGCGCAACAGAATTTAGAACTATACCAAGCTAAGATGGTTCAAGCCCATGACAAACTGGTCCGCCCGATAACCTTCAAAGTTGGTGACTTAGTTCTTGTCCTCAAGAGACCTATTCTTGCACACCGCAGGATAGGAGGAAAATTTGAACCCACTTGGGAAGGACCCTTTGTGGTTGAAGCGAGATACTCGTGGAGGTTCCTACCGGCTAGTGAATTGCTGGGGAGAACGACATATGCTTCCGATCAACGGACGATACTTGAAAAAGTATTACGCTACTCGATGTTTCGAAGGAATGAATTCTTCATCCCTAAGAAACACGGGCGAGTAATTACTTATGATTGGGTCCGAACCCAAAAAATAATAAAATGTGCTAAGATAAATAAAATCATGATAATTAAGTTTTCCTTGTTTTCCTTTTTAAATCAAAATCTCTTCCCTCATCTTATCCTACTTCATTCTCGTTAAATTTCAAAATATAAGAATAATAAAAAAATGTATCTTTAATAAACATTTTCTTAATGTTCTTAGTACGACCCTCGATCCTTTTCCTTGTCTTTTCGCGGGGAAATGTCGAACGGGCGGTTGGTCTTGAACTTTAAGAATGGCGTAAGCCTTGCACTCGATGAAAAGAGGGTGAAAGATGGAGTGATAATCGAGATTGACTCGCATTTTGCACCACCGGGCCTACAAGTACGAGGAAAGTGATCGGGTCCCGGCTAACCGAGAAGAACTACCCGGCAGACAAGGTGATGAAAGTGGGTGGCCCAAGCCACCAATCCAACAACAAGAAAAGAAAGGCAAATACGAAGAAGACAAGAAAATGAAGTCCGTAGTCGCTACGGCGGAGGGCGGCTTGCGGCGCCGCGCCCACGGAGATTCAAGAAGTGCGGAGAGCCACTCTCACGCCCACGCAACGAAGAAATAAGAATCGCCGCATCCGTAAGATGTTAACAAAACTAGCCGCGGACCGGCGCGACGAGACAATTGCTAATGCCAAGACACACATTTCAAGGACACCGGTTCACCGGGAACTCGAAGAAAGGAGGCCAGCTCCTACAATAACAAAAAGAACCGGGGAAATCTCCGGAAGATCGAAGAAAGAAGGCTACCACGCCACCGGATAGAACCACCAAGCAGTGCATGACCTTGTTGCGAAGCAACCCCGGGGGATGTCCCGACGAGCATCATCCCCGAGGAGCCGAGGTATGCGGGGAACGTGAAGGGATTGAACCATATATCCCACAATATGTCACAAGGCCTCGCCATCTGCAGATCATTCCGAAATACGAGCTGGAAAGGATGCAAAATGTTGAAAAGAAAACTTTCGAATACTTCGAGAGAATTAAAGGAAGAAGAATCAACATACTAGAAGGCCTCGAGCTACACACCGACGTATTCTCAGAGTATGAACAACACAGAATCGTGGTCCGTATCCGGGATCCGAAGAGAATGGGCCGAGCAAGCCGCCTAAGGGAAAACACATACTCGGAACCCCGGAGATGGATGCCAGGGAAAGGAAGAATCACAATACAATGCGGATGCTGCTACAACTTTGCTGAAGACAGAAAGGGAAACCCACCGGGGATACTCCGTCATGGGCAAGTAGATCCGATGCCATTAGTCATCAAGAGAATGGTAAAAAGATTGATAACATGGAGGGTACTGCCAGCAAATTGCATACCCAATAGTCGCATTATCAACATCTACAAACAAGGTGATCGCATACCCCCACATATTGATTACCACGACTTCGTCGGACCTTTCGCACGGTCTCTTTCCTAAATGAGTGTAACATCATGTTCGGATCCGACCTCCGGATAGCAGGCCGGGTGAGTTCCGAGGGCCGAGAAAGATACCTTTACCGGTGGGTTCCGTCATGATACCGCAAGGCAACGGAGCGGATATCGCAAAGCATTGCATACCAGGAGTGCCGATGGAGCGAATCTCGGTTACCTTCAGGAGAATGGACGACGATAAAATACCTTACCATTTCCAACCGGACCCGTAGCTAGAGAACCTCCGGCCTTACGAGTCGTGAGTTACATGGGAAATATCACACCTCCAACGTACATCCAGTCGACATCCTTGCCAAGGATGGCTTGGAAGGTGATGTTATTGACCATGTACCCCACTATTCGGACATGGATTTTTCGACGGATGCTTCTTTGGATGAATCGACAAAGATCATACACAGTCCGCTTTTAGTCTACATGGATTGTATGAGATATATTCCAGATCGAGTTGTACGACGTATTTTCAACATGATTGGAATGAAAGTGACCATGTCACGTTTTTGGCCTTCACCTCTTTTGTGCAAATTGATTGGGAAACGCCATTAAAGTTAAATGAACTTCGAACAAAGAACAGAAAAGAAATAAAACAAAAAAAGAGAATAAAAGAAAACTTTCTAAAAAAAAATCTGAGAAAATGACAAATACCAAATTCACATGAATGTTAAATAAACGATAAAATAAAATAAATCATTAAAAGATAAACGAAATCAACACAAATCTCAAATTCAATCTTTCCAGATTCTAAATCTCTACCAAATCTCAAATCCGATCTTCTAGATCTCAAATCAAATCTCTATCAAATTTCAAATCTACTCTCAATCAAATTTCAAATTTGATCTTTCCAAATTCCAAATCAAATCCTCAATCAAATTTCAAATCCACTCTCGATCAAATTTCAAATTTGATCTTTCCAAATTCCAAGTCAAATCCTCAATCAAATTTCAAATCCACTCTCGATCAAATTTCAAATTTGATCTTTCCAAATTTCGAATCAAATTCTCAATCAAATTTAAACTCTTTCGGTCGAGGATTTTTACATCCAAGATCGCACTTGCTTTAGGATTCTTTTCCTATTGCACTGAAATACATCAAGTTCAAACTTTTGGGTCGAGGATTTTACATCCAAGACTGCACTGCTTTAGGATCCTTTTCCTATTGCACTGAAATACATCAAATTCAAACTTTTGGGTCGAGGATTTTACATCCAAGACTGCACTGCTTTAGGATCCTTTTCCTATTGCACCGAAATACATCAAATTCAAACTTTTGGGTCGAGGATTTTACATCCAAGATCGCATCGCTTTAGGATCCTTTTCCTATTGCACTCGAAATACATCAAATTCAAACTTTTGGGTCGAGGATTTTACATCCAAGACCGCATCGCTTCAGGATTCTTTTCCTATCGCACCTGAAATACATCAAAATCAAACTCTTTTGGGTCGAGGATTTTACATCCAAGATCGCATCGCTTTAGGATTCTTTTCCTATCGCACCGAAATACATCAAATTTAAACTCTTTTGGGTCGAGGATTTTTACATCCAAGACTGCACTGCTTTAGGATTCTTTTCCTATTGCACTGAAATACATCAAAATCAAACTCTTTTGGGTCGAGGATTTTACATCCAAGACTGCACTGCTTTAGGATTCTTTCCCTATTGCACTGAAATACATCAAATTCAAATCAAACTTTTGGGTCGAGGATTTTACATCCAAGACTGCATCGCTTTAGGATTCTTTCCCTATTGCACTCGAAATACATTAAATTCAACCTTTTGGGTCGAGGATTTTACATCCAAGACCGCACTCGCTTTAGGATTCTTTTCCTATTGCACTCGAAATACATTAAATTCAACCTTTTGGGTCGAGGATTTTACATCCAAGACCGCACTCGCTTTAGGATCCTTTTCCTATCGCACCGAAATACATCAAGTTCAAATTTTTGGGTCGAGGATTTTACATCCAAGACCGCACCGCTTTAGGATTCTTTCCCTATCGCACCGAAATACATCAAATTCAACCTTTTGGGTCGAGGATTTTACATCCAAGACCGCATCGCTTTAGGATTCTTTCCCTATTGCACCGAAATACATCAAATTCAAACCTTTTAGGTCGAGGATTTTACATCCAAGACCGCACCGCTTTAGAATTCTTTTCCTATCGCACCGAAATACATCAAAATCGAACTCTTGAGGTTAAGGATTTTACATCCAACACCGCATTACTTCCGAGATATCTTCTCATTGCAACGATTTAATCTAATCAATTCAATTTTCTTTCGAGGTTGAAGATGTTACATCTAAAACCCCAGAATTCCAATTTTCATTTCAAATCAAATCCTTCAAATTAATTTTGACAAACTTCAATCTAAATTGAAACTCCAAATTGAAATCTAAGCTCACACATCAAAACTTAAACTAAAACAAAATAAAATCTAAATCGAAATCCCCCCAGATCATGTGATTTGGGATTCACCTCCTTTTCCTTTCCCCAGCGAGAGTTCAAGAATCTCCGGTTCCAGAGATATACTTGACACTCCCCAGCAGAAACTCTTCTACTTCGTCCTAAGTTCGTCACTTGGACATCCGTGTTGGTTTTGTTGATCGCTTCGGTCAACACCAATACGCGCGGTGTGCTCCGTCGACTCACCACACCTATTGGGGTCCATTTGTTGACCTCATTTTTGATGAGGTCTTCCCTTCTTCTTTTTAGTGCTTAGGATCTAGCCTTAGGCTTTTCCTTTGACTATCTTAGAGGACTAGAATCGGGACCCGCCTTTTAGAAATTCAAACCACTTCTAAACTCCCCGCAAACTCCACAAACTCGACTATAGACCCCTAATCACCTAGAGGGTTGAAATCAAATGTAGAAGTTTAAAGGATGAGTTCCTATAGGACTCTTTGGCCTTAGGATCGCCCTGCAGGTGGCTCAGTGCAGTGAAGGGGCCGACTTACACATACACTTACATACACACTACACTTACACACTACATTTCCACACACTTCCTAAAAAACACACCCATACCCAACTTAACCTCCCGACTCATGTAGGTGATTCACATGGATGGTCCTTAACCCCTAAGCCCTCGCTAAGAGGGTTAGGAACAACATAGATGAATGCCTCAAATGAGTCCTTTCATGGCTCATATGGGCTTGAAATGGTTTCATGGCTCAACCAAAATGATTTCTTTCCACCTAAATTCACCCAATCTTCAATTTCCCAAATTTTCAATTTTTGACCCCCGGGACCCTACACCTACTAAACCTACCCAAAACCCTTGAAATTACCCAAATTTTTGCAAAATTTCCAAATTACCCAAAAATTTCCAAAATCAATCCCAAACATCTCCACATCACTCAAATTGATCATCCATACCCAAAAATACCAAAAATTCCAAAAATACCCCCCAATACCCTCCAAATACCCAAAATACCCTTCTTGGCTTAAAAACCCAAAAATTCAGAAAATTCCCAGAAAATTCCAGAAAATCCTAAATATTCTCAATTTCATTTTGTCCAACTACACCATGGGCCAATTTTGTCAATTTACCCTACTTTTGTCAAAACCCCCAAATCGACCCATTTTAACCCAAAGTGAACCCAATGTCAAACCAAACCTACCCAATTGACCCCAATTTTGGTCCAATTCAATTCTAAACTTCAATTCAACATCCCCAATACCAATCTAGACCAAATCCAAGTCCAATTTGGTTGACATTTGGATCCAATTCCACTTTTGGCCTTAAAGCCCAATTTGGACCCATGACCCAAACTTAACCCAAACTCACCCAATTCAACTCCAATTAACCTCAAATCTTTTCTAAATCTTCCTTAACATTCCCACAAACAAAACCCTAACATGATTTGCCCAAAATGTGAACCCAAACCCCACTCAAACTCAACCCAAGGTTAAAAGGCCCATTTTTGACCTAAGCCCAAACCTAACCCAAATTCAACCCAATTCAAATCCAAATCACCCCCAATTTGTTTCAAATCACTCATGACACATCCATGAGCTACAAAAAACAATTATTTGGCCCAACCTCTTTACAAAAAATTCTCATCCATGAACACATTCATAAACTTAAAAGCCCACTTCCCTTAAACCCTCCTAAAAGCCCATTTCCTTCAAAATTCAAAAGCCCAAATCATCCTAAAGCCCACATGACACTTCCCCTCATCATCCATTTGATCAAAATCACCCCTAAGTTTCAAAATCATCAATTAAACCATTCCAAATCAAGCCACATGTCAAATTACCCCCTAAATGCCAAATATTTCTAAAACCTTTTTTCATGAAATAAACCAACCTTTTCCCAAGCCAAATGGAGCCATGAACAAGCCATTCTCAAGCCACATGAAGCCATGAGGGCTTTGACTTGTCATTAGTCCATTTATGGAAAGAAGTGGGGGATCTTTCTTAAGCCTCCCTTAAGCCTTTTTTACCTTAAGCATGTCACACTCTAAACCATGCTTTGCCACCTAATCCTTGATGGAGACTCCACCACACATGGGAGGTTGACCCACCTGACCTCCTCAGCCCAAAACCGGGTCTTGGGGAGGTGCACCCAACCCATTTGCATGGGTTGACCAAAATAAGGCTAAAATGGCCCCTTCCCCTTTCTACTTCGATTCAACCACTTTACACATGGCATTTGCCAATCGCCTACACTAAACCCCGCCCCGGCCCACTCGACCAAGATGGTGACCATTGCCTGGCCGGCCGGCCACCAGTGCCGCCGGAAAACACCATGGCCGAGAGCTCACATGTGAGCCAACATTGAAATTCTCACTTGCCGAGCCGCCCCATGCCTAGTGATCACCATGGCCGTTCTTCTCCTCACCGTAGCAAGCTCGATCCCAAGACCTAACTCCCCGGAGGCCCCCGCACCGACCTCTATTTAAACTCCACCCCTCTCGGCCATGAGAGGAAGAGAAGCATAAACCTTGCCAAAACTCGCCAAAATTGTTCCGTACCCTCCTCCACCCTTAGAGCACTTGATCCCCAGATGAAATTCCCCCGCCATTTCTCCTCTCGTAAGCTCAATTTCGTAGTCGAAATTCCACCCAAAACCAGGACACTTCTCCACAGTGAGCCAATTCCCAAATTGATTGGCTCTACACCTTCACCGTACCAAGAGAAGGTGTCCACCATCAAAAGCCCCATCTCCGTACCACCCGCTTGCTCCAACCTCCAAGCTTTGTGATCGGGCTTGGTCGAAATCATATCCGGACAATTCACCGCACCGAGAGACTTCATCCGGAGCTTGCCGGGACCCAATCGAAGGTGCAACAACTCTCAGATTGAAGCCACACTTCTCTGAGCCAAGGTATGAGCTAACTCTTCATCCCGAGCTTCTGAAGATTCTCCATTTCAAATCCCTTAGTTTCAATGCATGCTAACCGTATAGATGTGTTCGTCTCTTCAAGACAAATCCATAGAGTATAAGAACGTAAAAATCCATTGAGAATCGAGTGAGATCTTAGGGATTTAGTGTGGACGCGCTCTCGGCGAGAACACTTGGGGACGATGAACGGATGCCGTCCATTCAATACACGCGCGCACGGACGGCCAGGATCGCGTCGGTCCACGAGATGGTACGAGAACCGCGGGGCCCGGGCTGCTGACTCAGGTGGCGGCGTCGAATGGGAGCGCGCCGCGTGGTCTTTCGGAGCTGCCGAGGATGCGCTGGCGCCGCGTGGATAAATAGAAAAATAGGGTATTTTCTCGATTTATTTAATTCCCTAAACTTCAAAAATTCATATCTCTCGTGTAGAAAAATCGGAAAAATAAAATAAAAATACCCTCTTGCTCGTTGAAGAAAGGAAAATAATGTGGAAAAGAAATCACTTAATTTCATCAAATATTTTATTTTTTATAATTTATTTACTCTCTGCATTGTTTTAATTCTCCATGCATGCATACAATTCACCATGGCATGAGACCATAGGGCTTTTGAAGCCTCCGAATTTGGGGACATTCCCCGAATTTTCCAAAGTCGAGGCCATCCCTATGAAGAGTTCTCGATTTTTCAAGTTCAGTGTCACTGTTTTGAGTATTTTAATTCCAGTAAATAGCATGTTGTGAAATAAATTCTAGGAAAATTTGGTGATGTTCCTTATGACCGAGAGAACCCTAGGAAAAATAGGTTTTGACTTAGTTCATTCAAAACAACCCTAATCGGCTTAAACACCCAAAATAGGTCTTTAATTAATTAGAGTTAACCAGGCATCAAATTGACTTGAAATCAATTCTCCACCGACCTTTAGGATCAGAGGAATCCACCATAAAAATTTGAGGTCAATTGGACTTGGTTAGCCCCACTAATCGGGTTGATTAAGTCACTTAGCCATTTTAAACTTTAAAAATTCATAACTTTTAAAATACTTTTCAAAAATTCACCAAATTGGTTTTGGAGCCTCTCTGATATCAAGGGAATCTAAAAAAATTAAAATTTCAATTTTCTAAAAAAGTTGATTTTTTAATAATATTTTAATATTTTTAATTATTAAAAAATAATAAAAATCACAAAAATAATAAAATTCACCAAAATGTCACATTTTGAATTTTAATCACTTAGGAACAAATCCCACATTTTTCTTAGGTCTAATTAGTGAGATATTGAATTTTAAAGCCCTAGGGTAATTTTAAAATTAAAAAAATGTATTTTCTAGCATTTTCACTAAAATAATTATAATAAATCATAGAAAAATCAGAAAATTGCAAAATTTGCTTCTCTGGTTTCTTTGATATCAGAGAGATTTTTGAAAAATATAAAACCCATTTTTCAACATCTATTTTATTTTTAAATTAATTAACACTCTAAAACTCAAAATAATTATAATAAAAATAATATAATTTAAAAAAATCACCAAAATTGGTCCAAGTGCTTCTCTGGTCATTAGGAATGTTCCCTAATTTTCTTAAGGACAGAAACTTTCCCTTGGTCATGTTATTAAATTTTCCTTGAAAATCTCTATTTTCCACCAAAAATAATTATATAAATAAATTAAATACAGAAAAATCAAATTTTCTCCTCTCATGTCTTTATTGACATATGAGTGAAGTCACATAAAAATTTCAGAGTTCATTTAAGTTCAATTTAGTGAGTTATGAAATTATTAAGCTTAAGGGGTAAAATGGTAATTAAACTTTTAACCCTTAATTAAAACTTTAGGTTTAATAAAAAATTAACAAGTAAAATATTTGATCTTAATCTGATTTGGATGATTGAAATTTAAATAATCAAAGGGTAGAAACTCATTAAACAATTTTTAAAATGATTAAACTTTAATTAAATAATAGATTAAATTTGGAAGAATAATAAAATTGGAATTATTAAAATAAGGGATATTTATTAGGAAGAGATTTATTCTTTAATTTAAAATCCCTAAATTAATCATCTCATTAATATTCAACTCTTAATTAAAATGATAATTCAAATTCAAAATATTAAAAGACTTAATCATTAAACTAAAATTAAATTATTAAACTCTTTCAAAAATTTCAATTAAGATTAAAGATAAAACTAAATTAAAAATTAAATTAAATTAAGTAAATTAAATTGGATTAAATTAAATTAAATTAAAATTAAATTAAATAATTAAATAAAATTAAATTAAGTCAATTAAATTAAATTAAATTAAATTAAATTAAATTAAATTAAAATTAAATTAGAATAAATCAATTAAATTAAATTAAATTAAATTAAATTAAATTAAATTAAGATTAAATTAAATAATTAAATTAAATTAAATTAAACAATTAAATTAAATTAAATTAAATTAAGATTAAATTAAATAATTAAATTAAATTAAATTAAACAATTAAATTAAATTAAATTAAATTAAATTAAATTAAATAATTAAATTAAATTAAATTAAACAATTAAATTAAATTAAATTAAATTAAAAATCAAATTAAATTGAACTATATTAAACTAAATTAAAACTCAATTAAATTAAGTTGAATTAAATATAACATCACCTAAGACATAAAGAATTCAAAATAAATGTAAAGCAACTTGAACACTATTCCAAATTTAAATCCTTTAACTTAAATCAAATCATTTGAATACTAATTTACCCTTGAAAGCTTTGATTATTATAACTCCTAAATGGAACATCAAATGAAGTGTTACCTCACTCATAGGATATTCAAATGTCCTAGTTCACCGAGCAAGTTAACAAGACTTGAAAACCTCTGACGATCGATTCATTTATATAATTAAATTCATTTGGACTTAAAACAATCCTGGAAATATTGAAAAGATGTTTAAGATTCTTCTTAAGCACTTCCTCAATATGATAGGATATTTATAAGAACAATTGGACTTAATTGTTCTTCGATGAAGAAAATCGTCTTCAAACAAAAACACAAAGAACCTAGACGTCATAGGAAATGACTAAGCTATAGGATTAGAACTTGGTAGAAAACCATAACCCTTACCTCGACTTTACCTAGGAACTTGCTTAAATATTCTAATTGTGTTTTAAGTGCAGCTTGGGATGACGGGAAGACCCTCCGAGTACGCTTTTATTTTATTGCAATTTACTTTCTTGCAATTTACTTTATTGCAAATGCATTTTACTTTTCTTGCATGATAAAACAACCGTTGCATGAAAACCCACACCTTTAGGATAGTCCCTAAAACCGAAACCAAAACTAAGTTAAAAGTCATTGCAAGATAAAATTCACCGCCACAACATTTCAAAATATAAAACAACTCAAAATTTAATCACAAACGAACACAAAACTACAATTGCAACTAAATTAAAACGCCCGTTGGATGATCGGGAATACCTCGGATGATGTAACCTACGTGTTGCTAACGGGATTTCCCACGATCTAAATGAAAGTGTGGAACTCATTCAGTTGAGTTTAGCAAATTCATCTGGACTAAGTGAATCCGATAAAAATAATGATGCCGGAAGGATGGAACCGTGGGATCTTAACCGGTGTCGTTATAATCAACTTTAAAATTTGTTTTAATCAAAATAAAAAAAACACTTGGAAATTAAGACTTCTCTAAACCAAAACACTTCTCTCATCCCCTGATTTATGATTTCTAAAACTAAACCTCTGCAACAACAAGGAGCTTGGAGCATGGTGGGCAAGACACGCCATCGTCGTCAAGAAAACTTGAACCTACTTCAAGCAAAATCTTCTTAGAATTAAAACAACAAAGCCATAGGATTTCGAGGTAGCTTGCTTAGTGCAACATAAATCCTCAACTCTTCGTTAGGCATTTGCATTGCAAATTAAGCCCTAACCGGTCTTAGGATTCCGAGGTAGTCGTCCGATACGACATAAACCCTCACATCTTCTAGTGCTATTTGTTTGATTTTATCATACAAATATAAGCCCTAATTAATTAAAATTGGCAAGATTGAAATACTAAATAAACTTTAGGACTTTCCTAAATTCAAGCCAAACAATAGGATAGTCGGGAAATTACCGAAGTTCACTTCGAATCAGTGATTTTTCCTACCTTTCTTCCTTTGGATTCACAAAACAAAATGTTCCAAATTTGATCCATTCCCTATCGAAATTCCAAAATTCAATCTTTGAAAACTTTAAACTTTGAAATTCTTGAGAGCGGAATTATCGGTTATTATCGAGAGTTTTCTTAGGTGATTCCCGTCACTTAAGATGTAATTAACTATAGGGGCTTGCCCTTATAGGGAATTTTAAAGAACCCGAGTAATATAAACCCCGTTTAATGTTTTCATATTAAGCAGGGAATTTTGTCGGCTTATAAAATTGGTTCGCGGACCAAACGGATGTCACAAATCTTGTAGTTTATTTAATCGAGCCCCACCGTCGAGCGAGTGTGTCTATCCTTAGGGGTAGATACACGGTTTGTGGTGCGGTGCTCGTTTATATAAACTATTTGGGATGTGAGATCGGTTTAATCTCATATCTTAAAACCTTCAAATTTAAAATTATTTTCAAAATCAAATACTACTTTTCAAATTATTTATTTTAATTAAATTAAAATTCGCCGACAGCTTCTGTTAGGCGACCCCTTTTAAAAAAAAAACATCACACAACCTAAAAAAAATAGTGCCGGCAATGTCTATGGAAACTCTTAGGATTTCATCCCTAACTCTTAAATAACTGAATTTGGACGAGAAAAAGGAGAAAAAAGGAGAAAAAGTGAGTTCTAGAGAGTTTTAGAGAGTGCTCTCTTGCATTCGATTACTTTCTCTTAGTTTTTAGTGTTAGGGTTTAGTGTAAAAGAGAGGGATTCTTCTCTAAGGAGTGAAGGAGGAGTAAAGTGAGAGATTGCTTCTTCCTTTCCATTCTAAAGAGAGCATCAAGTGTTGTAAAGAAGAGAAGATGATTCAAAGGAACTTCAAGGAGTTTGCATTGGGGAAGAGAAAGAGATAAGTTGTATTTCCTTTTGTGGTTTGTATGACTTTTCTTTTATATATAAAATCCATGTTTTATTGTAACTTCTCCATGAATTCTGAGTAGCCTTCTTTGTTTTTCTTTTTGCTTAGAGACGTGATGATGGTTTGAAGTGGATTTGATATGCTTTTAATGTGATGAAGAAATTTGATGGTTTTTCATTTAGAACTTAATTTACTTTCGATCTGGCCAATTGAAATGTTAAAAAATGTTGTTGAACATTAAGTTTGAAAGGATTTAATGTCCTATAACAATAATGAAAGATCCATTCAATTTCCATGGATGAATTGCGTAGTTCATGCGAATTGCATGCAAATAAATATGGAAATGTGTTCTGAAGGACTTCAATGTGGAGATTTCAGGGTGATAAGTGTTGAACTCATTTTTAATGAGTCAATACCTTTTGACCTAAAAAATCAACTTTGGTCAAAATGGTCAAACCAGACCCAATGACAAACCCTATTGACCCAATAGGTCACCCTTTTGACCTAAAAAGTCAACTTTGGTCAAAATGGTCAAACCAGACCCAATGACCAACCCTGTTGACCCAATAGGTCACCCTTTCGACCTAAAAAGTCAACTTTGGTCAAAATGGTCAAACCAGACCCAATGACCAACCCTGTTGACCCAATAGGTCACCCTTTTGACCTAAAAGTCAACTTTGGTCAAAATGGTCAAACCAGACCCAATGACCAACCCTGTTGACCCAATAGGTTACCCTTTTGACCTAAAACGTCAACTTTGGTCAAAATAGTCAAACCAGACCCAATGACCAACCCTGTTGATTTAATAGGTCACCCTTTTGACCTAAAAAGTCAACTTTGGTTAAAATGATCAATCTAGACCCAACGATCAACCCTGTTGACCCCACAAGTCAACCTTTTTGCCCAAAGGGTCAACTCTGGTTAATTTTTGACTAAATAATCAATTATTGACATAATGACATGATTAATACCCCAAAGTGTCAAGAATTAATCAAATAATTAACTTTAAAATTATTTTGATTAATTAAATTGACTAATGATTAATTTTCAATATTTTAATTAATGACATAATTAATTAAAATGAAAATTAAATTAAAAATCATAAAATAACAAAATACACCAAAATGAAATAAAAATGACAAAATTAATCAAATAATTAATTTCAAAATTATTTTGATTAATTAAATGAGTAATGATTTAATTTTTTTAAATTTTTTTATTTAATGACATAATTAATAAAATAGAAATTAAATTAAAAGGACATCAAATAAAACAAAATTCAATTTCAAATCCAAAATGACATAAAAATTAATCAAAGAATTAATTTAAAATTATTTTGATTAATTAATTGGTTAATAAAATAATTTCTAACATTTTTAATTAATGACATAATTAATTAAAAAATAAAATCATATTTAAAAGGACATAAAAATGGAAATTCTACCCATGACATCATACATGACATATTAAATGGATTTAATTTTTTTAAATCCATTAATGACATCATTAATAACATCATATGAATTATACATAACCCATGTGATTCATTTAATATAATAGAATCCATTAATAATCCAAACCATACCATTTAATCATGGTTAAAGGCCATCATGATAAATGAAATGAGGTGTCATCTTCCCCTTTATTTCAAAGCATGAGTCACTCCTCTCTAAGATGAGGATTAGCCACTTTAAAAAATAATTTTTGTTCACTACCCTAAGCATCCAATGAGAAAAGAAGTTAGCATGAATTAAACATCAACCATGGTAAAATTAGGGGATAATGAAATCATGCATGAAATGAGTCACGGGGCTTATGTGTCATGCTCCTATTAAATCCTAAGTGACATGGTGAATGAAGAAGAGCCTTCATACTTGAGTCATCACACACCTCCTCCATGACCAATGGGAGATAAACAAAATTTAAACCCATGGTTAAATGCAATCATGGCAAAACCATGCATGAGGTGAGTAAGAGGGTTAAGTGTCACCTTTCCCCTAAATCTAAAGCATGACTTGGATGAAGAATATTCAGCCCAAATATAAAATTCCCTCCAACTCATGGATGAGCCAATGGAAGCAAGCTAAATGAAGGCTTAAGCTCTCACCATAGCCAAACCCAATATGAGTTAACCTTGGGGAAGTGAATTTAACTTATCCCCCAACTGAAATTCAATCATGACATCAGGTAACACCTCCCCTGAATGGATTTAAGTTTAGCCAAGCCTCCCCATGGCTATAAAAACCCCATACCCGAACCCACATAGAAGAAAAAAAAAATTAGTGGAGACCTATAGGCTGTTCAAACCACTTGACCCTCAACATAAAAATTCTTCCTAGGAGCCTTAACAATCCATTCTAACCAAATCCAAGCCATAGAGTGAGCCCAATCAAGCCAATTTGATCAAAATCCAAAACTGCCCAAACCAGCTACCTCTTCAAAATTCTCCTCTAAGGCTGACTTTAGAACCAAATTGGTGCAACAACAATCTTTCTTGGGAGTCTTAGAAGCCAACTATAAGGTCTGATCAAGCTTGATTCACTTGTGGCTAAGGTATGGAATTATTTTTCTCAAAATAATTCATGTTTTTGGAAATATCATGTGTTATATTAGCCCAGAAACTGTATGGATATGTTCTACATGTTTAGATGATTCCATAGGTTCAAAATTCACTCAATTTCATTAAGAAATGAGTGAGATATTAATGTTTGAAGTTTAACGGTTGCGAATTTTTTTTAATTAAAACAGATTTATCTCTGCCGTCCGTTCCCGTGTTTTGGAACGGACAGCGCTGATCAAATGTCGCCTTATCCGCTGTTCGACCCGGCGCAGCGGATCTTCCCGCTCTTCGACCAGTACGAGGACACGCGTCAGCGCATGGGAATTCTGGCGGCGGGAATTGATTTAAAAATGCTTTTTAACCTTAAAAAAGTCGAAAAATCATAAATTTTTAAATACAGAGCACAAAAATATAATAAAAATACCTCTGGAAAGAGCAAAATGAGAAGAAAATTATGAAATAAAAATCAAAATTTTATTCCAATTATTTAATTTTTAAATAATTAAATACTCTCTAGAGTATTTTAATTATTAAAAATTATTTATAAATCAAAAAAAATATGAAAGTTTGAGGTATTTATCTTTATGCCCTTAAGGATGTTTCATGATTTTTCTAAGGACAGAAAACATACCTATAACTCCTTTTTTTTAATTTTCAAGCCATTTTGTAATTATTTCAAATAATAATTATAGAAAAATGAAAATTAAAAAAAAATAAAAATGACAGAAATGTTAGGTAACATAAAATAACCCTAGGAAAATCATTTCTAAGTCATAAAAATAATTTTAAATGATATTTTAAAATTTAGGATTAAAATTCTTTATTAATTAAATAATTTTAATCCTAAAAATCAACTTTTCATAAACTTAGCTTATTTCCTTTAATAGTCTAAGTTTGAAATGAATCTAGTCTATGTTAGGCTAATGACAAATTTTAACTAAGTCTAAAATGACAAAATTAGACTTAATTAGGTTTAAAACATCATTTAAACCTATTTAATTAAAGTTAAACCTTTAGCTTAATCAACTAAGTCTAAAATGACAAAATTAGACTTAATTGAGTTTAAAACATCATTTAAACCTATTTAATTAAAGTTAAACCTTATTACATTAAACTTAATCAAACATAAACCCTAATTAGGTCTAACCCATTAGACCTCATTAAATCATTAAACCTTAACTAACTAAGGTTTAATTAAACATAAACCCTAATTAAGTCTAACCCGTTAGACCTAATTAAATAATTAAACCTTAACTAACTAAGGCTTAATTAAACATAAACCATAATTAGGTCTAACCCGTTAGACCTAATTAAATCATTAAACCTTAACTAACTAAGGTTTAATTAAACATAAACCCTAATTAGGTCTAACCCGTTAGACCTAATTAAATCATTAAACCTTAACTAACTAAGGTTTAATTAAACATAAACCCTAATTAGGTCTAACCCATTAGACCTAATTAAATCATTAAACCTTAACTAACTAAGGTTTAATTAAACATAAACCCTTATTAGGTCTAACCCATTAGACCTAATTAAATCATTAAACCTTAACTAACTAAGGTTTAATTAAACATAAACCCTAATTAGGTCTAAACCATTAGACCTAATTAAATCATTAAATCTTAACTAACTAAGGCTTAATTAAACATAAACCCTAATTAGGTCTAACCCATTAGACCTAATTAAATCATTAAACCTTAACTAACTAAGGCTTAATTAAACATAAACCCTAATTAGGTCTAACCCATTAGACCTAATTAAATCATTAAACCTTAACTAACTAAGGCTTAATTAAACATAAACCCTAATTAAGTCTAACCCATTAGACCTAGTTAACCATTAAACCCTAACCAATTAAGGCTTAACCAAACCCAAACTCAAACCTAAACCTTAGGTTCAACCCACATTGAACCTAACCTAAACCTAACGTAACTTGAGTCCAATCTAACTTGAACTCAAACCTAAATCTTAGGTTCAACCCACATTGAACCTAACCTAAGCCTAACCTAACTTGAGTCCAATCTAAATTAAACTCAAGTTAACCTAAACCTTAGGTTCAACCCACATTGAACCTAACTTAAACTCAAATCTAAGCTAATTTGAGCTCAAAATCAAATTAACCTAAACATTAGGTTCAACCCACATTGAACCTAACCTATACCAAAACTTGAACTCAACCTGAACTCAAGTTAACTTAGATCCCAAATTCAACCCATACTGAACTTAGGTTAATCTTAAGTTTAGGTTCAGCCTAACTTGAACCTAACTTAACTTAATCCAAACCCTAATTTAAGCCCAATCTATATTGGACTTAAGTCAACTTTAAGTCTAGGTTCAACTTAATTTGAAGTTCAACCTATATTGAACTTAAGTTGACCCAACTTAATTCAAATCCAAATTCAACATAAAATCTTAATTAAGTCTAATACATTAGACTTAATTAAAATATTAGACCTTAATCAACTAAGGTTTAAATCCACAAATCATGATTAAGTCTGAATACTTAATATCTAAACAAATCTTAGTTAAATCAAATTAGACTTAATTAAAATTTAAGCCTTACCTAAAAAGGACTTAGATGGTCTGCAATTATAATTAAGTCTAATTTATTAGACTTAATTAACCTTTAAGACCTCTTTAAACAAGGCTTAAAACTTAATTAAATCTATATTGAACCAAACCTTTTAACTGAAATTCAGACAAACATGAACTCAAGTTAATTAGAATCAATCAACATTGAATTTAACTTAGGTTCAACCAAACATGAAACTAAGTTAATTCAATCAAAATTGAATCTAACTTTCAACTTTTTAACTTAAGTTCAGACAAACATGAACTCAAATCAATCAAACCCAATTTTCAACTCGAACATGAACTCAAATTAATTTAATTACGAACATGAACTTAAAATTTAAGTTTTAATCAAGACATATTGACATTTCAAACTAAAATTGACATGACTGACATAAATTTGACATTTAAAACATAACATCGACAAAATCGACGCGAATTTGACATTCTAAACATGTAATCAATATAAATTTGATATTTCATGTATCTCATCGACATAGTTGACATAACTTTGACATTTCAAATAAAATCTGACATAAAATTGATAAAATTTGACAAAATCAACTGGATATTCTAAATGACACTCGATATTAATCGATATGATATTCAGAATCAAAATATCTTTCAAAATTCTGAGACAATGAATGTAACACTATTTCTAATAATATTTTCCTTGCAGGATGAAGAAAAGTTTCGTTTAGATTTCCTTTGCATGTTATAGGGTGTGCTAACTCTATTTTGCAGGACGACATTCTGGATGAACAACAACAAAACCAAAACTTTTAGGATAGCCATCAAATATAACAATTTCAACAAAATAAAACAAAAATAATGACATGAAAAACAAAACCAAAACTTTAACCATAAAATGATAAATATGACATAATATTTAAGAGTGATAGTGGGTACATCTCTCCTTGAAAATAAATTTTTTTGGAAAACAAATGATCGATATCAATCAGAAGTTTTCTTGAACAATTTAAAATTGTTTAAGATGTAATTAACTATAGAAGCTTGCTTCTATAGGAGATCTAAAAGAACCCACAGTAGAAATCTCTGGTTTTTCATATGAGAATTCTGGAATATGTTAGAATATTCTCATATAAGGATTATTATAAATATTTTTCTCTACTATTAGTCTTAAATTCCTCAAATCCTTTATAAGATTTATAGGAATAAAGTTAGGCTAATATTAGACAAAATGGCGACTCCTCAACATTGACATCCACCTCATCTTCTCTTCAATATCACCAATAGGCTGAAATCCTCAGATTGGTTCTAAGATTAGTAACTAATATCAAAGGTTAGCCTTCGGGTGAAGAGTGAGTGGGAGCTCTGAAGTGAGAACCAGTATCCTCCCAGCCTAGCCCTAGAATTAGTAGCTAAACTTAGATAGTGTCAATGTTCTTTTCTTATTTAGAGGAGGGGGGTAAAGAATCATCTATGCTCCTATTTGGCACAATAAATTAGATTATTAATCCATATCAATCCACACATCATATTTTCATTGCAAGAAGAAAGAAACTTTTCTCATATATCAAAAACCATTCAAATACTTAGTTTAGTGTGTCTGTTAATTAATTTTGTTTTTAAAGTTATTAGAAGTAATTGTAGTTTAGTTGGTTATTACTGTTTTCTGCATAGTAGTACTAGTGTTAGAAGAAAGTTCTAGTTCTTTATTCTAACTTGTTAAAACTTTTACTTTGCTTCAACTTAAAACCTCCTTGTGGGATTGATAACCAGGACTCCACTAGAGCCCTGTATTACTTGATACGATATGTATACTTGCGTTGAATGCTTGGACTTTAAAAAATCATTATAAATATATAAATTTGAAGTTAACAAAATCTTGCATTTAAAAATATATAAGTAAAGTCTGGTTGCACCAAGTTTTTGGCACCGTTGCTGGGGAATTATATCTCATAGTAGTGGTGCCGAATTTGTGTATTCAAACCAATCACACCAAGTTTTTGGTGCCGTTGCTGGGGAGGTAACAAAGTCAAAGTAAAAAAAAGTGTTTTTGTGATTGTATATGCATAGTAGTGGGTCTATATGTTTAGTGCCTTACGATTCAGAGTTAGAGTGTACTGTCAGAAAAATTAGAAAACAACAAAAACAAATAAAAAATTATTGCGAAATGGTGAATATTTAAGATAATTAGAGAAATGATATTGGAAATTTGCCAAGACCTTTAAGAGATTATGCTAACCCAACAACAGATGAAATTCATATAACTATTCAAAATCCTGATGTTGCTGCTAATTCATTTGAACTTAAACCTGCTATTATCCAAATGGTACAAAATAATCAATTCGCTGGAATACCTAATGAGGATCCAAATTTACATCTCGCTAGTTTTTTAGAACTGTGTGCTACTTTTAAATATGATGGAGTGTCTAGTGACGCTGTTAGTCTTAGACTTTTTCCATTCTCATTAAGGGATAAAGCTAAGGCATGGTTAAGATTGTTACTGCCTGGATCTATCAAAACTTGGGGAGAATTATCTCGAAAGTTTCTATCAAAATATTTCACTCCATCAAAGACTACTAAGTTAAGAAATGATATTACATCTTTTTGTCAGTTTGAAGGAGAGTCAATATATGAAGCTTGGGAGAGATTTAAAGATCTTCTTAGGAAGTGCCCACATCATGCTTTACCAGATTGGTTAATAATTCAAACATGTTATAATAGATTAGTGGTATCATTAAGAACTATTATTGATGCTGCTGCTGGTGGATCATCAATGTCAAAACCTTTTGATGAAGCATACATATTAATTGAAGAAATGGCTACTAATAATTTTTAATGGCCCTCTGAACGGGTAAATCCTAAGAGAGTAGCTAGTGTTCATGATTTAGATATGATGACTATGGTATTTTCTCAAATTGAAAGCCCTTTCTAAAAAAATTGATCAATATGGAATGAATTATTCACAACCACCTCAAGTGTTGGAGGAAAACTCATTAGGACAGATAACAAAATCTCAAATGCCTTATGAGACTTTAAATGCTATTAATAGACCTAACAATCCTTATTTGAATTATTATAATCCTGGTTGGAAGAATCACCTAAATTTTAATTGGAATAATAACAACGCTAATGTTAACCAGCACTGGGCTAACAATTCTATGAATCCAATTAGAAATTAAAACAATCAAGGAAATTCTAATTTTAGACCATCTTATCCCTCTAGATTCAATAGTAACCCACAGTTTAAGGATAAGAAGTTGTCTACTAAAGAAATGATTCTGAAGATGAGAAATCAATTGCAAGCTCAAGGTGTTGCTATGAAAAATATTAAAAATCAATTAGGACATATTTTCACTGCACTTAATAATAGCCTTCGGAACACTTCCAAGCAATGTGGAGATCAATCCGAAAGATCAAAACAAGAAATAACTTAAGGCTATTCAGTTAAGGAGTGGAAAAGAATTGAAAACTAGAGTGCAAAAAGAAGTTGAGTTAGAAAAGGAGAAGGTGGAAATTGAAAAATGTTTCAAACAAGATTTATCTAGACTTGGATTATCCTCTTGAGCCAATGAAGATAACTGTTGAAAAACCACCTCCTCCAGTTCCTCAAAGATTAAAGAAACAAAATAGGGATAATAAATTCGAAAAATATTTGGAGATCCTTAAGAAATTAACGATAAATATTCCTTTTGTTGAAGCATTAGAACAGATGCCTGCCTATTCCAAGTTTATGAAGGATATTTTGAGAAAGAAAAGAAAGTTTACAGATCATGAAACTGTTGCACTTAGCGGAGAGTGTAGTGTAATAATTTAGAAGAAGCTTCCTGAAAAACTTAAAGATCTTGGTAGTTTCACTATTTCATGTGCTATAGGTGAAAATTTTTTCGGAAAGGCTTTATGTGATATGGGAGCGAGTATTAATCTTATGCCTTTATCAACTTTCAAAAGGTTGGGAATATGAGAAATTTTTCCTACATCTGTGACTCTTCAGTTGGACGATCGTTCTATTACTTACCCTAAAGGAGTGGTGAAAGATGTGTTAGTAAAAGTGGATAAATTTATCTTTCCTGTGGACATTATTGTACTTGATATGGAGGAAGATAAAGAAATTCCAATCATTTTGGGAAGACCATTCCTTGCTACTGGAAGAGCGGTAATTGATGTTCAAAAAGGAGAATTAACTATGAGTGTTAATGATCAAGTGGTGACCTTTAAAATTTTAAAATCTATGAAGTATCCCTCAACGAAAAAATATAATGAATGTTTTAGGATGGAGATCTGTGATTATCTGAGAAATGATCATTTCAAGAATATATTTGAAAAAGAAGAAGAATATAAAAAAATATTTGAAGAAGAAATTAAAGATGATGAAAATTAAGATAATGAAAAAATGAAGAATTGGAGTATTTTTCAGGAGAGATTCAAAATATTAGACACTATGGAAGGTGGAAATAAAAGCTTAACTCCATCTATCATAAAACCTCCTAAACTTGAGATGAAAATTCCCCCTAATCATTTAAAGTATATGTTTTTAGGAGAATCTTCTACCTTGCCAGTTATAGTATCTTCGGAGTTAAATGATTATCAAGAATAAAAACTATTGGAAACTTTAAAAAGATACAAGAAAGCTTTTGGATGGACTGTGGCAGATATTAAGGGAGTCAGTCCTGCAATTTGTATGCACATAATTTTATTAGATGATGAACCTAAACTGAGAGTTGATCTGCAAAGGAGACTGAACCCTATAATGAAAGAAGTAGTTAAGAAAGAGATTTTAAAATGGTTAGATGTTGGAATTATTTATCCTATTTCGGATAGTGCTTGGGTAAGTCCAATACATTGTGTATTGAAAAAGGGAGGAGTGACTGTTGAAGTAAATGAAAATAATGAAATTATAACCACAAGACAAATTAATGGATGGTGAATTTGTATTGACTATAGAAAATTAAATGCCCCCACCAGAAAATATCACTTTCCTCTTCCTTTCTCGATCAAATGCTAGATAGACTTGCTGGACACAAGTACTACTGTTTTCTGGATGAATATACTGGTTAGGACCAAATACCTATTGCTCCTGAGGATTAAGAAAAGATAACATTTACTAGCCCCTATGGAACTTTTGCTTTTAGAAGAATGCCTTTTGGACTATGTAATGCGCCTGCAACATTTCAAAGATGTATGATGTCTATCTTCAGTAGTATGATGGATAATGGAATATAAGTTTTTATGGATGAATTCTCTATATTTGGGATTTCATTTGAAATTTTTCTGGAGAAGTTAGCAAAAGTTTTGGAGCTTTGTGAGAGAACAAATCTAGTTCTGAATTGGGAGAAATGCCAATTTATGGTTGCAGGAAGAATTGTGCTTGGGCATAAAATTTTTGAACATGGTATGAAGTTCGATCCTGCTAAAATTAGAGTGATTGAGAAATTGCCGCCACCCACTACTGTGAGAGAGGTGAGAAGTTTCTTAGGACATGCTGGATTTTACAGGCGATATATTAAAAATTTCTCTAAAATTACTAAACCTTTGTGCCAACTTTTAGAAAATGATTGAAAGTTTAATTTTAATGATGAATGCTTGAAAGCTTTTGAATTATTAAAAGAAAAGTTAATCACTTCACCTATAATTATTTTTCTCGATTGGGAGAAACCATTTGAACTGATGTGTGCTGTTAGTGATTATGCAATCAGAGTAGCATTGGGGCAAAGGTATGATAAAGTTTTTAAAGTTATTTATTATGCTAGTAAAACTCTTAATGAGACCCAAATTAATTATACCGCAACTGAAAGAGAATTATTAGCTATAGTATTTGCTTTTGAAAAATTTAGACCTTATTTAATTAGAACTAAAAGTATTGTGCATTCAAACCATTCAACTATCAAATATTTAATGCAAAAGAAAGATGCAAAACCTAGAATCATTAGATGGATACTTCTTCTGCAAAAAATTGATTTAATGATAATTGATAGGAAGGGAGCTGATAAACAAATAGCTGATCATTTTTCCAAAATACAAAATGATAAATTATGTGAATTTGAAAAAGAAGTTATAGAAACTTTCCCTGATGAGCAACATTATATTATTATGGAAAGAAATTTGCCTTGGTATGCTGATATTGTGAATTATATTGTAATCGATATTGTACCACCTGATTTAACAAGGCAACAACTCAAGAATTTTAAATATGATGCAAAATTCTATTTTTGGGATGAGCCCTATCTATATAAATAGTGTAAGGATCTGATTATTAGAAAATGTGTGGCACAAAAAGAAACAAATTTGATTATTCAACAATGTCATGATTCTGAATTTGGAGGTCATTTTGGTGTTGATAAAATTTCTTTTAAAATTTTACAATCTGGATTTTATTGGCCTATCTATTTAGAGATGTTTATAGATATATTAAATCATGTGATCGATGTCAGAGAGTAGGTAATATATCTAGAAGAAATGAAATGCCTCTAAATTATAATTTGGAAGTTGAAATTTTTGATGTATGGGGATTAGATTTTATGGGACCATTTACTCATTCATTTGGAAATATATATATATATATATATATATATATATATATATATATATATATATATATATATATATATATATATTGGTCGCTGTTGATTATGTCTCGAAATGGATTGAAGCTATTGCTTTACCAAGATGTGATGCTTGGAGTGTTTCAAAATTATAAAAAAAAATTCATTTACTAGATATGGAAAGCCGAGAGTGATCATAACTGATGGTGGATCCCATTTCAGGAATAATCAAATTAAGAGATTAATTGAGAAATATAATATTATTCATAGAATCTCTACTACTTATCATCCCGAGACTAATGGTTTAATAGAAGTATCTAATTGTGAAATTAAAAGAATCTTGGAGAAAGCTGTGGATACTCATTAATTCGATTGGTTTGCTTGATTAGATACTGCTTTATGGGCTTATAGAACTACTTTTAAAACCCCTATATAAATGTCTCCTTATAGACCAGTGTTTGGTAAGACTTGCCATTTACCAGTTGAATTGGAGCATAAAGCATATTGGTCAATAAAAGAGTTAAATTTTAATTTGAAAAATGCTGGAGAGAAAAGATTTATGTAATTAAATGAATTCGAAGAGAATAGAAATGCATCTTATCACAATGATAGGATTTATAAAGAGAAAAGGAAGTTATGGCATGATTGGAAAATATTGAAAAAGAACTTGGAAATTGGACAAAAAAGTTTTATTATACAACACAAGATTGAAGTTATTTCCTAGAAAGCTCAAGTCTAAATGGTTAGGACCTTTTACAGTTGTAAAAGTTCATTCTTTTGGAGTTGTTGATATTAAAGATCCTAATACTGGAAAGATTTTCAAGGTTAATGGGCATCGATTAAAGCCTTAATGTGATGGGTTTCAACCTAATTTCAAAGAGGTTTTAATGCTGAGTCATCTCGATTAACTAAATGGTTTGTCGGGCTGATAACGTTAAACCAAGCACTTATTGGGAGGCAACCCATATGTATCTTTGTGGTGTGTTTGCTTGTTTGTTGTAGTTGTGCTTTTTAGATAGTTGTTTCCTAATCCTAATTACTCATAATTACTTAAAAAAAATTGATAAATGATGGATCAAATCGAAATATTGTAACATTTTGGATCAAATGAAATTCGGTGTAGTTTTTTACCACTGGCGCCGCCGGCGCCGCCGGCGCCCTACCATTTATACCCAACTGAACTTGACTATTTGAGCACCACCGGTGCCCAAAATCTGCTTGACGATTTTTAAGTTTCAAAATGCTAGTTTTGGCAGTTTTTGGCAGGATTTTCATCCTTAAAACTCCCCAAACTCCATTTTTGACTTCTAAACTTCAGAAAAATGAAAACCACCAATACCCATTCGGTTTCTATGGATTCCTATGGCATTGAAAGCTCTCGATCTCGCATTTGCAATAGGAGGAAGTTCATCAATTTTGAAGCCCAACATTTGTTCAATAAAGTGATGGTGAAAAGTTGAATTATTAAGGAACGGGGCTTCATTAATCGAGGTATGAAAAATCCTTCAACTAGAACTGAAGAAATTATTAAGGAGAGACATTGGTAAGTCCTTTGTTTAACTACCAACACTGTTGTTGTTCCCGTCGTGAAAGAATTCTATGTGAATCTTCACAGGATCAATCAAGGGTTTTTGTTCGCGCGTGGTAGATTCGTGCAATTCACTCCTACACGAATCAACGATCTCTTCATGATTGAAAATGTTCCTATTTGCCACTATTCAAATTTCAATGCCACTCGCGATAATATGAATGACGTGTATCGGTATCTGACAGATGTGAGTGAGGAATAGGAAATCAGGGAGAATGAATATATAAGTTTCCCATCCGCATCTCTCAATCCAGTATTGAAGCAGTGACACTACTTCATTTCGGCAAAATTGCTTCCTACATTGAAGATAAGTAAGGTGACCAAGGAAAGCGCCATTTTGAATTTTTGCTTTCAAACTGGAAGGTCGGTTGACATTGACAATCTTATTGTGAAATCAGTACTTGGATTAATTGTGCATGGATCGAAATATGGGCTTGAACATCCGTCCAACATATTCCTATTATGTAGTCACTTACAGGTACCATATGAAAGTTGGGAAAAGGTTATTCTTCCATGGAGACCTATTGATCCAACCAATCTATACGACTAACAGACAGTTGGAGATGAGTATGATATGAACCTACTTACTGATCAACCGACGGAGACTTCTCAGCCTATTCAACCCTACTTTCCTGAAGGTTCTAGAATTATATTGCAGAGGATCAAGCGATTAGAGAAAGAGGTATGAAATGTTATGAATGTGATCAACAACATTTCTGATTTGTTCGATCATCTAGATTGGAGAATGAAAGAGCAATTCAATCATACTGGTCAAATGGAAATGGGCTTGGTCAATTTGATGAAGAAGAACGTGATGATTGTTGAAGAATCATCTGACAAATTTCCATTTAGTCCATTCTATAACTTGTTTGTGCATCAGCAATCGATTAGAGATATTCGAGGAGAGGAGAGTTCCAATACTGATCTGGAGTAATTTGGATGGATTCTATTATTATGTTGTGTGTTTGATTTGCTATACTTAGTTATGTTTGGTTTGAGTAGTACTTGCTTTACAATTTGAACTTAGATTTGGATGTGTTTACTTTTAGTGTATGCTTAGATATTAGTGCTTGCCTATCGTAGAGTACTTGCTACACTAAATATCTAAGAATAGTTGGTTTGAATGAACTTATTTAGTGTGTTTGATGTAACTTGGATTTTTATATATATGAGATTATTGTGTATTATTTGTGTATAGAAATGTTTTAATTATTGCTTATGGGATGAAGTAAAAGCCTATTGAAGCGATAAACATCATTATGGACGTCGAAATAATCAAAATTATGAAAAAATTTTGGACTGGCACCGTCGGCTCTAGAATGGGCGCCGTCAGCACCCAAAATCTAGAGAGTTTGGTTAATTTATTTAAATAGAGCGTCGCCAATGCCCTATCAAGCGCCGCAGGTGCCTGAACTCAGAAATTTGCTTTAAACCCTCGATTTCGAAATTTTTGCCCTTGGACCCGCAAATTTCTCTATTTCCTTCATCTTCTACCTCCATTTTCGCTACTTTGAAGGTCTAGGGCTTGCTAGATCTTGGATTTAAGGAGATTTCAAGGCTATTCGACACCAGATTTGCACTTCTCTTGGTAAGAGCTTCACTTTAAGTTAAAATTTTTGGATTTTCACCATGGAAATTTCTCACATTTCTTATGGTGGAATTTTTGGAGATTTAAAGAAATGTTGAGATTTCCATGATGAAATTTGCTCTTACTTGTTTATAATATTGTTTGGAGTTGATACATTGTGAATTTTGAATTTATGGGAATATTTTTGTAAATTTTAGAAATTCACATGGCTTCAAGAGGAAAGAGGAAATTGGATTTTGATGAGGAGAGATTCGTCAACATTAAAGCTCAATTTCGCTATAACTCTATCCTTCACATGAAGAAGTGTATTCAGGATCGAGCTTTTGATTATCCTGGTGGAACTGTAGAACAGTTGATTGCTGAGCAAAACTGGGAAAGATTTTGTTATTTCACTGCGAATGCTGTTATGGGAGTTGTTCGACAATTCTATTCTAACATACCCTGGACTGAGACTGAGTATGTGCTTGTTAGAGGAAAGAAGGTTGAGTTTACTCCTCAAAGCATCAATGCTTTTTATCAGACTCGGGAACCGTTCGTATGTGAATACAAAAACTTTGACACTGGATGGGAGAATATGAGAGAAGTTATTACTTTTCTGACTGACAGGCGAGGAGAGTGGAAAGTAAGTAAAAAACAGTTGATTCAATTTCCCCGCATCCACATTGAATGTTAATTCAAAGGTATGGCATTATTTCATTTCTGCAAGGTTATTTCCATCTTGTCACCACAGCGAAGTTACTAGAGATAGAGCGATTATGAACTACTACATACAAAAAATGAAAAAGATTGATATTGGATCCATTATTTACAAGAATATTCAGATGATTGCTAGAGGTGAAACGACTTGAGGATTAGGACATCCTGCTTTAGTTCATGCCCTCTGTGTTCAGTCTGAAGTTGAGTTCAGTAGTTCTGAGAAAGTGGCTATACCATTGAGACCTATCACAAAGAATATTATTTGTACTTATGAGTCTCATGTAGGAGCGAGCTGAGCGTAGGAGTACTGATATTCCTACTACGAGTTATGTTGTTCCATCTACTTCTGAGCCGCCTACTTTATCTGATATCATGGAGCAACTGCGATTATAGAGTGCTAGTATGGATAAACTCCATGATCAGATGGATGCATTTGAGGCGAGGAGTGATGTAAATGAAGATTATCTGCAGAGGAGAGTGGAGTTTGTTATTGCTTATTATGATGCTCAGGTTAGATTTATGAGGGGGGAGTCTTATGTAATATTTCCTACTTGCCCCAGCTATACACCATATAGACCTGACCCTGCTGATGACCCAGCAGATGACCCTGCTACTGATCCTGGTGATGGAAACTGGTAGATAGTTTGTTTGTCTGTTATTTATGTTGATCTTGTTGTGATGTGTACCCCTGTTGTGTTGTACTGATGTGAAGTAGTGGACATATACTTTTCATGTGATGTGTAACCTTGTTGTGTTGTACTGTGTGATGTTGTGTTATTTACTTTCCATGTTGAACTGTTGTATTGTACTAAAACATTAAAAACTGTTAGTTTTACTGATAGTAGTGTTAGTGTTTGTTTCCTGTTGTGTTCTGTTGGATGTTTAGAAGTTTACTATCAATTTCTCTTTAACCATGCAAATTTTTAAAAATTGTTATATCACTGCTTCTAATTGCTTCATGCCTGCTAGTTATAACTGTTATATTTTCAAAAAGTTATTAGCATAAATTCAGGATGTTGAACCTCATTGTAAGATAACTAAACTTTTTATTTCAGTTGAATATTATGGAAGGATGAGATGAAAATTTTTGGTAATAAAAGTTGATTTTATAGAAGTAAGATATTTGATATAAAAGCATTTGATTATAGTTAACTATTTAAAGTAAGGACAACTGTATTTTTGAAATTTTAAGTGAATTAAAGTATTATGTGTTAAGAAGAGATTGTAACTTTATGAAAAATAATAAAGCCTGTACCTAACTATAAAGTAAGAAAGTGACTTAAGTTTGAACTTTAGAAAGAGGAGAGTGTAGTTCAAAATCATTAAAGGCTATCCAAATATAGTAATCCTCAGAAAAAAAAAGAAGGATTGAAAAACAATCCCAAAAAGAAAAAAAAGAAAAAAAAGAAGAAGAAAAGAGAAAAATATTTATGCGGAGAAGCTTGAGGAGATGCCTAATAAAAAATTGGCTTCACTTGAATCACCCAAAAGGGAAAACTTGATTTCACTTCTGAATTTATATTTAAAGTACTAGCCTACCTTCTAGTAAAATTTACATGAACTTTTTTCTCTCATAATCGTTTAAGGCACTCGTAATGTGACAAATTATGGTTCATCTTGAAATAAATAGAAGACTAGAACTCTTAGACTTGATTACTGAATATTCTTATGCCTGTAATTTTGACCTAAGTTACTAAACCTTTTTCTGAAAATCTAACCACTATACTCTTCTGAATGAAAATTTTAGTGTCTTACAATTGACAAGTGCATTGCCTAGAGTTATATTTTATATAGTAAAAGGATTACTTGAGGACAAGTAATAGTTTAAGCTTGGGGGAGTTTGATGCACCAAAAATATATATGATTTATGTTATCTAATTTTACTTATTTATGGTGATATTGCACTTTAAAGAAAGATATTTTTCATGATTTTTTATAGGTATGATAATTTTAGGTGATTGGAGCGAAAATAATAAAAAAGAAATGAATTCAGAGCGAAAAGGAGCAAAATGGTGGAAAAGGTATTCTGGCGCCGCCGATGCCCAAATCCAGAGAGCTCAGAAAATATTGTGGATGATAGAGCACCGTCGGTGCCCTATCTGGCGCCGCCGGCGCCCAAGGTCGGTGGAATTCAAATTTTGAGAGTTTTGGCGAAATTTTGAAGGGATGCCTATGGAAACTCTTAGGATTTCGTCCCTAACTCTTAATTAACTGAATTTAGACGAGGAAAATGAGAAGAAGGGAGTTCTAGAGAGTTTTAGAGAGTGCTCTCTTGCATTCCATTACTTTCTCTTAATTTTTAGTGTTAGGGTTTAGTGTAAAAGAGAGGGATTCTTCTCTAAGGAGTGAAGGAGAAGGAGTAAAGTGAGAGATTGCTTCTTCCTTTCCATTCTAAAGAGAGCATCAAGTGTTGTAAAGAAGAGAAGAGGATTCAAAGAAACTTTAAGGAGTTTGCATTGGGGAAGAGAAAGAGATAAGTTGTATTTCCTTTTGTGGTTTGTATGAATTTTCTTTTATATATAAAATCAATGTTTTATTGTAACTTCTCCATGAATTCTGAGTAGCCTTCTTTGTCTTTCTTCTTTCTTAGAGATGTGATGATTGTTTGAAGAGGATTTGATGTGCTTTTAATGTGATGAAGAAATTGTGATGGTTTTTCATTTAGAACTTAATTTACTTTCGATCTGGCCAATTGAAATGTTAAAATATGTTGTTTAACATTAAGTTTGAAAGGATTTAATGTCCTACAACAATAATGAAAGATCCATTCAATTTTCATGGATGAATTGCGTAGTTCATGGGAATTACGTGCAAATAAATAGGGAAATGTGTTCTGAAGGACTTCAATGTGGAGATTTCAGGTTGACAGACTAAAATCATCAGATTGGTTCTAAGAATAGTAACTAATATCAAAGGTTATCCTTCGGGTGAAGGGTGAGTGGGAGATTCGAAGTGAGAGCTATGTTCTTACTGCCTAGCCCTAAAATTAGTAACTAAACATAGAATTGGTCAATGTTCTTTTCTTATTTAGAGGAGGGGGTACTCTTCTAAAGGTAAAAAATCATCTATGCTCCTATTTGGCACAATAAATTAGATAATTAATTCATATCAATCCACACATCATATTCTCATTGCAAGAAGAAAGATACTTTTCTCATATATCAAAAACCTTTCAAATACTTAGTTTACTATGTTTGTTGGCTAATTTTGTTTTCAAAGTTATTAGAAGTAATTGTAGTTTAGTTGGTTGTTACTGTTTTTTGAATAGTAGTAGTAGTGTTAGAAGAAAGTTCTAGTGATTTATTCTAACTTGTTAAAAATTATACTTTGCTTCAACTTAAAACCTCTTTATGGGATCGATAACCAGGACACCACTAGAGCTTTGTATTACTTGATACGATACATATACTTGCGTTGAATGCTTGGACTTTACAAAATCATTATAAATATATAAATTTTAAGTTGACAAAATCTTGCATTTAAAAATATAGAAGTAAAGTCTAGTTGCACCAAGTTTTCGGCACCGTTGCTAGGGAATTATATCTCGTAGTAGTGGTGTCGAATTCGTGTATTCAAACCAATCGCATCAATGACATCGAATTTTGCGGCTGTTACAAGATTTCCAACTTTCATTTGCAGCGTTATAGATCCGAGGGCTCTTTCTCCTTTATGGTTGAATCCTCTTAACATCATTTTATCCATAGAAAGTTATCAAGCATCGATGTTCAAGTAGGCTAGTGTCCGTAGACTCATTATGTTGAGCGACGCTCCAAGATCTACTAAAAATCTAGAAAGTACGAACCTGCCAATGATGATGAAAATGTTGAGTAGACTGATGTGATCGGCTGTACCGAGTAGCAAATCTTCATCGGTGAAGGTCACGCCAGGCTATTCTTTCAAAGTGCAAACTCCATCTGAGGATGTGCTAGCCAACTGTGCTAAGCAAATATCCGGATCAAGTAGAGCCTTGATCAAATTTTCTCTCATCTCCTTTGACAAGATCAGAGTGTTGTAAATGCTTGGTTGGCTGCCAACTTCCTGAGATGAGCTAGCAAGTTATAATTCACTTTATTTCAATTTTCAATTTCGTTTCAAACTCGTACTTATTCTATTGCTGTAGATACTTCTTCTTGAATAATTATCTGTTTTCTTTTATCCATTAAAGCTGTCCTTGACGGTAGCACCTTGTCACTTCTTAGATTTACTTCTGTTATTTCTTCTTCTTCTGGACTATGAGATTCTTTTATTACCGTGTATGGATCTTCCGTATCGGAAAAGTCTACATTGATGGAAAGTGGAGTTCTTTTGCATTCGAGGACTGACTCCTCACTTCCAGTGCTGTCGTATCCAGTGATGTCGTATCTGGTGATGTCGACATCTTCTTTGTTTTAGTCAACATTCTCATTGGGAACAATCATGATTTGAGGATCATTTTGGGCATCAAAATCGGGGTTAGAGAGGTTATGATTAGTTACGTGATCATTAAAGATAGTAAGAACATAGCCAATATCATTTCTATTATCATTATGAGACCTTGGAGGGGCATAAAGATAATGGTACAAAGTTAGGGGTTTGAGGGGTTTCACCCCCAAATATGAAACAACCAATCTAACAGAAGCAGCTCTATCTTACCCTTTGCTCTATCATCTTTATTTTATTCACGATCTGCTTCTTTCTCCATTATTGTCGTAGTGGCCTCCTCGAAGAAGACTTCACCTTGGATTGGGCTGGCAGTAGACTTCAGACAGCAGCTTCCTTTAGAGTATATTGGATCTAATCTAGGACTTTCTTGAGCTCATTCTAAATTGTGCTCCATACACCTTTGCTGGTATATGCATCAATTGGAGATATTGGCTTGGATAAAATCACGTTTGTAGAACTTCTTTCAGGTTCTTTCAAGTATTCTTTTGGTATTGTTATATTCCCTTCTTTGTAATTCCGCTTGAGCCAATCCTTGAAACTAAAACAACTTTTAATGGAGTGTCTGAGCATCCAACATCTTCAGTTCAGGTAGTCTGAACTCAGGCTTTTTTAATAAATTCCTGAAAATGTTTGCTATAACGTCGTCTTTGATTAGTGGTTTCTGCGTAGTCGTTCTGACATTGTTGGACCCTGTTGTCCATCTATCCTGTACGACCTCTACTGCTGACTAGACTAACTGCTCTGTTGTGCACGAGGCTGACCATACTGTTGAGGCTGATTGTACTGAGGCGACTGACTGTGTTGTTGTGTCAACTGCTCATGCTGAATCCTCATTGGCTAATTTCCTTTGTCGAACGTTGCCACTATGCCAAATAACTTCTCGTATGCTTTAGCAGGTTTTGTTTCCTCTGTCTTTTCTACAGGTTCCATGTGCTTGACTTATTCTTGTAAGCTGCTAGCTTTGCTGAGTAGATTCTCGAAGGACTTGATGGTCAGACCCTTAAGCATGAAGGCTATCAGACCGTGGAAACTCTTGAGCAGTATCTCGATAATGTGTTGTTCTTGTAGCTGATGTTCACATTTCATACTTAAATTTTTTCATCTCAGAATGTAGTCGACCAAAGTCTCATTGGACTTCAGCACTCCACCATGAGATCTCCTATGGTAACATGATGCCAGGCACCGACGAATCTCTTTACGAACATGTTTTTCATTTCTGCAAAAGTCTTTACTAATCCATTGGGAAGCTCGGCATACCAATCAAACACTATTCTTGACAGGCTACTGATGAACTGATGAAATAACAGGGCTTCACTCCCTCCTGTGTTGCAACAGCTCTGAAATGTGTTATGTGCTGGCAAGGATTTCTTGTCCCATCGAACGTCTTGAAAGTAGGGGGAATGAAGCCTTTGGGGCAGGGTACGTCATCAAACTCCTCCCGGTAGGGTCTACCCTTTGAAACTGATGGTCCATCTTTGGACTGAGCCAAGGCCTATCGAACTTGTTGTTCAACCATCTGTTTAATGTCCTTCTCTAGCGTGCTGGGAGTTGGATCTCTCCTCAGTGGTTCATCTTCATTGGCTGAGGCGACTTCTCTTCTTTCATCGGCGATGTGTATGATCTCGGGTTGGTTAATCTCTGGAGACGCTACGGGTCGTGACAGTGATTGCCCGTAGAGTGTAGCCATGGTGTTCATTGTGGCGGTCATTTCCTCCATTTTCTTCTCTAGATGGGTAATATGTTCAGCTCTTGTCTGGATGGTCCTCTGAAGCTCTTCTGTGGTGTTCTCCTCACTAGGAGCCTCGCACGCAGATGACCTGGATTGAGTTTCAACCATATTAATTTTTTAGGAATTCTTCATCCATGTAATCTGACAGGAAGTAATCATCATAATCAATATCCAACTCTCGTTGTTTGGCTAACTCAGAAATTTCTTCTGGAGCTTTCAATCTTTATCATCAATTTTTTTCTTTTTCGTTAGTTTTAAATCTATAAGCTTCCCTAGACTGTCACTTCTCTCTGCAATTGATTCAGAAGCAACGAGTCTAGAGGCAACAGAAATATCAGACTCATGATCCATTTTGTGGTCAACGGACCTTTCAGAATGTACTGATACAACACCCTTCGGTAACCACACTTTCCTCTTAAAAGTCGACGCCTTGAGACGAGGTGTCTTGGCGGGGACATCGGGGTAACGAGGAGAAGTGCTCTCCCTAAAGTGTAGACCATGTATAGAGGAGAGTAATCCTCTCTCGTTCTTTCTCTTTTGGGGTTCCTTATGATCATTGGCAATTGGTACTCTTGGGCCCAGCCAGGACTTGACTGACCTTCTTATCGCAGGTGTCAGAATGATAGTAGTATCATCTATAGCCGCCGTATCAACATGTTTTTCAAAACGGTGTTTGACACTCGAACAAGTCTTTCCACTTTTATAATTTTATCCTTAATTTCAGGGGATATTGCACATCCCATCCTCTTGGGAAGCTTAGCGATATAACAACCTTCTATTTCGGATAATTTCTGTAGAAGAGTGTGAGCTGGGTGATTGGTGTGGGCCTCTCCCTCACCTTATCACGACTGTGTGGTGCTGGAAGTGTAGCAACAATCTTATGGAGGCTCTCATCTCCAGTAGTGCCAGTTAACGGGTGGAACCTGCTACCTCGAAGAAGAGGAGAGGTATCCGGTAAAATGAGTTCCACGTGTTGAGGAATATCATCAATTGGTGGTAGACTTGGAACTTGTGCCCTGGCAGCCTTACAAATTCTACAATTGCAGTTTCTTCTTTAAGATTTGGTTGGCAGGGGAGGCTTAGAACTCGAGCAAATCTCAAAGCCTGATGGAGGGGCGAGAAAGATATCATCAGAATTATCTTCATGCAAAATTTCTTTCCCTTTGGCAGACGAGAAAGTAGGTGCAGTGAAGACGAAGCCGGTCATAGTAGAGGTGACAACTCTCCTTGGCACAGAGACATTGAATCTGACGGGAGCAATGGTTACTTTCACCTTCTTAGCAGAAGGGAAATCTTCATGGGAGTTCAGATCGAACTCAACAAATGATTCTTGAACTTCTTGAGTGGCAACCTTCATGACCATAAACGGGTCTTTTCCGAGTACGACTTCAAATTCACTGAAGCGATCCTGAACTGAATCATCGGTGCTGTAAGATGGGCCTTATGGGAGGAGGGCAAGTTGCAGGAGAAAGTTAGCGTAGAGGTTGACATCTTTAACTTTCAAGAGAAGCATTCTGAAGGTTAGTGAGGGCCAAAAATCTTGTCATCATAGTGCAAACACTATGAAAAATGTTGTTCTGTGAACTTGGGAAAATTTCACTTCATTTTGATATTTCATTATCTTTTTATTTCATTTTTTAGGTTCTTATGTATATGTTAAAAGGAATCTTAAGATTTAAGGAAGAGTGAGTTAATCTGTCGAAGACAGGATTCAACTGGGAGATACAAAAAGGAGGTGAAGTATCAGACCCTGTCGGAGATCCCCTTCACAACGTAGATTGCCCTAGAGAAATTACTCGTTGACACACTTATTGAGGGTTCGACCCCACAGGATCAAAAGGAAAACCTAAAGATTCCTGAATTCTTCTATTTAAGAGTGACCAAATAGACGGTCCTGAAATCCAAAGGAGTTGATCATACTTTCCCAAGAAAGAAATGGGTGAAGTATGTCAATGAGAGAATGGTAATATGGCTTATGAGGGACATGAGCACATTACCGATATATGAATATAGTATTTTTTTATCTTAATGAAGAGAGAAACTAAGTCCTCAGTGGAGTCACCAAAAAACTATCGACAGTTAAAATTTTATTTTTTGGTTTTGGAATTTTTGAAAATTTTTAGGACGTAGTTTTATAAAATAGAATTTAATTTAGTTTAATATTTATGGATTTTTGAAAATTATGTTTTAATTTTGAAGAATACGGAATCAAACCGATCTTATATAAATAATAGTTTAAATAATCAAGCATTTCACCACAAGACATGTATCTATCCCAAAGATTAGGTACATTGCTTAGGGTGAGGTTTGATCAAATAAACTAAAGAATTCATGACATCCGTTTGGTCAGCGAACCAATGTTGACCGACAATTTCCTCTATCTAATATGAAGGAATTAGATAGAGTTTATATTAATCTGGGGTCTTTATGTTTCCTATATGGGAAAGCCCCTATAGTTAATTACATCTTAGATAACCGAGGTTACCAAAGAAAACTCCTGATATAGATCAGGAAATATTTTTATTCATGAATTCCAAAGGTAAAGTTTTCAACGAAAATGTGATAGTTGGAAATTCAATAGGTGACTGGCTCAAGCTTTTAAACATTTCATTTTATCAGATTCTAAAGGAGAGAAAGCTAGAGGAAGGAAATAGATTGAAGGAAAATCTTGATGTCTTTCCAAACTATCCTATGGTTTGGCTTTGATTTTGAATATTTATTTGGTGTTTCATGCTGTCAATTTATTATATAGGACTTTTATTCACTTGATACTGATCATGTGAATGGCCTGGAAAATAGGAGGATTTATATCGTATCCGACGACAACCTTGGAAACCTAAAATGAGTTAGGGCTTATGTTACACAACATGGTTATGCAAGGGCCTAAAGAAGGTGAGAATTTATGCTGCACTAAGCAGGCTACCTCGAAGTCCCATGACTTGTTATTTTAGTTTCTAGGGAGTTTTGCTGTTGAAGATGGTCGTCCATGCATGCTCCGAGCTCCTCGTCATAGCAGGTTTAATTTATAGAAGTATCTATTGTAAGAGAGAAGAAAAGTGTCATGTTTTCGAAAATTTAAATTGAGGTGTCTTAATATTTTACAAAGGGAATATTAAAGTCTATTATAGTGACACTGGTTAAGATCCCACGGTTCCATCATCCCATCACCACTATTTTCATCGGATTCACAGTCCAATTGAATTTACTAAACTCAACTTCTTGAGTTCCATACTTTCATTTAGACCGTGGGAAACCCCGTTAGCAACACATATGTTACCTCCTCCGAGGGATTCCCGATCATCGAACGAGACCTTTTAATTTAGTTATAATTGTGATTTTTGTTTTGTTTGTGATTAAATTTTGAGTTGTTTTATATTTTTTAATGTTGTGGCGGTGAATTTTATCTTATCTTGATTTTTAATCTTTGATTTTTGGTCTCAGTTTTGTGGCTATCCTAAAGTTTTCAATTTTCATGCAAGGTAACATTGTTGTTTAACATGCAAATTTGCAAGGAAAGGAAGTGCAGTAGAGTGCAGGTAAGTAAATTGTAATAAATAAATGCATACCTAGTAGGTCTTCCCGACATCTCCGCCTGAAACTTTAGTATTCTTGCATTTAACCTTTATAATCCGCGGGAAAGTAAAACCTATGGATATGTTCGTCATAAACTTACAAAGTCCTAGGTCATAAACTGGTGGATCCTATTTATTTATTTGAAAGATATTTTTCATTTAATAGATATGATAGGTCCAGTTGTTTTACAAGGTGTCCAAAAGATTTGTGAAATGGATCTAGGGGATACCCAAATATTTCACAATCCTTTTGAGCTTCCTTGAGTTCATTTGAACTTATCGTATTTATTAAATGATTCATCTCTCCGTTTCATACCCTTGTGTTCAGTGAATTAATGCTTTGATTAACCCAATGGATGAGTGAATATTATTTATTATTTCATTTGGGCATTATGTGGGTGAAAATTCTTTGGGGAAAAATTAATCCATTTAAAGGAGTTTAATTGATTAATTTTATAATTGGGCTTGTAATATTTTCAAGTGATTGAAATTATGTTTACTTTTCTAAACTTCTTTTAACAAAATTTGATTTGACCTAGTCCATTACAAAGCCCTTAAGATTTAACAAGTAAATTTGCAATTTCTTTTAAAAATAATTAAGTCATTTGAGTCTAATTAAAATGATGGGACTATCTTTTAAAAATCAAGTAGGAGTGAAAATCAGTGGATTATTAACCTCCAAGATCAACCCCTAACCTTAAGGATCATTTGGCTTAATTATCTTCCAAATAAAAAATAATTAAGGAAATTTAAATATTTAGTTTTGGTGTAACTAAATTGCAGTGGGTTCCTACAATTTATCCCTTGATGTTTCAATCATATAAACATAATGATTAAGATCATTTATGCCCTTTTCCCATTTTAATTAAGCCAAAATATTGATTAAAGCTAAATTCCTTAAAATTATAACTTTGCACCTAGGGCTTTATCACCTTATAATTCACTAAATTTAACTCAAATGACTTTGAAATTTTTATTTGAACCCGTTTATGGGTTAATTAAAACAGTAGAGGAGAAAATGTGATTTTTTTAATTTTAATTTAATTTATATATTTATTTTAATGTAAAAAATGGGGGTTTCAATGAAAATTTAATAACTTGTCCAAAACAAGACTTCTAACATTGAAATTTTTATTGGAGGTAAACGTAGACTAGGGGACTACTTGGACAAAATTTCATGATTTTTTGAATTTTAATTTAATTATTAGAATTATTTTAATTTCTAGAGTTTTAATTAATTATTAAATATTTTAAAGTTTGAAAATTCCAATTTTATATTTTTCTTAAGGCCATCTGAGTTTAGGGAACCTTGAGAAATAAATTTTATATTTTCTTATTTTTATTTTAATTATTAGAATTATTTTAGTGGAAAAATAAGAAAATTCTTTTTTAGCCTTTTAAAAATTAATTTAAGCCTTTAAAAATTAATATCTTGATTTAGAGGCTTAGGAAAGTTACTTGAATGGTCCCTAAATAATTAGAAGACCAAATTTGACAATTTGGTGATTTTTAATACTTTTGTGATTTTTATTAGTTTTTAATTATTTAAATATTTAAATTTAGTTAAAAATGAAAATTTTATTAAAATTCCATTTTTAATGTTAGAAAATTCCATTGATCATAGAGAACTCTGTTGACCTCATTTTTGATGAGGTCTTCTCTTCTTCTTTTTAGTGCTTAGGATCTAGTCTTAGGCTTTTCCTTTGACTATCTTAGAGGACTAGAATTGGGACCCACCTTTCAGAAACTCAAACCACTTCTTAACTCCCTTCAAACTCCACAAACTCGACTATAGACCCCTAATCACCTAGAGGGTTGAAATCGAATGTGGAAGTTTAAGGATGAGTTCCTATAGGACTCTTTGGCCTTAAGCATCGCCACAGGTGGCCCAGTGCAGTGAAGGGGCTGACTTACACACACACTACACCTATACACTACGCTTTCACACACCTCCTAAAACCACACCCATACCTAACTTGACCTCCCGACTCATGTAGGTGATTCACATGGATGGTCCTTAACCCCTAAGCCCTCGACTAAGAGGTTAGGAACAACATAGTGAATGCCTCAAATGAGTCCCCTCATGGCTCATGTGGGCTTGATATGGCTTCATGGCTCAACCAAAATGATTTCACTCCACTTACATCCACCCAATCTTCAATTTCCCAAATTTTCAATTTTTGACCCCCGGGACACTACACCCGCCTAGCCTACCCAAAACCCTTAAAACTACCCAAAATTTGCAAAATTACCTAAATTGCTCAAAATTCCCCAAAATCAATCCCAAAATTTTCCACATTACTCAAATTGATCATCCATACCCAAAAATACCAAAAATTCCAAAAATACCTCTAAATACCCAAAATACCCCTCTTGGCCAAAAAATCCAAAAATTCAGAAAATTCCCAGAAAATTCCAGAAAATCCCAAATATTCCCAATTTCATTTTGTCCAACTACACCATGGGCCCATTTTGTCAATTTTCCCTACTTTTGACAAAACCCCCAATTTGACCCATTTTAACCCTAAGTGAACCCAATGTCAAACCAAACCTACCCAATTGACCCAAATTTTGGTCCAATTCAGTTCTAAACATCAATTCAACATTCCCAACACCAATCTAGACCAAATACAAGTCCAATTTGATTGACATTTGGATCCAATTTCACTTTTGGCCTTAAAGCCCAATTTGGACCCATGACCCAAACCTAACCCAAACTCACCCAATTCAGCTCCAATTAACCCCAAATCTTTTCTAAATCTTCCTTAACATTCCCACAAATAAAACACTAAAATGATTTGCCCAAAATTTAGACCCAAACCCCACTCAAATTCAACCCAAAGCTAAAAGGCCCATTTTTTGACCTAAACCCAAACCTAACCCAAATGAGCCCAAACCCCAAAATCAAAGCCCAACCAAAGTCAAAACCTCTTTGAAACACTCCCATAAACATTTCTCAACATTGATTTTACATCAATTTCAACCCTAGCCCAACATTGGCCCAACTTGGCCCACTTGGACCTATATTGGCCCATTCACCAAAAGAGCCCAAATTCAACCCAAACCTAACCCAAATCACCCCCAATTTGCCTCAAGTCACTCATGACACATCTATGAGCTAAACCCAACAATTATTTGGCCCAAGCCTTTACCAAAATTTCATCCCAAAATCCATTTTAAAATTCAAAAGCCCACTTTCCTAAACCATTTTAAAAGCCCATCCTTCACCACATCCAAAGGCCCAAAATCTACCCTAAAGCCCACATGACATCTCCATTTGCCATCCACTTAATTAAATCCATTACCTAAGTCCTAAATTCATCATCAAATAATTCCAAATCAAGTTTCATACAAATTTCCATCAAATTACCAAAAATTCCTAAAATCCATTTTCATGAAATTGACCAAACTTTTTGCCAAGCCAAAGGTGAGCCATGAAGCCATGCATGAGCCACATGTGAGCCATGAGAGCTTTGGACACTCCACCATGCCATATTGGGTAAGAAGAGGGAGGGCTTTCCTTAATCCCTAAAGCTCATTAGCCTTAATCATGTTTCACCTAAACTTAAATTTAATCCAAATATATTTGGATGGAGACTTCTCCATGCCAAACCAGCTGATCCCTTTGATTCCCCACAACATCCAAAGCCACCTTGAGGGGTGCACCAATCCCAAATGGGTGGGTTGACCCACTTAGACTCAAAATTAGCTCCTCCCCCATTCCATCTAAATCAAACCCTTTACACATGTCAAACCTCAATTGAATGCACCAAACCCCAGCCACGACCCACCCGAACAAGATGGTGACCAATGCACGGCCGGCCGGCCACCGGGCCGCCGGAAAACAACATGGCCGAGAGCTCACATGTGAGCCCAACTTGGAATTCTCACCTGCTGAGCTGCACCATCCCCAGTGGCCATTGGAGCTGTTCTTCTCTTGCCAAGAGCAGCTGATCCCAAGCCCTAACTCTCCCTGGGAGGCCCTCCACCCTCTCCTATTTAAACTCCACCCCTCACGGCCATGAGAGGAGAGTTGCACAAACCTTGCCGAAACTCTGCCAAAATTGTTCCAAACCTTCTCCACCCTTAGAGCAGTTGATCCCCAGTGTCAATTTGCCCTAATCCCCACTGATAAAATCCAATTTTTCAACTGAAATTCCACCCAAAACCGGGACACTTCTCCACGGTGAGCCAATCCCCAAATTGATTGGTTCTACACCTTCACCGGACCAAGGGAAGGTGTCCACCGATAAAAGCCCCATCTCCGGGCCACCCGAGTTGCTCCGAGCCTCCAAGCTTTGTGATCGGGCTTGGTCGAAATCCAACCTGGACAATTCACTGGACCGGGAGACTTCATCTGGAGCTTGCTAGGATCCAATCGAAGGTGCAACAACTCTCAGATTGAAGCCACACTTCTCTGAGCAAAGGTATGAGCTAATTCTTCATCCCGAGCTTCTAGAGATTCTCCATTTTGAATGCTTTAATTTCAATGCATGATAGCCGTATAGATGTGTTCGTCTCTTCAAGACGAATCCATAGAGCATAAGAACATGAAAATCCATTGAGTATCGAGTGAGATATTAGGGATTTTGTGTGGACGGCTCTCGGGTGAGAACACTTGGGGACGATGAACGGATGCCGTTCATTTAATACACGCGCGGACGGACGGCCAGGATCGCGTCGGATCAGAAGACGGAACGATACAGCAGGCCTCGGGAGCGCTGAGTCAGATGGCGGCGTCGAATGGGAGCGCGACGCGTGTGCGTTCGGAGATGCCGAGGATGATGCGGCGCCGCGTGGATAAATAGAAAATTAGGGTATTTTCTTATATATTTAATTCCCTAAAATTCAAAAATTCATAACTTTGTGTAGAAAAATCAGAAAAATAAATTAAAAATACCCTCTTGCTCAGTGAATAGAGGAGAATAATGTGGAAAAGAAATCATTTAATTTCATCAAGTATTTTATTTTTTATAATTTATTTACTCTCTGCATACTTTTAATTCTCCATGCATGTATAAACTTCACCATGGCATGAGACCATAGGGCTTTTGAAGCTTCTGAATTTGGGAACATTCCCTGAATTTTCCAAAGTCAGAGGCCATCCCTATGAAGAGTTATTGATTTTTCAAATTCATGTTACTGTTTTGAGTATTTTAATTCCAATAAATAGCATGTTGTAAAATAAATTCTATGAAAATTTGGTGATGTTCCTTATGACCAGAGAACCCTAGGAAAAATAGGTTTTGAGTTAGTTCATTTAAAACAACCCTAATTGGTTTAAACACCCAAAATGGATCTCTAATTAATTAGAGCTAACCATACATCAAATTGACTTCAAATCAATTCCCCACAGACCTTTAGGATCAGAGGAACCCACCATAAAAATTTGAGGTCAATTGGACTTGGTTAACCCCACTAATTGGGTTGATTAAGCCACTTAGTTATTTTAAACTTTAAAAATTCATAACTTTCAAAATACATTTCAAAAATTCACCAAATTGGTTTTGGAGCCTCTCTGATATTAGGAGAATCTAAAAAAATTAAAATTTAAATTTTCTAAAAAAGTTGATTTTTAATATTATTTTAATATTTTTAATAATTAAAAAATAATAAAAATCACAAAAATAATAAAATTCACCAAAATGTCACATTTTGAATTTTAATCACTTAGGAACAAACCCCATATTTTTCTTAGGTCTATTTAGTGAGATATTAAATTTTAAAGCTCTAGGGTAATTTTAAAAATTAAAAAAATGTATTTTCTAGCATTTTCACTAAAATAATTATAATAAATCATAGAAAAATCAGAAAATTGCACAATTTACTTCTCTGATTTCCTTGATATCAGAGAGATTTTTGAAAAATATAAAATTCATTTTTCAACCTTTATTTTATTTTAAAATTAATTAACACTCCAAAACTTAAAATAATTATAATAAAAATAATATAATTCAAAAAATCACCAAAATTGGTCCAAGTGGTCCTCTGGTCATTAAGAATGTCCCCTAATTTTCTTAAGGACAGAAACTTTCCCTTGTTCATGTTATTAAATTTTCCTTGGAAATCTCTATTTTCCACCAAAAATAATTATATAAATAAATTAAATACAGAAAAATCAGATTTTTTCCTCTCATGTCTTTATTGACATATGAGTGAAGTCACATAAAAATTTCAAGTTCATTTGAGTTCAATTTAGTGAGTTATGAAATTATTAAGCTTAAAGGGTAAAAATGGTAATTAAAAATCTTAATCCTTAATTAAAACTTTAGGTTTAATAAAAAATTAATAAATAAAATATTTGATCCTAATTTGATTTGGATGATTGAAATTTAAATAATTAAAGGGTAGAAACCCATTAAACAAATTCTAAAATAATTAAACCTTAATTAAATAATTGATTAAATTTGGAGGAATAATAAAATTGGAATTATTAAAATAGGGATATTATTAGGAAGATATTTATTTTTTAATTTAAAAATCCCTAAATTAATTATCTCATTAATATTCAATTCTTAATGATAACTCAAATTCAAAACATTAAAAAAAAAACTTAGTCATTAAACTAAAATTAAATTATTAAACTCTTTTAAAATAAAATTAAAATTAAAAATAAAATTAAATTAAAAATTAAATTAAATTAATTAAATTAAATTAAATTAAATTAAATTAAAATTAAAAGTTGAATTAAATTAAAAATTAAAATAAATTAAATAAATTAAATTAAATTAAATAAACAAATTAAATTAAATTAAATAACTTAAATTAAATTAAATTAAATTAAATAAATAAAATCAAATTAAATTAAACTAAATTAAATCAAATTAAATGAATTAAATTAAATTAAATAAACAAATTAAATTAAATTAAATAACTTAAATTAAATTAAATAAATAAAATCAAATTAAATTGAATTAAATTAAATCAAATTAAATTAAAATTAAATCAAATCAAATTAATGTAACATCAAATCAAACTAAATTGAATTAAATTAAATTAAATTAAAATTAAAACTCAATTAAATTAAATTAAATTAAATTAAATTGAATTAAATAACATCACCTAAAACAGAAAGAAATTAAATATAAAGCAACTTGAACACTATTCCAAATTTAAACCCATTAATTTAAATTAAACTAAATTACAAATCATTTGAACACCAATTTACCCTCAAAAGCTTTAGTTATCATAACTCTTAAACAGAACATTAAATCAAATGTTACTTCATTTGTAGGACATTCAAATGTCCTAGTTCACTGAGCAAGTTAACAAAACTTGAATCCCTGGACGATTAATTCATTTGTGTAATTAAACTCATTTGGACTTAAAACAATCCTAGAAATATTGAAAAGATGTTTAAGATTCTTCCTAAACACTTTCTCAATATGATAGAATGTTTATAAGAACAATTGGACTTAATTGTTCTTTGATGAAGAAAATCGTCCTCAAACCAAAACACAAAGAACCTAGATGTCATAGGAGATGACTAGCTATAGGATTAGGAATTTGGTAGAAAACCATAACCCTTCCCTTAGCTTTACCTAGGAACTTGCTTAAATATTCTAATTGTGTTTTAAGTGCAGCTTGGGATGACGGGAAGACCCTCCAGGTATGCTTTTATTTTATTGCAATCTACTTTCTTGCAATTTACATTATTGCAATTTACTTAACTGTATTGCACTCACTTTTCTTGCATGATAAACAACTGTTGCATGAAAACTAACACCTTTAGGATAGCCCCTAAAACTAAAACCAAAACTAAGTTAAAAGTCATTGCAAGATAAAATTCACCGCCACAACATTTCAAAATATAAAACAACTCAAAATTTAATCACAAACAGAACACAAAACTACAATTACAACTAAATTAAAACGTCCTGTTGGATGATCGGGAATACCTCGGATGATGTAACCTACGTGTTGCTAACGGGATTTCCCACGGTCTAAATGAAAGTGTGGAACTCATTCGATTGAGTTTAGCAAATTCATCTGGACTAAGTGAATCCGATAAAAATAATGATGCCGGAAGGATGGAACCGTGGGATCTTAACCGGTGTCGTTATAATTAACTTTAAGATTTGTTTTAATTAAAACGTAAAAAACACTTGGAAATTAAGATTTTCTCTAAACCAAAACACTTTTCTCATCTCCCGATTTATGATTTCTAAAACTAAAACCTCTGCAACAACAAGGAGCTCGGAGCATGATGGGCGAGCACGACCATCGTCATCGCAGAAACCCGAGTCTACTTCAAGCAAAACTTTCTTAGAATTAAAATAACCAAGCCATAGGACTTCGAGGTAGTTTGCACTAGTGCAACATAAACCCTCAATCTTTGTTAGGCATTTGCATGATCGAGTCATGTAAATTAAGCCCTAACCGGTTTTAGGATTCCGAGGTAGTCGTCCGATATGACATAAACCCTCACATCTTCGAGGCTATTTGTATGATTCGTCATATAAATATAAGCCCTAATTAATTAAAATTGGCAAGATCAAACATTTAAATAAATATTAGGACTTTCCTAAACTCAAGCCAAACAATAGGATAGTCGGGAAATTACCGAAGTTCGCTTCGAATCTGTGATTTCTCCTACTTTTCTTCCTTTGGATTCCCAAAACAAAATGTTCCAAATTTGATCCATTCCCTATTGGAATTCCAAAATTCAATCCTTTGAAAACTTAAACTTTGAAATTCTTGAGAGCAGAATTAGTGATTATTATCGAGAGTTTTCTTAGGTGATTCCCGTCACTTAAGATGTAATTAACTATAGGGGCTTGCCCTTATAGGGAATTTTAAAGAACCTGGTAATATAAACCCCGTTTAATGTTTTCATATTAAGCGAGGGAATTTGTCGGCTTATAAAATTGGTTCGCAGACCAAACGGATGTCACAAATCTTCTAGTTTATTTAATCGAGCCGCACCATCAAGCAGTGTGTTTATCCTTAGGGATAGATACACGATTTGTGGTGTGGTGCTCGTTTATATAAACTATTTGGGATGTGAGATCGGTTTGATTTCATATCTTAAAATTTTCAAATTTAAAATTATTTTCAAAATCAAATACTACTTTCTAAATTATATATATATTTAAATTAAATTTAAAATTTAAATTCGCCGACAATTTCTGTAGGCGACCCCTTTTCAAAACACACAACCTAAAAATATGCCGACAACTTCTGGCGACTCCGCTGGGGACAATTCCTCTCTCCATTATAATCAGATAATTCTGCTCTCAAAAATCGGTAGTATATCCATGTCCTTAATGGGTCAAACTACCCTTCTTTCCGTTGGAATACTATGTTCATTCCTACCTTGGATAAGTATAGCCAACATTCTCTCGAATTTAGGAGCCACTGTTTAGACACCCATAAACAGAGAGGTTCCGAGATCCTTTTACCTCATTTTTGAGGTGGGGTGGACCCCCAATAGGTGTTAGTTTAGGAGTGATCCTTCGAGTCGAGAAGTCTTGCATAAGACCTTCTTTTCCTTTCCAACTCGAATCGATTCCTTACCTTCTCTACACCTTTGAACATTCCGTTCTAAATAAACAAACCCTCTAATAAGTGATTCTTTTAACAAATGATTCCTTCTTATAAATACATGAACAAGAATGTGTTCGGACTCTTTTCAATTCCTTTCTTTTCGTCCTAAAGAAAAGAAGCATAACTTGGGACCGACAACCGTAATCTACCCTACGAAATGGAAGCCCCGAAACCGATTTTCTCCTTCACCAATGGATCGGACTTCGCCGTCTATTAGGATGAGCCGCCCGACAATGGGATCATCCGATTCGGACAAGGATTTGAAAACACGAATGTCAAGATCACCGACGTCTCTCTCTTTGCACTGACGAACAAGGTATCTGAAGCTGAGGAGCCGCTGCTTGAGTTCAACCTTTGGTCGACCCAAGAGTTTCCTCCCCTGCAAAGGATCCCGACTAGGAGGAGTACTGCCGTCCGCAGGAGGACTGTTCTTACTACCCCCACTCGGTCTAGTTGTTTCCGCACCTACCCCGACTTCCGCCAAATCAAAGGGGAAAGAAATCCGTAACTATGGTAAACTCCGTTATCGTGGAGGGTACGGATCTTCTGTAAGACCTTCGTTTTCGAAATCGGGTCCAGTTCAAAGATTTCATCACCGACAAGGACCCAAAGAAGAAACGAAGTAGAAGGATCACAAGAGAAGCCGTAGCTGCCGAAATTGCTTTCCTAGAGGAAATTCCGTAGCCGCAGAATATACACCGCTGCCAGAATATACACCACTGCCTGAATACATACCACTCTTGGGAGGAAGTAGGTTCCATCCCCTCTCCGCCGCAGAGGATGAGGAGAATGTTCGCAAGATTGCTGCCACATTACCTCAGCCCGCATATTATAACGATAGCCGCAAGAAAAGAACTAGAACTACGCCGTTTGCTCGACTGCAAACTTTGGTAGAAAAGTTAGCAAAGAAGGAAAACTACCCCGTATCAGAGATTCTACGAAGGATAGGGCGGGTGCCAGTCAAATCCCGTCTTGGGTCCCGAGTAGAGCCCGCCGTCATGACAGAAAAGCCAAGTAAAAGAATGAAGGCTAGCCCGCCTGTCGTAGTCTCAGGATTACAGATTAGGGAGGATACCACCTTCCGAGCATTTGGCCGACGGACCATCCGGTCCTAGACCTTCCGCCGCTAGAAGGATGGTATGGTGTCCCACTACCGGGCGCTTAAGATCGAAACAACGGCCCGAGAAAGAAAGTCTCGCCGAGAGGCCGGAATCCGAAGAAAGTGCTACCTGTGATAAAGGGGACTCGTGAAAAGGGGACCCGGCAGCCTATCGCACGACAACCGCAATGACACACGAAAGCCCCGCTAGAAGATGCCATGGAAAAGTTGAGAACCGATATCCGACGGTTGGCAAAAGAAAGAGAAGAAAAGTTCGGAGATGAGATTGATTCATCGGAATTCATGGACGATGAATATGCGTAAATCAACATGGTTGAGACACGAGCTTCATCGGCTTCGCAAGGTGCTCCTGCGGCCGCGCAAAGAGAGGAGCCGGGACCGATGAGAAGGCGGCTTCGGGAAAAAGACGACACGATCGCTCAAATGGCGAAAAGGATGGAAGAGATGGCCGTAGCTCCGGCCACTCTCCGCAGTCAAGTACAACCACAAAGAGAGACACCCCCGGAGGTCATTCACATTGTAGACGGAGGAAAGGAGATTACATCCGTCAACGGGGATGATCAATCGAAAAAGGATACAACACAAAGTATGATCCCCGAAAAGGATATCAAGAACTTGGTGGAACGGCGAGTGCGAGAAGCCTTAGCACAATCGAAGAGCAGGACATCCATTCGGACGGGTAGACCTTACCCGGAAGAATTCGACGCCGTCCAATACCCGAAAGGCTTCGTACCACCTCCGTTCAAGACCTTCGACGGAACCGGAACCCCCGACAAGCATGATGCACACTTTCGTGCCGCTTGTTGTAATGCCGGCGGGAGCGATGCATTACTCTTCCGACAGCTCGTCGGCAGTCGATCGAGAATCGCCTTCGACCGGTATGCGGGATTACCAAATGGTTCGGTGAAGACGTTCTCGAACTCAGAGAACCTCTTCATCAAGCGATTCGTCGGAGCTCGGCACCACATCACTATAGGTGATTTAGTGGTAGAGAAACAAAGGCCGAATGAAACTTTGGTGGATTACATACTTCGATGGAGGAACTTAAGCATGAAGTGTGAACCACAACTACAAGAACAACATGCAGTCGGCATTTACTTAAAAGCATTCACGGCCCGATAGCACTTCTCCTCAAAGGATTCACTATTAAGACTTTCGAGAAGTTGTTAAGTAAGGCCGGAAGCTTGCAAGAAGAGGCGAAGCAATTAAGTTTCGCCGACAAGACGAACAAGCAAAAGCCGGTGAAGACCTTCGAAAAGAAATCCGGGATCGTTGCAGCAGTTAACAAAGGCAAGCAACCGATGCAAATACCACCAGAACGGCCGCGAAGAACCACAACGAGATTACCGACAACCTCGGCCCAGCTATCGGTCATCTCCGCGAGTATGAACAACCGCCTCATCCGCAACGTACATTAAGGGAGCTTCTGAGCAGGGAATATCCATTCAAGAATGAAGCAGTACCGAAAATGTTCTGTTGTCTGATGAAGACTCCAGATTTCCAGCTGCCAGAGCCTAAAAGACAAGAGGAAGTCAACAAGAAAGGTGATCCCAACTTTTGCCCCTACCACCGGATGCTTGGGCACAAGATAGAAGATTGCATTACCTTCAAAAGTTGGCTCAACGACAACCTTCGGAAAGGGAATATAACAATCCCGAAGGAGTACATGAAGGAACCCCAGAAAGGAGGTTCCGTCAATGTTATCTCAACTGATCCCGTCATTCCGATAGATCCCTATGCAATGACGATGGATGGACTACCGCCTGGACAAGGTCTTCGAAGAAGATTTTAGACAGCATCCGAACCGCTTCGGTGTGAGCTTCAATTTAGAGTTCGAGATCTGTTAAGCCGGTACTATCACTTGCGATAGAAGAACCACCTCAACAGGAGACGATTGAAGAGAAGAAGAAAATCGACGAAGAAGAGAGGACCGAGGCTCCTAAGGCTAGACTAGGGGCTGCTTATCCTAGGATAGTTGTTTCCGACTCTGGGGAGAAATCCCTCGAACCTCCGATTTTGTATGATTATCTCGCTCACTTCGGTGGGATCATATAATGATAAGGGTGATGGTGTTGGCTACGTTTTGACTGTTTCTAACGATTACGTAACTAGCGACAATCCGGACGTCGATTTCGATACCAACGACAATTCTCAAATCATACACGATCTCGACGATCAAAATAACGAAGAAGACATCCATCAAGGAGGCTACGAGAGTTCAACAAGCAACGGATCTATCCGCGAGTTTCGAGGAGCTCCGAGTCATGATAGAGTTAGAGCCTTCGGATTCGAAGATAATCCGGAAGAGCCTCGTCATTCCGATTCAAGAAGAGACACCGGCAAGCTCAATACTAGATTCGGAGGAAATTACGAAGTCAACTCGAGAAGTGGAAAAGTTCTACCTCCAAGAATGGGTCCAAAAGACAAAGGAAAGCAGGTGGTTGTTCAAGAAGAACCAACCCCAGCAGAAGAAATACCCATTCGAGAAGAAGCCGAGACGCATGAAAATAAAGTGGACTACAACGTACTAGCCCATCTTAGGAAACTACCGGCAAGACCGAGCATCTACGACGCTCTCATCTTATCAAAGGAGATGAGAGAAGCTCGATCAAGGCCTTACTTCGATCCGGAAATTTGCTTAGCTCAAATGGCCGGAGATTCCTTAGATGAGGTTTGTTCGTTAAAGGAACAACGAGGTGTTACCTTCACGGACAATGACCTACTACTTGGGACGACGGATCATAACCGACCATTGTACATTTCGGTTACAATCGGAAAATTTACACTCTCCGGAGTATTGGTGGATCCGGGAGCATCAATCAATATAATGAGTCTTCGAACACTAAGCATACTTGGAAATTGATGCTCGTGAGCTCGAGGCCGACAAAATGTTATTAAGAGGATTCAACCGTAAAGGAGAAAGAGCCCTCGGATCAATAACGCTACTAATGAAGACCGGTGACTTAGCAAAGACAACCGCAAAATTTCACATAATTGATTCGAAACGTCGTTCAACGCTCTACTGGGCCGACCATGGATACATGAAAACAGGATGGTACCATCATCTCTACATCAGTGCATTAAATATTACGATGGAGGGGAACAGTGCATCAAAGGTGACTTGCAACCATTCTTCGTACATGAGATTGGAATCCATGAAGACGCAGCTTATTATGCACCGCCAAAGAAAACAATCTTCTCCAGAGATACCGTAACAAATGAAGCAAAGAAAGTTTGGGACAACGAAGAACCTGAAGTTCTGGTCCAACAGTCACTCACCACTCCCTTCCGGCGAGATGGTGAAGGTTTCTCCACAACTCGCATCCGAGGTCGAGGCCGGGGACGAGGCCGTGGTAGAGACGTTAGGACAGTTGGACAGAGGAAACCAGCCATCAATGTTGATTGGGAAGATAGTTCTGAAGAAGAAAAAGAAATCAAACAAGAAGCAGCGACAATAAGTTAGAAGAAGCCGCAATTCAAGATCTCTCTCGAAGATGAGAGGAACGAAGAATACAAATCAATGTACGAAAAGATTAACCACTACGTACAAACTATGACCCTAACCCCGATCCATTCTAACAAGATCGAGGGTATGGTGGTCAAAGAAGTACGTAACGACGGTGCAAAGCCAATCAAATTCTACCGTGGTGCTTCTTCCTCCAAAACTGAAAATCATGTACAATTCGAAGATGTCACTTCATCAGAATTAATGGAATTACCTTTTGAGTGGTACTCTCCCTGTGTTCAAAATTTAATTCAACGTGGTTTCTTGCCTCGACAATGGACAAAAGACCAATCACAATATTTTGAAAAATTATGGAATAACTCCGGTCGTCCTCCCAATTCAAAGTATGGACTCGGATTCGGCACGATAGGATCGATCGACGATACCGAATTTTGCTTGGTTGTCACTTGCAAGTCCAATGAAAACTGCATGGAAACTATAGACGAACTCGAAGATTTACAAATTGGAGACACTCCACCAGAATTCGAAGAAGAAATTAAATCTACAATAGATGAGTTAACGGAAGTTAACTTAGGTACTGGCGAAGAGCCTAGACCTACCTTTGTTAGCTCCTTACTCAACAAAGAAGACTCCGAAGAAATAATCAAATTATTAATGGAATTTAAAGACTGTTTTGCTTGGAATTATGACGAGATGCCGGGATTAGCTCCGGAGGTTGCGAGTCCATAAGCTAGGAGTGGATCCTACTTCGTCCCGATCGGACAAGGTCCCGGAAGAATGCGTCTAGAAATTGAACAACAAGTCATAGCCGAAGTTAAAAAGCTAATAGACGCCAAATTTGTCCGTGAAGAACAATACCCGACTTGGTTAGCCAATGTGGTGCCGATCGAAAGAAGAATGGTCGGATCGGAATTTGTGTGGACTTCGGAGATTTGAACAAGGCATGTCCAAAGGATGAATTCCCTCTACCGATCCCGGAACCGATGATCGACATTGTTTCGACACATGAAATATTCTCGTTCATGGATGGATCTTCGGGATACAACCGGATAAAAATGGCTCCGGAAGATGAAAAGCTTACGAGCATTCGAACGCCGATCGGAGTATTTTGCTACACGAGTGATGCCATTCGGACCGAAGAACGCAGAGCAACCTACCAAAGAGAAATGACAAGAATTTTTGATGATATCATCCATAATCAAGTCGAATGCTACGTGGACGATGTGGTCATCAAAAGCAAAGTAAAGGAAAACCACTCGTATGATTTGAGAATTATTTTCGAACGATTAAGACAATTTAACCTTAAGATGAATCCCTTAAAATGCGCCTTCGGCGTCACCTCCGGAAATTCTTAGGATTCGTTGTCCGACATCGTGGAATTGAAATCGACCCGGAAAGGATTAAAGCTATCTTAGAAATGCCGCCTCCCAAAACCTTAAAACAACTACGATCTTTTCAAGGGAAGTTGGCATATCTTCGACGCTTTATCTCAAACCCGTCGGTAGGTGTCGACCTTTCTCGGCACTAGTTAAAAAGGACGCCAAATTTATTTGGGAAGAGAAATGCCGTGAAAGCCTTCGAGGACATTAAACAATATTTAATGACACCTCCCGTCTTAGCAACTCCGGTCTCGAGTAGACCGGCGATACTTTACACCGCGGCTTTAGACGACTCTCTCGAGCCCTGTTAGCCTGAGTCAATGATGAGGGTAAAGAAAACGCTCTTTACTACTTAAGCCGTCGTTTACTTCCGACGGAAGTAAGGTATCCCGCAATTGAAAAGCATTGTTTAGCCCCGATCTTCGCCGCTCAAAAGCTCGAGCACTACATGCTTTCTCATAAGGTCAACCTAATCTCGAAGTTTAATCCATTGCAATACTTGATGACTCGTCCAACACTTTCCGGCGGACTTGCCGGATGGTCAATGATATTATTGCAATTCGATATAACTTTCGTGCCACTTCGTGCCGTAAAGGGACAAGTCTTAGCAGACTTTCTCGCGGCACACCCTTTGCTGGCCGAATCTCCTCTCAATGACGATTTGCCAGATGAACAAATAATGAATCTAGAAGACCCTGATGATCGACGTTGGGAATTATATTTCGACGGAGCATCTTCAGCACACAAAGATGAAGAATCGTAAGTGATAGTGCCCGGTAAGGCGGGAATCGGCTAATCTTTATAACACCGGAGCGGGGATGTTAAGATACTTCTACCACTTGACGGAACCGTGTACAAACAACGAAGCGTAATACGAAACCCTCATAACGGGACTAGAATTAACTATTCAAATGGGGATAACGGACATCAACGTCTACGGGGATTCACGGTTAATCATTCAACGGATCGCCGGACAATACGAATTTTAAAGCCAAGACTCGAACAATACTTCCAAGTATGCCATACAAATTGTTGGAACGGATTCCAAATGTAACGATCTACAAAATTCCCGTAAAAGAAAATGCTTTAGCGAAGCTTTAGCCCGTCTTGCAAAAGAATTTGCTCGTTTGCAAGATGAATCGGTGGAAGTGTCGGTTCACGGACGTCGGGTCCTATCACAGCTCGACATGGACACAATACACAAATCGAGGAAAGAAAAAGAATCAATTGCAACAGATGACGTAAAAACACGGAAGATTGGCGACGACCATTAATGGACTACCCGCAAACAGGAAAGCTACCGGACGATAGGTCGCTAGCCTATCGGATCAAGAAAAGAACTCGTCTTACGCATTAATAAACAACACACTCGTACGAAGGTCTTTTGATCAAATGCGGCTAAGGTGCCTAAGCGGGTCCGAGGCTAGTGAAATTGTTAAGGAGGTACATTCGGGACTCGTGGCGCTCACCGGTCGGGTCCGAAGATGAAAATGAAAATTAAAAGACTAGAGTACTATCGGCCCTCGATGATGACCGACCGCATGAAAATCGCCAAGAGCCGTCACCAATGCCAAGTGCACGGAGTGGTTCTACACCAACCTCCAAATGTGCTACACCCGACAATTGCGTCGTGGCCATTTGAATGTTGGGGCACAGATATAGTGGGTCCGATAGAACCACCATCTTCAAAGGGACATCGCTTCATTCTTGCGGCTACAGATTACTTTTCCAAGTGGGCAGAGGCAGTTCCACTTAGAGAAGTGAAAGCACACCACGTGCTACAGTTTTTCAAGAACCAAGTTGTCTACCGTTTCGGGGTGCCGCGCAGGATCATCTCAGATAATGGGTCAGCATTCAGAAGCACGCAAATTAACAATTTTGTCAGGAGACACGGAATCGACTGGCGATACTCAACAATTTACTACCCAAGAGCAAACGGCCTCGCTGAGGCTTTTAATAAAACTCTCGTTCAAATCTTAAAGAAAACCTTGGACGATAATAAGAGAAATTGGCACGAGAAGTTGTTAGAAGCCTTATGGGCCTATCGGACAACCTTCAGAACTCCTACTCAGGCTACACCTTACGCTCTGGTGTATGGGTCCGAGGCAGTGTTACCTTTAGAGGTTCGGCTTCCATCACTCGAATTGCGATTGCAAATAAGATCACGACGAAGAGAACGCCAAATTACGACTCGAAGAATTAGAAAGCCCGGAAGGGAAAAGACTTGCAGCCGCAACAAAATTTAGAACTTTACCAAGCTAAGATGGTTCAAGCCCATGACAAACCGGGTCCGCCCAAGAACCTTCAAAGTTGGTGACTTAGTTCTCATTCTCAAGAGACATATCCTTGCACACCGCAAGATAGGAGGAAAATTTGAACCCACTTGGGAAGGACCGTTTGTGGTCGAAGCGAGTATACTCGGGAGGTTCCTACCAGCTAGTGAATTGCCAGGGAGAACGACATATGCTTCCAATTAACGGACGATACTTGAAAAAGTATTACGCTACCTGATGTTTCGAAGGAATTAATTCTTCATCCTTAGAAGCACGGGCGAAGTAATTACTTATGACTGGGTCCGAACCCAAAAATAATAAAAAATGTGCTAAAATAAATAAAGTCATGACAATTAAGTTTTCCTTGTTTTCTTTTCCAAATCAAAATCTCTTTCCTAATCTTATCCCACTTCATTCCTGCTAAATTTAAAAATACAAGAAGTAATAAAAAAAATTTGTCTTTAATAAACATTTTCTTAATGTTCTTGTTCTTAGTACAGCCCCTGATCCTTTTCCTTGTCTTTTCGCAGGGAAATGCCGAACGGGCGGTTGGTCCTGAACTTTAAGAATGGCGTAAGCCTTGCACTCGATGAAAAGAGGGTGAAAGATGGAGTGATAATCGAGATTGACTTGGATTTTGCACCAGCGAGCCTACGATGACGAGGAAAGTGACCGGGTCCCGGTTGACCGAGAAGAACCGCCCGGCGGACGAGTGATGAAAGTGGGTGGCCCAAGCCACCAATCCAGCAGCAAGAAGAGAAAAGCAAACACTGAAGAAGACAAGAAAATGAAGTCTGTAGTCGCTACAGCAGAGGGCAGGCTTGTCAGCGCCACGCCCATAGACATTCAAGAAGTTCAAAGAGCTACTCTCACAGCAACGCAACGAAGAAATAAGAATCGCCGTATCCGTAAGATGTTAACCAAACTAGCTGCGGACCAGCGCGACGAGACAGTTGCTACTGCCAGTACATACACTTCAAAGACACCGGTTCACTAGGAACCTGAAGAAAGGAGGCCAGCTCCCGGATAACAGAAAGGACCAGGGAAATCTCACGAAGATCAGAAGAAAGAAGGCTACCACGCTACCAGATAGAACCACGCGCAATGCATGACCTTGTTGCGAAGCAACCCCGGGGATGTCCCGACGGACATCATCCCCGAGGAGCCGAGGTATGCGGGAGAACGTGAAGGGATTGAACCGTATATCCCACAATATGTCACAAGGCCTCGCCATCTGCAGATCATTCCGGAATACGAGCTGGAGAGAATGCAGAATGTTGAAAAGAAAACCTTTGAATACTTCGAAAGAATTAAAGGTAGAAGAATCAATATACTAGAGGGCCTCGAGCTACATACAGACATATTCTCAGAGTATGAACAACAGCAAATCGTGGATTGTATCCGGGATTTGAAAAGAATGGGCCGAGCGAGCGACACGAGGGAAAACACATACTCGGAACCCCGGAGATGGATGCCGGGGAAGGGAAGAATCACAATACAATGCGGATGTCGCTACAACTTTGCTCGAAGACAGGAAGGGAAACCCACCGGAATACTCCGTCATGGGCAAGTGGATCCGATGCCATTAGTCATCAAGAGAATGGTAAAGAGATTGATAACATGGAGGGTACTGCCGGCGGATTGCATACCCAATAGTTGCATTATCAACATCTACAAACGAGGTGATCGCATACCCCCACACATAGATCACCACGACTTTGTCGGACCCTTCTGCACAGTCTCTTTCCCGAACGAGTGTAACATCATGTTCGGATCCGACCTCCGGATAGCGAGGCCCGGGTGAGTTCCGAGGGCCGGTGAAGATACCTTCTACCGGTAGGTTCCGTCATGGTACCGAAGGGAAACGGAGCGGATATCGCTAAGCATTGCATACCGGGAGTACCGAGTGAAGCGGATCTCGGTTACTTTCGGAAGAATGGACGACGAGCAAGACACCTTACCATTTCCAGCCTGGACCCGGAGCTAGAGAACCTCCGGCCTTACGAGTGCGTGAGTTACATGGGAAATATCACACCTCCAACGTACATCCAGCCGGCATCCTTGCCAAGGATAGCTTGGAAGGTGATGTTATTAACCATGTACCCCACTATTCAGACATGGATTTTTGACAGATGCTTCTTTGATGGATCAACAAAGATCATACATAGTCCGTTTTGAGTCTACATGGATTGTATGAGATGTATTCCGGATCGAGTTGTATGATGTATCTTCAACATGATTGGAATGAAAGTGACCATGTCACATTTTTGGCCTTCACCTCTTTTGTGCAAATTGACTGGGAAACGCCATTAAAGTTAAATGAACTTCGAACAAAGAACAGAAAAAAAAAAGAATAAAAGAAAACTTTCCTAAAAAAAAATCTAAAAATGACGAACACCAAATTCACATGAACATTAAATAAACAATAAAGTAAAATTTGAATCATTAAAAGATAAACAAAATCAACATAAGTGTTAAATCAAATCTCAAATCAAATTCTCAATCAAATTTCGAATCCAATCTCGATCAAATTTCAAATTTGATCTTCCAAATTTCAAATTAAATCTTAAATCAAATTTCAATTGAGTTCAAACTCATCCTTCCAAATTTCAAATTCAATCTTTCCAGATTTCGAATCCAATCTCGATCAAATTTCAAATTTGATCTTCCAAATTTCAAATCAAATCTTAAATCAAATTTCAATCGAGTTCAAACTCATCCTTCCAAATTTCAAATTCAATCTTTCCAGATTTTGAATCCAATCTCGATCAAATTCAAATTTGATCTTCCAAATTTCAAATCAAATCTTAAATCAAATTTCAACCGAGTTCAAACTCATCTTTCCAAATCTCAAATTCAATCTTTCCAGATCTCAAATATCAATCAAATTCAAATTCAATTTCTTCCAGATCTCGAATCAAATATCAATCAAATTCAAATTCAATTTCTTCCAGATCTCGAATCAAATATCAATCAAATCAAACTTTTGGGTCAAGGATTTTACATCCAAGACTGCACTGCTTTAGGATTCTTCCCTATTGCACTAAAATACATCAAATTCAAATTTTTGGGTTGAGGATTTTACATCCAATACTGCACTGCTTTAGGATTCTTTCCCTATTGCACTCAAATACATCAAAATCAAACTTTTTGGGTTGAGGATTTTACATCCAATACTGCACTGCTTTAGGATTCTTTCCCTATTGCACTGTGAAATACATCAAATTCAAACTTTTGGGTCGAGGATTTTACATCCAAGACCGCACTCGCTTTAGGATTCTTTCCCTATTGCACTGAAATACATCAAATTCAAACTTTTGGGTCGAGGATTTTACATCCAAGACTGCACTGCTTTAGGATTCTTTCCCTATTGCACTGAAATACATCAAATTCAAACTTTTGGGTCGAGGATTTTACATTCAAGACTGCACTGCTTTAGGATTCTTTCCCTATTACACTAAAATACATCAAATTCAAACTTTTGGGTCGAGGATTTTACATCCAAGACCGCATCGCTTTAGGATTCTTTCCCTATTGCACTTCGAAATACATCAAATTCAAACTTTTGGGTTGAGGATTTTACATCCAAGACTCGCATCGCTTTAGGATTCTTTCCCTATCGCACTCGAAATACATCAAAATTCAAACTTTTTGGGTCGAGGATTTTACATCCAAGATCGCACTACTTTAGGATTCTTTCCCTGTCGCACTTCGAAATACATCAAAATCAAACTTTTTGGGTTGAGGATTTTACATCCGATACTTGCACTTGCTTTAGGATTCTTTCCCTATTGCACCTTGAAATACATCTAAATTCAAACTTTTGGGTCGAGGATTTTACATCCGAGACCGCATTGCTTTAGGATCCTTTCCCTATCGCAATGAAATACATCAAATCAAATTCACAGGGTTAAGGATTTTACATCCGAGACTGCACTGCTTTAGGATTCTTTCCCTACAGCAATGAAATACATCAAAATCAAACTCTTGAGGTTAAGGATTTTACATCCAATACCGCATTGCTCTGAGATCTCTCCTCATTATAATGATTCAATCCAATCATTTCAATTTTTCTTTTGAGGTTGAAGATGTTACATCTAAAACCACAAAATTCCATTTTCATTTCAAATCAAATCCCTCAAATTAATTTTGACAAAACTTCAATCTAAATTGAAACTCCAAACTAAAATCCAAGCTCACACATCAAGACTTAAATTGAAACAAAATAAAATCTAAATCTAAATTCTCCCAGGTCAAGTGATTTGGGATTCACCTCCTTTTCCTTTCCCCAGCGAGAGTTCAGGTATCTCCAGTTTTGGGAACATACCCGATACTCCCCAGCAGAAATTCTTTTGCTTTGTCCTAAGTTTGTCACTTGGACGTTTGTGTTGGTTTTTTGATCGCTTCGGTCAACACCAATACGCGCGGTGTGCTCCGTCGGCTCACCACACCTATCGGGGGTCCATTTGTTGACCTCATTTTTGATGAGGTCTTCTCTTCTTCTTTTTAGTGCTTAGGATCTAGCCTTAGGCTTTTCCTTTGACTATCTTAGAGGACTAGAATTGGGACCCACCTTTCAGAAACTCAAACCACTTCTTAACTCCCTTCAAACTCCACAAACTTGACTATAGACCCCTAATCACCTAGAGGGTTGAAATCAAATGTGGAAGTTTAAGGATGAGTTCTTATAGGACTCTTTGGCCTTAAGACTGCCCTGGGTGGCCTGGTCTGGTGAAGGGGCTGACTTACACACACACTACACCTATACACTACACTTTCACACACCTCCTAAAACCACACCCATACCTAACTTGACCTCCCGACTCATGTAGGTGATTCACATGGATGGTCCTTAACCCCCAAGCCCTTGACTAAGAGGGTTAGGAACAACATAGTGAATGCCTCAAATGAGTCCCCTCATGGCTCATGTGGGCTTGATATGGCTTCATGGCTCAACCAAAATGATTTCACTCCACTTACATCCACCCAATCTTCAATTTCCCAAATTTTCAATTTTTGACCCCCGGGACACTACACCCGCCTAGCCTACCCAAAACCCTTAAAACTACCCAAAATTTGCAAAATCACCTAAATTGCTCAAAATTCCCCAAAATCAATCCCAAACATTTCCACATTACTCAAATTGATCATCCATACCCAAAAATACCAAAAATTCCAAAAATACCTCCAAATACCCAAAATACCCCCCTTGGCCAAAAAATCCAAAAATTCAGAAAATTCCCAGAAAATTCCAGAAAATCCCAAATATTCCCAATTTCATTTTGTCCAACAACACCATGGGCCAATTTTGTCAATTTGCCCTACTTTTGTCAAAACCCCCAATTTGACCCATTTTAACCCTAAGTGAACCCAATGTCAAACCAAACCTACCCAATTGACCCAAATTCTGGTCCAATTCAGTTCTAAACTTCAATTCAACATTCCCAACACCAATCTAGACCAAATAAAAGTCCAATTTGATTGAAATTTGGATCCAATTTTACTTTTGGCCTTAAAGCCCAATTTGGACCCATGACCCAAACCTAACCCAAACTCACCCAATTCAGCTCCAATTAACCCCAAATCTTTTCTAAATCTTCCTTAACATTCCCACAAATAAAACGCTAAAATGATTTGCCCAAAATTTAGACCCAAACCCCACTCAAATTCAACCCAAAGCTAAAAGGCCCATTTTTTAACCTAAACCCAAACCTAACCCAAATGAGCCCAAACCCCAAAATCAAAGCCCAACCAAAGTCAAAACCTCTTTGAAACACTCCCATAAACATTTCTCAACATTGATTTTACATCAATTTCAACCCTAGCCCAACATTGGCCCAACTTGGCCCACTTGGACCTATATTGGCCCATTCACCAAAAGAGCCCAAATTCAACCCAAACCTAACCCAAATCACCCCCAATTTGCCTCAAGTCACTCATGACACATATATGAGCTAAACCCAACAATTATTTGGCCCAAGCCTTTACCAAAATTTCATCCCAAAATCCATTTTAAAATTCAAAAGCCCACTTTCCTAAACCATTTTAAAAGCCCATCCTTCACCACATCCAAAGGCCCAAAATCTACCCTAAAGCCCAAATGACATCTCCATTTGCCATCCACTTAATTAAATCCATTAACTAAGTCCTAAATTCATCATCGAATAATTCCAAATCAAGTTTCATACAAATTTCCATCAAATTACCAAAAATTCCTAAAATCCATTTTCATGAAATTGACCAAACTTTTTGCCAAGCCAAAGGTGAGCCATGAAGCCATGCATGAGCCAAATGTGAGCCATGAGAGCCTTGGACACTCCACCATGCCATATTGGGTAAGAAGAGGGAGGGCTTTCCTTAATCCCTAAAGCTCATTAGCCTTAATCATGTTTCACCTAAACTTAAATTTAATCCAAATATATTTGGATGGAGACTTCTCCATGCCAAACCAGTTGATCCCTTTGATTCCCCACAAGCATCCAAAGCCACCTTGAGGGGTGCACCAAGCCCAAATGGGTGGGTTGACCCACTTAGACTCAAAATTAGCTCCTCCCCATTCCATCTAAATCAAACCCTTTACACATGTCAAACCTCAATTGAATGCACCAAACCCCAGCCCTGACCCACATGAACAAGATGGTGACCAATGCTCGGCCGGCCGGCCACCAGTGCCGCCGGAAAACACCATGGCCGAGAGCTCACATGTGAGCCCAACTTGGAATTCTCACCTGCCGAGTCGCCCCATCCCCGGTGGCCATTGGAGCTGTTCTTCTCTTGCCAAGAGCAGCTCGATCCCAAGCCCTAACTCTCCTCGGAGGCCCTCCACCCTCTCCTATTTAAACTCCACCCCTCACGGCCATGAGAGGAGAGTTGCACAAACCTTGCCGAAACTCGCCAAAATTGTTCCAAACCTTCTCCACCCTTAGAGCAGCTTGATCCCGGTGTCAATTTGCCCTAATCCCCACTGATAAAATCCAATTTTTCAACTGAAATTCCACCCAAAACCAGGACACTTCTCCACAGTGAGCCAATCCCCAAATTGATTGGTTCTACACCTTCACCAGACCAAGGGAAGGTGTCCACCAGTAAAAGCCCCATCTCCAGGCCACCCAGTTGCTCCAGCCTCCAAGCTTTGTGATCGGGCTTGGTCGAAATCCAACCTAGACAATTCACTGGACCGGAAGACTTCATCTGGAGCTTGCTAGGATCCAATCGAAGGTGCAACAACTCTCAGATTGAAGCCACACTTCTCTGAGCAAAGGTATGAGCTAATTCTTCATCCCGAGCTTCTAGAGATTCTCCATTTCGAATGCTTTAATTTCAATGCATGATAGCCAGTATAGATGTGTTCGTCTCTTCAAGACGAATCCATAGAGCATAAGAACATGAAAATCCATTGAGTATCGAGTGAGATATTAGGGATTTAGTGTGGACGGCTCTCGGGTGAGAACACTTGGGGACGATGAACGGATGCCGTTCATTTAATACACGCGCGGACGGACGGCCAGGATCGCGTCGGATCAGAAGACGGAACGATACAGCGGGCCCCGGGAGCGCTGAGTCAGATGGCGGCGTCGAATGGGAGCGCGACGCGTGTGCGTTTGGAGATGCCGAGGATGACGCGGCGCCGCGTGGATAAATAGAAAATTAGGGTATTTTCTTATTTATTTAATTCCTTAAACTTCAAAAATTCATAACTTTGTCTAGAAAAATCAGAAAAATAAAATAAAAATACCCTCTTGCTCAGTGAACAGAGGAGAATAATGTGGAAAAGAAATCATTTAATTTCATTAAGTATTTTATTTTTTATAATTTATTTACTCTCTGCATACTTTTAATTCTCCATGCATGTATACAATTCACCATGGCATGAGACCATAGGGCTTTTGAAGCTTCGAATTTGGGAACATTCCCTGAATTTTCCAAAGTCAGAGGCCATCCCTATGAAGAGTTATTGATTTTTCAAATTCATGTTACTGTTTTGAGTATTTTAATTCCAATAAATAGCATGTTGTGAAATAAATTCTAGGAAAATTTGGTGATGTTCCTTATGACCAGAGAACCCTAGGAAAAATAGGTTTTGAGTTAGTTCATTTAAAACAACCCTAATTGGTTTAAACACCCAAAATGGATCTCTAATTAATAAGAGCTAACCATAAATCAAATTGACTTCAAATCAATTCCCCACTGACCTTTAGGATCGGAGGAACCCACCATAAAAATTTGAGGTCAATTGGACTTGGTTAACCCCACTAATTGGGTTGATTAAGCCACTTAGTTATTTTAAACTTTAAAAATTCATAACTTTCAAAATACATTTCAAAAATTCACCAAATTGGTTTTGGAGCCTCTCTGATATTAGGGGAATCTAAGAAAATTAAAATTTAAATTTTATAAAAAAGTTGATTTTTAATATTATTTTAATATTTTTAATAATTAAAAAATAATAAAAATCACAAAAATAATAAAATTCACCAAAATGTCACATTTTGAATTTTGATCACTTAGGAACAAACCCCATATTTTTCTTAGGTTTATTTAGTGAGATATTAAATTTTAAAGCTCTAGGGTAATTTTAAAAATTAAAAAAATGTATTTTCTAGCATTTTCACTAAAATAATTATAATAAATCATAAAAAAATCAGAAAATTACACAATTTGCTTCTCTGATTTCCTTGATATCAGAGAGATTTTTAAAAAATATAAAATTCATTTTTCAACCTTTATTTTATTTTTAAATTAATTAACACTCCAAAACTTAAAATAATTATAATAAAAATAAAATAATTCAAAAAATCACCAAAATTGGTCCAAGTGGTCCTCTGGTCATTAGAAATGTCCCCTAATTTTCTTAAGGATAGAAACTTTCCCTTGGTCATGTTATTAAATTTTCCTTGGAAATCTCTATTTTCCACCAAAAATAATTATATAAATAAATTAAATACAGAAAAATCACATTTTTTCCTCTCATGTCTTTATTGACATATGAGTGAAGTCACATAAAAATTTCAAGTTCATTTGAGTTCAATTTAGTGAGTTATGAAATTATTAAGCTTAAAGGGTAAAAATGGTAATTAAAAATCTTAATCCTTAATTAAAACTTTAGGTTTAATAAAAAATTAATAAATAAAATATTTGATCCTAATTTGATTTGGATGATTGAAATTTAAATAATTAAAGGGTAGAAACCCATTAAACAAATTCTAAAATAATTAAACCTTAATTAAATAATTGATTAAATTTGGAGGAATAATAAAATTGGAATTATTAAAATTGGGATATTATTAGGAAGATATTTATTCTTTAATTTAAAAATCCCTAAATTAATTATCTCATTAATATTCAATTCTTAATAATAACTCAAATTCAAAACATTAAAAAAAAAACTTAGTCATTAAACTAAAATTAAATTATTAAACTCTTTTAAAATAAAATTAAAATTAAAAATAAAATTAAATTAAAAATTAGATTAAATTAATTAAATTAAATTAAATTAAATTAAATTAAAATTAAAAGTTGAATTAAATTAAAAATTAAATTAAATTAAATAAATTAAATTAAATTAAATTAAATTAAATAAACAAATTAAATTAAATTAAATAACTTAAATTAAATTAAATTCAATTAAATAAATAAAATCAAATTAAATTAAACTAAATTAAATCAAATTAAATGAATTAAATTAAATTAAATAAACAAATTAAATTAAATTAAATAACTTAAATTAAATTAAATAAATAAAATCAAATTAAATTGAATTAAATTAAATCAAATTAAATTAAAATTAAATCAAATCAAATTAATGTAACATCAAATCAAACTAAATTGAATTAAATTAAATTAAATTAAAATTAAAACTCAATTAAATTAAATTAAATTAAATTAAATTGAATTAAATAACATCACCTAAAACAGAAAGAAATTAAATATAAAGCAACTTGAACACTATTCCAAATTTAAACCCTTTAATTGAAATTAAACTAAATTACAAATCATTTGAACACCAATTTACCCTCAAAAGCTTTAGTTATCATAACTCTTAAACAGAACATTAAATGAAATGTTACTTCATTTGTAGGACATTCAAATGTCCTAGTTCACTGAGTAAGTTAACAAAACTTGAATTCCTGGACGATTAATTCATTTGTGTAATTAAACTCATTTGGACTTAAAACAATCCTAAAAATATTGAAAAGATGTTTAAGATTCTTCCTAAACACTTTCTCAATATGATAGAATGTTTATAAGAACAATTGGACTTAATTGTTCTTTGATGAAGAAAAACGTCCTCAAACCAAAACACAATGAACCTAGATGTCATAGGAGATGACTAGCTATAAGATTAGGAATTTGGTAGAAAACCATAACCCTTCCCTTAGCTTTACCTAGGAACTTGCTTAAATATTCTAATTGTGTTTTAAGTGCAGCTTGGGATGACGGGAAGACCCTCCAGGGTACGCTTTTATTTTATTGCAATCTACTTTCTTGCAATTTACATTATTGCAATTTACTTAATCGTATTGCACTCACTTTTCTTGCATGATAAACAACTGTTGCATGAAAACTCACACCTTTAGGATAGCCCCTAAAACTAAAACCAAAACTAAGTTAAAAGTCATTGCAAGATAAAATTCACCGCCACAACATTTCAAAATATAAAACAACTCAAAATTTAATCACAAACAGAACACAAAACTATAATTACAACTAAATTAAAACGTCCTGTTGGATGATCGGGAATACCTCGGATGATGTAACCTACGTGTTGCTAACGGCATTTCCCACGGTCTAAATGAAAGTGTGGAACTCATTCGGTTGAGTTTAGCAAATTCATCCGGACTAAGTGAATCCTATAAAAATAATGATGCGGAAGGATGGAACCGTGGGATCTTAACCGATGTCGTTATAATCAATTTTAAGATTTGTTTTAATTAAAACGTAAAAAACACTTGGAAATTAAGATTTTCTCTAAACCAAAACACTTTTCTCATCTCCTGATTTATGATTTCTAAAACTAAAACCTCTGCAACAATAAGGAGCTCGGAGCATGGTGGGCAGCACGACCATCGTCATCAGCAAAACCTGAGTCTACTTCAGCAAAACTTTCTTAGAATTAAAATAACCAAGCCATAGGACTTCGAGGTAGTTTGCCTAGTGCAACATAAACCCTCAATCTTTGTTAGGCATTTGCATGATCGGGTCATGTAAATTAAGCCCTAACCTGTTTTAGGATTCCGAGGTAGTCGTCCGATACGACATAAACCCTCACATCTTCGAGGCTATTTGTATGATTCTGTCATATAAATATAAGCCCTAATTAATTAAAATTGGCAAGATCACAACATTTAAATAAATATTAGGACTTTCCTAAACTCAAGCCAAATAATAGGATAGTCGGGAAATTACCGAAGTTCGCTTCGAATCTGTGATTTCTCCTACTTTTCTTCCTTTGGATTCCCAAAACAAAATGTTCCAAATTTGATCCATTCCCTATTGGAATTCCAAAATTCAATCCTTTGAAAACTTAAACTTTGAAATTCTTGAGAGCAGAATTATTGATTATTATCGAGAGTTTTCTTAGGTGATTCCTGTCACTTAAGATGTAATTAACTATAGGGGCTTGCCCTTATAGGGAATTTTAAAGAACCCAAGTAATATAAACCCCGTTTAATGTTTTCATATTAAGCGTGGAATTTGTCGGCTTATAAAATTGGTTCGCGGACCAAACGGATGTCACAAATCTTCTAGTTTATTTAATCGAGCCCCACCATCAAGCAGTGTGTCTATCCTTAGGGATAGATACACGGTTTGTGGTGCGGTGCTCGTTTATATAAACTATTTGGGATGTGAGATCAGTTTGATTTCATATCTTAAAATTTTCAAATTTAAAATTATTTTCAAAATCAAATACTACTTTCTAAATTATATATATATTTAAATTAAATTTAAAATTTAAATTCGCCGACAATTTCTGTAGGCGACCCCTTTTCAAAACACACAACCTAAAAATATGCCGACAAACTCCCAAAATAAATTTGACAATTTTTTTAGATGTATTTTAATTATTAAGATTAGTTTAATGTTCAAAATTATCATTTCAGTTAGAAAATTCATTTAGATGGCTAAATGAACTCCAAATGTCATGAAATTTTAATGGGCAGTTCTCTGACATTTAAAGTTTAGTGGAGAAATATTCATAAAACAATTTACATTTATATATGATCCAATTTATTTATATTTGATATTTAGGTCTTAGTTGCCATTAGAGTTATTTTTAGTGATTTAGATCAAATTTCTATTTTTCCTAGGGTCCTTTGATAATAGGGAACCTACCATAATTTTCCTGGATTTATTCTAATCAACATTCTAATTACTTGAATTAATTTATCAAAACAAGAACAAAATTTTGGAAAATATGGATCTCTTCATAGAGGTCTTTTTCTGCCTTGGAAAAATTAGAGAAGATCCCCCATGATAGAGGCTACAACATGCTAAAATGGCAAGCCATGATGAAATGTCCTAATGCATGGAGATTTAAAATACTATAGAAATTATTTAATTATTTAAAAATCATACATGCATCAAATAAATATCAAACCATTTCCACACTATTCTCCTCTTTTTACTAAGCAAGAGGGTATTTTTATTTTATTTTTATGATTTTTCTACACCAAGTTGTGGATTTTTAAGTTTAGGTGATTTAAATAATTCAAAAAAAATCCATATTTTCTTACTTAACCACGTCAACCTACGGCAGATCGAAGTCCCCATGCGACGCGCTCCCATTTGACGCCATCAGCTGATTGGGATGCCACGCGACTCGCTGTTCTGTTCTATCTTCTCGTCCAGTGAGATCTGAGCCCTCCATTCACTACATGCGCGGTCAAACGACTGCCCATCTTCGTCCCCGTTTGGTGTGATGCCATGATCTTCCACACTAAAACCCTAATTTCTCAGCCTAGATTCAATGAAAACTCTTTGGGATTGATCTTATAGACTCGTCTAAGCATGGCAAACATATCCATACGACTAAGCATGATTTAAATTAACCCTAATTACATGGAGAATTTAGAGAAGCTCGGGAAGAAGGAGAGGTCAATACCTTGGCTCTGAGAAGTGAAGCTTTAATTAGACATTCTCTACACTTTCGTTGGAGTCCTGCGAGCTTAGGGATGAAGCCTCTTGCCTTGGTGAAGAGCCTAGGTATGAAAGTGACCAGATCCGATTTGGAGCTTTGATGGAAGTTCCTGTTGGAGTGGCCTAGTGATGGGGCTTTCAGTGGAGAACTTCTTCTCTTGCTATGGGGATAGTGTGGGTGAGTTTAATCTGACTTTGGTGAAGCTTTGGAGGATGTCATGTTTCTGACCTGAAAGTGGACTCCAAAATTGAGCTGGGTCAATGGGTTTCAGGGTAGGAATGTAGTGGGGATTGAGTTCTCTGTGATGTGGGAAGGATTTGGAGTGATTTGGGCATAGTTCTATTAAGGTATGGTTTAACCAACCTTTCATCCGTGAAGGGTGGTGGTTTAAATAGCCATGGTTGGGGTGGCTTCCAGGGCTTCAATTCAGGTGCAAAGAGCTGCCTAGGTGGAGTGCAAATGAGCTCCAATGGAAATTTTGGGCTGAGTTGGCCATAGGGTGGAGTTTTGGTTTGCTTGGCTTGAATGTGGCTCTCAGTTTGGGCTCCTCCAGAGACTAGGCCAGGCGACCAGACTAGGGGAGGTGGCTTGTAGGTCAGGTGAGCAAGTGGGCAGGCCATGAGTGCAATGGATTTTAATGGTTAAGGCATTATGGAAAACATCCCTTAGGTTTAACCATTTAAAGGAGTACATCCCTTAATTCATGGGACCTTTGGTCCATGGCTCCACTAAGGTGGGCTAGATGGATCTAGCCCAGTTCCTAGGGTCAGTTTAGTGGTTGTGGAGGGGTTGATTTAGGCACATTTGGTTCAATTTGGTGAATTCGTGTCATGGGTTCATTTGGGTCACTTTGGGTTCAAATTAAGCTAACTTGGGTTTGAGCTTAAGTGATCGAACAATATTGTGTATATGATTGCCATAAATGGTTTAGAGAAGGGTTGGAGTGGTTTTGCATTGGTTTGGGGGATCAATTTGGCTTGATTTAGGATTTTGATCAATTTAGGGTAAGTTGGGTTAGCTTGGGTTTAGGTTAGGCTAGGTTGGGTTTAAGGTCAATTTAAGGTTCCAAATGATCTAGGGGATGCCATAGAGAGTTCCCAACATCAATTGGGTGGAAATTTGGGGAGTACAGCAATCAATTTGGAGGATTTGGGAAATGTGTTCAATTTGGACTAAAATTAGGTATTTTTGGTTCAAGTGGGTGGTTTGAGTGAGGCTTGGATCCAAATTGGGGGTAATTAATGGTTCAAATCAACTTAGGGGAGTGTTATTAAAAGTTTAGAATTCAAATTGGAGAGAAATTGATTGGTGTTAGGTCAATTTGGGGATTTTGGGTTACTTAGGTAAAATTGGGGCTTTTGGATTTATGTTGAAATTGAACTTAAATGTGAGCCAAACTGAGCTTGGATTTGGTTTAGATTGGCATTGGAGATGTTGTATTAAAGTTTGGAATTAAGATTGGGCAATATTGAGGTCAATTGGGTAGACATTGGGTTTAATTTAGGCACTTTTGGGTTAATTGGGTCAAATTGGGGCTTTTGGTTAAATTGGGCTAAATTATCCAAATTGGATCATGTGGTAGTTGAGATAAATGAAATTGGGAATATTTGGGAGGTTTTTGAAATTTATGGGAATTTTTGGAATGTTTGGTATTTTGGGCCAATTGGGGCATTTTGGTCATTTGGGGATTTTTTGGGAAATTTGACAATTTTGGGTAATTTTGGTTAGTTTGAGTGGTACGGAGTATTCTGGAATGATTTTTGAAGAATTATGGTTAATTTGAGTGATTTTTGGAAATTTTGGGGGATTTTAGGTTTTTGGGGGTATTTTGGGTAGTTCATGGGTAAGGGGTTAGAATTTTGAAATTTTTGGAAAAATTGAGATTGGTTGAAAGTGAGTAATATGACATTTTTTAGGTTGATCCCTGGACCAAGGTTCACCCTCATTTAGTCCTCTATGTGTTGGTACTAGCCAAATCCTAGCCTGGGGCTAAGGGTTTGGGAAAACCAGTTACAAGAGTTTCCAAAGAGTTAGGGGATCAAAGGTGATGTACCTTGTTTAGGGTTGTGAGTGTGTAGTGTAAGTGTGTGTAAGCTCCAGACCTCCCAGGGTAAAACCTAAAATCTGACCAACTATAGGAGACTTCCTCTGAACTTCTTTATGCTTGGTCTCCTTCTCCCAAAAACTGGAGGTTAGGCTTTAAGCATATGAAAACTCCCAGTGAAGTGAGAAGGACCTGAATTTCTAAGGGAAAGGGTTCCATGGCTAGTCTTCTAAAAAAGTCACCAGGAGAGTCCTATGGCTAGAACCTAGGCTATTCTAAAGACAGACTAGACCTCAACCAAAAGTGAGGTCAACAGCAGGATGCAAAATATAAAGAATTACATTTGACTAAATAGTCTAAGTCATCATGAAAACTAAAGCGATGTAATAAAATTTTTTTCAATTAAGCATTAAACTTCAATTTGGATGACTTGGATCTAAATGTAAAAGCAAATACAGTGAATCAAATCAAGAATAGAAACCCTAGATATGTGTATGTAATGATTTCATTAGGAGAACGACTCAATCGAATGAGCATTTGAAGCTGAAGTTCTCCTTATGCTTTGAACTGGCTCAGATCATTGTACTTGACCTTATTCTGAAACTCCAAGAACTTATCCTTCACATCCCTTATATTATCTAACAATTTAGAAACTAATCTCCTTAATTTGGAAATTTTTTCCCTCGGGTCATTTAGCTTTTCCTCTTGCTCAGCCCCACCTGCAACATAAGTGGTTCCAACAGGTGACAGCGGTATGACACCTGCCTCTTAAGGAGAGGAGGAAGCATTATTACCTCATTATTTACTTTCATTTTCTTCTATACCCCAATACCTCCATCCACTACAATTAGATGACTTACTTTCCGAGATGACTGACCTGATCCCTTGGGCGCTTTAATCGTCCCATCCTATATGAGTGTCTAATATAAAATTCTGGGTTTAATCAGTCGTTATTCTTTATGTGATAAATAGAGTCATATGGTTTATCATAAGTAAAACATTATGCATGTTAAAAGGGATATAAAACATACTAGACATTTTTTCTTTATGTTCATAAAGCAAAAAAAAAAGATTCTTTACATATAAATCGACCTGCACTAACACAAAATTTTTAGATGAGGGTGAGACAAAGGAATCTACCAAGTCATCCTCCTAAATAATCTCTTACACTTGAGATGAGGGTGGGGAAGTTGTAGATTTAGTCCACAACAGAGTCGCTAGAATATGTCGGTTGTCATTTGGAATTCTATTAGTTGCTTTCAAAATGATTTAATTTAACATAAATATAATTTTAATATTGAAAAGTAGTGTTTTAATTTTCAAAAATGAGACCTGAAAGATCTCATATATTTAGTAGTTTAAGTAATCAAGCAAAACACCGCAAGTAATACAGCATTCCGAGAGATAGGTATACTACTTGGTGGTATAAACTAAAAAGTTCATGACATATATTTGGTCTGTGAACCGTTAATGTAATTGACAGGTTCCTCTATCTAATATTGAATATTATGTAGGGTTTATTTTACTTGGGTTCCATATTCCTGATGCACCAAAAATATGTTATATTTTTCATATATATTTTGTACTCATTTTTGGTAATATTACATTTTAAAGGAATTTATATTTTTATATTTTTCTGCAAGTATGACGATTTTAGGCAATTTAAGCAAAAAGAAGAAAAAAGGAATGAATTTAGAGCGAAAAAAAGGAAAAGCCAGAAAACTGAGTTCTGGCGCCGACGACGCCAGAATGGGTATCGACGGAGTGTTTTCCAAAGAGTTCAGAATAATTAGCACGATAGGGCGCGGACGACGCCCAATGTTGGTGGAGGCCAGATTCAATGTATTTGGATGACTTTTGGAGGGATTCTTGAGGCATCTATTGGAGAAATCATGCCTATGCTATTTTAACACGAATTTGGTGCCATAATTTTAGGAGAAGAAGTGGTGTTAGTGAAGTAAATTAGTGTGTGAGTTGAGAGGAAGTGTTTGCAGAGAGTTTAGAGTTTAGGGTTTGTTGTAAAAGTGTTGTTTTGTGAGGGATTCTTCTCAAAAGAGTTGTAGGTGGAGAGATAAAGTGAGAGATTGATTCTTTCCTACTATTCTAAGAGCGAGTTATGTGTTGTTGTGAAGAGAGAAGGAGATTCAAAGGAACCTTAAGGGATTTACTTGGGGAAGAAATTGATATTTACTTCTTATGACTTTGCTTTTATATATAAAATTTTTGTTTTGTTGTATCTTTCACATGAATTTTGAGTAGATTTTTTTGTCTTTCTTCTTGCAATGATAAATGGTGAAGTGATGGTTTAGATTGGATGTGTCATATGAATGTTAAGAAATTGTGATGATTTTTCACGTCGTACTTCATTTACTTTTCAATCTGGCAAATTAAATTGTTAAAATATGTTGTGAAACATACGATCCGAAAAGAATATGCTTTCTACCACAAAAGTGAAGATTACATTCAATTTCCATGAATGAGTGAGGTAGATCATGGGGTTGGGTGCAAATAAATAGGGTAATATAGTTTATTTTGGTAGAATTGAAGATTTTAGGGTGACAGACTAAGATCCCTAATTTGGTCTTAGTGTTTGGGAATTAAAGCTAGAGTTAGCCTTCAGGCGAAGGGAAGTGGGATCTCTGGAGTGAGAGCCAATATCATTACAGCCTAACCATGGATTTAGGGACTAAACCTAGGATTAACCAATGTTCTTTATTGCACCCGAAAGTGGGTAAGGAATATGCATGCTCCTATTTTGCACATAACAAGATTTTTGCTAATCTTTATCATTCACTCACCATAACATCATTGTAAGGGGTAGGATACCTTCTCAAAATTTGAACCATTCAATACAAAAATTATTGTAGTAGTAGTTAACTTTAATTTTAAGTTTGAAGGGTACTTTAGTGATCTTAAAATACATAGTACCTTATAACTTTAGAAACTTTAGTAATTAATTTAAGTGCATTGCAATTTAAATATTGATTTTTTTGGCTACGCTTTAAGGTTTGCTTCCTCCCTGCGGGATCGATAACCAGGACTCAATTAGAGCTCTGTATTACTTGAGCGATACGTATAATTACATATAGATTGGCTACTTTCATGTTAGACAAATTATACTTTATGATTGAACTGAAAATTCTTATAAATACCTATTTAAGATAGCTGTGATCAACTTTTTAGTGTTGTTGTCGGGGAGGCAATAATAAATTTAGTAGTAATTGAAAACCTTTAATTTGTATTTGTGTGTGCTTACTTTTAAGTGTGTTTGTTGTGATTGTGTATGCGTAGTATTGGGTCTGAAGGTGTAGTACCTTATGATTCAGAGTTAGAATGTATCGTTAGAAAAATTTGAAAAAAAATTAAAATATCTTAAAATTTGAACAAAATGGCAACAATTAGATAATCAAAGGAATGGAAATAAACATCATCCTAGATCTTAAGAGACTATGTTAACCCTACAACAGATGAAATTCACTTAACTATTCAAACTCCCGATGTAACTGCTAATTCATTTGAGCTTAAACTTGTTATTATCCAAATGGTACAGAATAATTAATTTAGAGGAACACCAAATGAAGAACCTATCTTACATCTTGCTAGTTTTCTAGAATTATGCGCTACATTTAAATATGATGGAGTGTCGAACGACGCTGTCAGGCTTAGAATTATTTCTTTTTTATTAAGGGATAAAGCTAAGGTGTGGTTAAATTCATTAGCACCAAAATTGATCAAACTTAAGGAGAACTATCACAAAATTTTTTATCAAAATATTTCCCTTCATTAAAAACTGTTAATCTTAGAAACAATATTACATCTTCCTGTCATTTTGAAGGAGAATCAATATATGAAACTTGGGAAAGATTTAAAGATCTCCTAAGGAAGTATCCACGCCATGCTTTACCAGATTGGTTGATAACTCAAACATTTTATAATGGATTAGTGTATCTCTTAGATCGATTATTAATGCTGCTGCTGGTGGATCATTAATGTCCAAAACTCTTGATGAAACATATTCTTCAATAGAAGAGTTCGCTACTAAAAATTTTCAGTGGCCCTCTGAACAGTTAAATTTAAATAAAGTAGCTAATATTCATGATTCTGATGCAATATCTATGTTGTCTTCTCAAATTACTATGATTTCAAAGAAAATAGATCAATTCAAAATGAACTACTCTCAATTGCCTTCGGTGTTAGAGGAAAAGATCATTGGGACAAATAGCAGATTCTCAATGATCTTATGATTCTTTGAATGCTATAAATAATTTACCCAACAATCCTTATTCTAATTATTATAGTCCCAGTTGGAAAAACCACCCAAACTTAAACTAGAATAATAACACTGCTACTGTTAATCCGCAGTGAGGGAATAATTCTGCGAACACATTAGAAAATTTAAACAACTAGGGAAACGCTAATTATTGAACTTCTTATCCTCTAGGTTTCAATAGTAACCCACAATTTAAGGAAAAGAAGTTGTCTATGAAAGAATTGATATTAAAAACGAATAATCAAATACAAAGTCAAGGGAACCAATTAAAAAGTCAATGTAAATTACAAAGTAAGGAATCTACTATTAAAAATATTGAAAATAAATTAGGACATATTGCTACTGCACTTACTAATAGGCCTTCTGGAACTTTCCCTAGTAATGTTGAAATTAACCTAAAGGATCAAAATAAAGAACAATTTAAGGCTATACAGTTAAGAAGTAGAAATGAATTGAAATCAATAGTGCAAAAAGATATTGAAGTTGAAAAAGAGAAGGTGGAAACTGAAAAAAGGTAATGATAATATATATCCAGATTTAGAATATCCGCTTAAACCGATGAAAATTACTATAGAAAGACCACCACCTCCGTTTCCTCAAAGATTGAAACAACAATTCCTAAAAATACTAAAAACTTAATAGTAAATATTCCCTTCGTTGAAGCTTTAGAACAAATGCCTAATTATTTAAATTTTATGAAGAATATAATAAATAAAAAAGGCCTTTTTAACCCTAATGTCTAGGGTAAAACCCTAATGAAAATTTTTTAACCTAAATCTTAATGACATTCTAAAATGATCAAATCAACAATAACAAACCCTGATCTGATCAACCTTTAAATTAACAGTTCAAAATTTGGTCAAAATGGACCTACTGACCACTACATTGACCTACAGGTCAAGCCTTGACCTAATTATTTAAACTTTGGTCAAATGGATCTTTTGATCATTGCAATGACCAAACTGGTCAACCTTTGACCTAAATGGTCAAATTAGTTCAAATTGGTTAATCCATGACCCAATGACCACCCCATTGACCAAACTGGTCAACCTTTGACCTAAATGGTCAAATTAGGTCAAAATGGTCAATCCATAACTCAAGACCTTCCCATTGATCAAACTGGTCAACCCTTGACCAAAATGGTCAAATTAGGTCAAAAAGTTCGATCTATGACCCAATGACCACCCTATTGACCAAACTAATAAACCCTTGACCCAAATGGTTAAATTAGGTCAAACGGTTTAGTCCATGACTCAATGACCACCACATTGACCAAACTAGTCAACCTCTGACCCAAATGGTCAAATTAGGTCAAAATGGTCAATCCATGAGCCAATGACCACCACATTGACCCAATATCAACCCCATTAACCACCAAGTCAACTTAGACACAAAATTGGTCAAATCTGACTCATTTGATCCATTTAAGACATTAAAATGATCAAACATCATCACTTGGTTAACCTTAGTCAATCCTTGTTTCCATTACCAAAATTAATGACCCCATGATTAAATTAACCATGATAAGGTTAAGTAAATCACTGGGTCAACTTTGGACTTGGACTGGTCAACTATGGTCAACATTGGTCAACTATGGTTAACTTTAGTCATATTTGGCCAAAATACTCAATTTTAAATCAAATTAATAAAATTAATCAAATTATTAACCTTCAAAATCATTTTGATTAATTTATGGGTTAATATTATAATTTTCTACATTTTAATTAATTACATAACTAATTAAAAATTGAATTATGATTAAATAACCTTAAATTGAATTTGAAATTATGGCAACACCTATGACATCAAAAATCCATAATTGATTTTTAAAATTAAATTCAATTTATGGAGGGTCACCAATGGGTTACGCATGACCCATGAGACTCACCTTGGCTTGGTTAACAGATTAACCAACCCATGAATCATCACTTTTATCTAAGGGTAAAGGTTATCATGATACCATGTTGAAATGAGGATGATGTGTCAATCTTCCCTTAACCTAAAGCATGAAGTGAGTTGGCTGGCCAACCCAAATGCCATCTCACACACCTAATGGATTATCCAATGGGAGAGGAACATGACTTAAACCAACCCTTTTACCATGATTAACCAAAATAAGGACTCATCATGAAACCACTTTAATTAAATAAAAATGGTGTCATTCTTTCGTTCTATCTTTAAAGGATGAGGTGAGTGACTCACCATTCACCTCTCCTTTCATCCAATGGAAGAGAAAGCTTAGCTAATCCATCCTTCACACCATGGTTAACCTCATCATTACACTACATGGAAAACGAGAAAGGGGAAAGGGGAAAGTGTTATGTGTCACTCTCATCAAGCTTCATCAAGGGAGTGATAGAACTCACTTAGGGAACGTGAGTTCAGCAAGCCTTAACGTATTTTGCCCACCTCATGGAGGGGCCAATGGAAGGTAGCCAACATTTGAACTAAACCTTCACAATGAATCAACCTCACATAGATTAGCCTTGGGAACTCAAACATGCTTATCCCTCAACTGAAATTCAATCCATAAGCCATTATTAGACTATATAGAAACTTCCCCAAATGAACCCAAGCCTGCCTAGGCTCAGCCATGGTCTCCCCATGTCTATAAATAGAGGCTAACTCGAGAACCCTAAGGAAAAAAAATAGAGAAGCCTACAGCCCGTAAGCTCTGAACCATCCAAGACAAAAACTCTTCCCCATCCCCTAAGGAGTTTAGCCCATGTGAAATCGAGCCTTGAAACACACTGTTCCTCTCCAATTTCTCTACCCAAAATCGAAAAACTTTTGGTTTTGAAATGAAGTTTCTCAAATCTTCAAATTTACTCCTCTAAAAGCTTCCTAGAGCCCTACGAAGACAAGCCCAATCGAAATTAACCCTTCCCATAGGCTCTAACCAACTATTCCACTTTCAACTTTCAATTCTTGACTCACACTGATCAAACTCATATCTAGCCCTAATTTCGCCTAAAATTGAGTTAGGGATAAGCGCTCTGAGGTCAACGTGAATCTGTAGAACCATTCCAATTGAAGTTTCATCAACAAAGGCCAATATATGGTTCTTTGGACTCAAACCGAGCTTGGGTTTAATACTTTGTGAAACAAACCAATTCACAACCCTAACATCATCGTATGGATGAAGAAGCTATAGGAAAAAAACACTCAAATCCCTCAAGAATTGAGCGAGATCTTGTCCCTAAATCATGGACGGTTTGTGGGTTTAGACCAAAGGAAGGAGATGAATGGATGACATCCATTTTCGTGTTTGGAAATGGACAACTCTGATTTAATCTCAATCGATCCTGTGTTCTAAGCCCTGCAGCGGATTAGCTGTGTTTCAACGTATTCGAGCACATGCAACACCATTTGGTCATTTCTGGTTGATAAGGATTTAATTAAATCCAGATTAACCTTAAATTAATAAAAAATTCATATCTTGATAAATAAAAATTACAAAAAAATATAATAAAAATACACTTAAACTCAGGACAACGAGAGTAGTAATGTGGAAATAAAATTACGAATTAAGGAGTTGTATTTTGTTTTTAATTACATAAAACTCTCTGGAGTAATTTAATTATTAAAACTTATTTATATATTAGAAAATATGAAAATTTTAAGGATCAACCTTTAAGTCCTTATGAACATCCCATGATTTTTCTAAGGCTAGGAAAATTCCTTAGAAATGATTTCTTAATTTCTATTAAACTTTGTAATTATTTTTAATAATAATTATAAAAAATCTGAAATTGAGAAATTATATTGGAAATTGGTTAAGAACCTTAGGGTGATAGATTTGAACCCTATTATGACAATCTTTGCCTTTTGAAAAATTGAAATGACATTTTTTTTAAGGTTAAAATTATTAATTATGAATTAATATTTAAAACCCTAAAGATCTTTTAAGACTTAAATTTTCACCATACTTAGTCTATTTCACATTTGACTAAGTTAATTATGAGTCTAACTTCAAATAGACTCAAACCAAACTTTAATTAGGTCTAAGACACTAATTAGACTTAATTAAATCAAGTTAAGTCTTAATCACATTAGGTTTAACTTAATAAAACCCTAATTAGGTCTAAGACACCAAATAGAATTAATTAAATCAAGTTAAGCCTTAATTATATTACGTTTAACTTAATAAACCCTAATTAGGTCTAAGAATTAATTAGACTTAATTAAATCAAGTTAAGCCTTAATCACATTAAGTTTAACATAATATTCCATAATTAGGTCTAAGACATTAATTAGAATTAATTAAATTAAGTTAAGCCTTAATCACATTAGGTTTAACTTAATATACCCTAATTAGGTCTAAGACACCAATTAAAGTTAATTAATACAAGTTAAAACTTAATCAAATTAGGTTTAACTTAATAAACCCTAATTAGGTCTAAGACACCAATTAGACTTAATTAAATCAAGTTAAGCCTTAATCACATTAGGTTTAACTTAATAAATCATAACTAGGTCTAAGAAACTAATTAGATTTAATTAAATCAAGTCAAGCCATAATCACATTAGGTTTAACTTAATAAACCCTAATTAGGTCTAAGACACCAATTAGACTTAGTTAAATCAAGTTAAACCTTAATCACATTAGGTTTAACTTAAAAAACATTAATTAGGTCTAAAATATTAATTAGACCTAATTAAACCAAGTTAATCCTTAATGGCATTAATCTTAATTTAATAAACCCTAATTAGTTCTAACCCATCATTAGTCCTAATTAAACCTATTAAACCTTAATTAAATTAAGTTTAACACCAAAAACCTTAATTAACTCTAAAACACCAATTAGACCTAATTAAATCAAGTTAAGCTTTAATTACATTAGGTTTGACATAATAAATCCTAAGTAGTTCTAAGACATTAGTTAGACTTAATCAAGTAAAGCCATAATCACATATGTTTAACTTAATAAAACTTAATTAGGTCTAAGACATTAATTTAATCAAGTTAAGCCTTAATCACATTAGGTATAACTTAATAAATCCTATTTAGGTCTAACCTATCATTAGGCTTAATTAAACCTATTAAACATTAATCAAATTAGGTTTAATTAACCTTAACTTTATTAGAATTAACCATAATTAAGTTTAATTAATCAATTAAACTTTACCCAAATTAAGTTTAATTAACCTTTGATTAGACTTAACCATAATTAAGTCGAATTAATCAATTAAACCTTACCCAAATTAGGTTTAATTAACATTAACCTAATTAGAATTAAACACAATTAAGTCTAATGTAATCAATTAAAAATTACCTGAATTAGGTTTAATTAACCTTAACCTAATTAGACTTAACCACAATTAATTTTAATTTATTAGGTTTAATTAACCTTAACCTAACTAGACTTAGCCACAATTAAGTCTAATTAATCAATTAAAACTTACCTAACTTAGGTGTAATTAACATTAAACTAATTAGACTTAACCATAATTAAGTTTAATTAATCAATTAAAACCTCATCCAATTTTGGTTTAATTAATATTTACCTAATTAGACTTAACCATAATTAAGTCTAATTAATTAACTAAATTTTATCCAAATTAGGGTCAAGTAACCTTAAACCTATACTTAGGTTCAACCCAACTTGAATCTAAGTCAAACTTAAACCTTTTAGATTTAACATACATTGAACCTAACCTAAACCTATACTTAGTTCAACCCAACTTGAACGTAAATCAAACTTATATCTTATAGGTTCAACATACATTGAACCTAACCTAAACCTATAGTTAGGTTCAACCCAACTTGAATCTAAGTCAAACTTAAACGCTTTAGGTTCAACATACATTGAACCTAACATAAACCTATACTTAGGTTCAGCTCAACTTGAATCTAAGTCAAACTTGAACCTTTTAGGTTCAACATACATTGAACCTAACCTCAACCTATACTTAGGTTCAACCCAACTTGAATCTAACTCAAACTTAAAGCTATTACGTACAACATACATTGAACCTAACCTTAACCAATACTTAGGTTCAACCTAACTTGAATTTATATCAAACTTAAAACTTTTAGGTACAACATACATTGAACCTAACCTTAAGCTATACTTAGGTTCAACCTAACTTAAACCTAAGATAACCTTAAATCTTTTAGGTTCAACATACATTAAACCCAACCTTAACATAACTTAAAACAAATTTAGGTTCAACCTAACTTGAGTCTAACCTAAACTTAACTTAGGTTCAACTTACACTGGACCTAACATAAACTTAGCATAGGTTCACACATATAATCTAAACCAAACAATTAACTTAAGATTAACCCAACCTTAACCTTGGTTCAAACCACATTGAACCTAAACCAAACCTCTAACTTAAGATCAACCCAAAGTTGAACTTAAGTCAAAACCCTTAATATAGGTTCAAACCACATTGAACCTAAACTAAAACTTTAACTTAAGATCAACTCAAAATTAAAGTTAAGTCAAACATTAACCTTAGGTTCAACCTACATTGAACTTAAATTCAATATTCAATCCAAATTGAATCAAACCCAATCAAATCTTTAGGCCCAACTAACATCATTACATAAAACCTTAAGTCTAACTTACATTAGACTTAACCAAATTTCTTGAGGTCCTACCAACATTAGGAATTAAATATTAAGTCTAATTTACATTTAGACTTACTAAAAAATTCAAAACTTTTAGATTCAATAGACATTGAATCTAAATTGCTAAATCTAATTCATATTAGATTTAACTCAAAAACCTTTAAATTCAAATGACACCGAATCTAAATTCCCAAGTCTAATTTATACTAGACTTAATCTAAAACATTTAGATTTAAAAAACATTTAAATCTAAATTCCTAAATCTAAATTCCTAAATCTAATTCATATTAGATTTAACTCAAAATCTTTAGATTCAAAGGACACTGAATCTAAATTCCTAAGTCTAATTTATACTAGACTTAATCTAAAACATTTAGATTCAAAAGACATTTGAATCTAAATTTCTAAATCTTGTTTATATTAGATTTAACTTAAAAAGATCAGATTTAAATGACACTGAATCTAAAATTCTCAAGTTTACAAGTTTAATTAGAACTTATAAACATTAGATCTAAATAAACTTGACTCATTTCTCTAAGTCTAAATTACATTAGACCTAATAAAACAAATTAAAAACAACATATAAAAATCAATCCAAAAGACACATGGAAAATTTTATCTGGTTAATAAATCATAAACAACCTAAAAGTTTCCAACTTAAAATCTAAAGTCATTAAGACTTGAATGAAATCTTAATGAACAAAGATCACCAAATACAACTTGAAACCCAACATTCTTGATCTACGAATATTTCCTGGACGATACAATCCTGGTTGTTGAAAGGAGTCTTCCGGTCATGGTTTAAACACCTTTCGGACTAAGTAGATCAAGGCACCCTGAGATGATGGAGCCATGGACATCTTGATAGGGTTGTCTACAAATTAAAACTTAATTAACTAAATTGACATTATTTCTTTTGTAAAAATCATTCTAATATTGTTTTCTTGCAAGTTGAAGACAAATTTTGCTTTAGATTTACTTTGCATGTTATTAGGGTGTGCTAACTATATTTTGCGGGGCGAAATTATGAAAATAGCACAAATGATAAAAAAACAAAACAAAATCACAATGACATCAAAACAATGACATTGAAAAAATAAAACAAAACAAAACAAAATAAAACAACATTAACGAAACAAAATTAATAAAATAAAATTAAAATGACAGACAACTAAAAAAAACCTAAATTTTTAGGATAATCACTAAACCTAAACTTTTAGGATAGTCATCAAACAAATAACAAACTAATAAGGAAACAAAAATAAAATCGAAATAACAAATGACATGGACAAAATCAAACCTTTAGGGAGGTACATAACATTTAGAAACATATAACACTTAGGATTGAGCATTGGCATTTTGTTTCATTGTTGTTGAAATTTCTTAGAAAACAAGTGTTAACATCAATCAAAAGTTTTTTAGACATGTTTAATTGTCTAAGTTGTAATTGATTATAAGAGCTTGATCCTAAATGATATTTAAGGACTCGGGATAGGTATCATACTTAAAAATTTTTGGTTATTAAAATTTTACATGTGTTCCTCCTTCTATAAAAATTTCTAGAGTAATGCATTCTAGAATTCCCTTTTCTAAGGATTATCCCTGACATTTCTTATTCAACTATTTTGTATCTTATCAGCCCTTATTTTTTTCAAATTTCTTAACATCTAAAGATTATTTATATGATCCGAAGAAATAAGATTTCTTGAAGACTAGGGTGATATGATAGATAAACAAAGTGATGACTCCCTCAAATAATGACATTGATACTTTACACCTCACATCAACACGAGAGAATGTCGACGGAGACGGGTTGGAGACGAGATGAGATACCAAAACTCCGGATGCTACCATCCATCTATCAAAAAACCTTCTGAACTTAAGATAAAAATACTTCCTAACCATTTAAAATATGTGTTTGTAGGAGAATTATCTACATTATCAGTTATTGTATCCTCATATTTAAATAAATTACAATAGCAGAAATTATTAGCTACTTTGAAAAGATACAAAAAAAGCTTTTGGTTGGACTTTACCTGAAGGTTTAGTCATTCGATCTGTATACATAGAATTCTATTGGATGAACAACATAAACCTACAGATGATCAGCAAAGGGGATTAAATCCATTGATGAAGGAAGTAGTAAAGAAATAAATTTTAAAATGTTTGGATCCTGAACTTATATATCCTATTTCAGATAGTACGCGGGTAAGTCTGTTTCATTGTGTTCCTAAGAAAGGAGGAGTAATAGTTGAGATGAATGAAAGAAATGAATTAATAATGACAAGAAAAGTCACTTGTTATAAAATCTGTATTGATTATAGAATACTAAATGTCGCCACTAGGAAAGATCACTTCCCATTACCTTTTCTAGACGAAATGTTGGATAGGCTTGCTGAGTATAAATATTTTTGGTTTTTAGATGGATATATCGGCTATCATCAAATACTAATTGCTCTTGAGGACCAAGAAAGTGTCACATTTTCTAGTCCTTATAGAACATTTCATTTTTGACGAATGTCCTTTGGATTATCTAACACTCCTGCAAGATTTCAAAAATGTATGATGTAAATTTTTAGTAATATGATTAATATTGGAATAGAAGTTTTTATGGACAACTTTTCCATATTTGGAACTTCATTTGATGCTTACTTAAATAATTTGGAAAAAGTTTTGGAGTAATGCGAAAAAATAAATTTAGTTCTAAATTGGGAGAAATGTCAATTTTTGGTTGCAGGAGGAATTGTACTTGGGCATAACATTTCTGAATATGGCATGGAAGTAAACCCTGCAAAGTTTCAAATCATCGGGAAACTACCACCTCCAACTACTGTGAGAGGGGTTAGAAGTTTTTTAGGACATTCTAGTTTCTACAGGTGTTATATTAAAGATTTTTCAAAAATTACTAAGACTCTATGCCAACGTTTAGAGAAAGATAAGAAATTTGATTTTAATGAAGAATGTTTAAATGCCTTTAAATTATTGAAAAAAAATAATCACTTCCCCTATAACAGTTTAACCTGGTATTAGAGCTGTTTTAGGGCAAAGGTATGATAAAATTTCAAAATATATATTTTGCTAGTAAAACTATTAATGAAGCTAAAATTATTTATACTACTACTAAAAGAGAGTTATTAGCAATTGCATATGTTTTTGAAAAATTTAGATCATACTTAATTGGGACTAATGTATAGTGCATACTGACCATTCTGCTTTCAAGTACTAAATGCAAAAGAAGGATACTAAACCTAGATTAATCAGATGAGTACTTCTAATGAAAGAATTTAACTTCATGATAGTGGATAGAAAATGATCTAACAATCAAATAGCTGATCATTTATCTAGGTTGGAACAATATGAATTATCTCATTTTGAAGATGAAATTACAGAAACTTTTCATGATGAACAACTTTATAATATTAAGGAATGGAATTTACTGTGGTAAGCTGATATTATGAACTATATTGTAAGTGATTTTAACCACATGAATTACTAAAGTAACAACCGAAAAAATTTATGTATGAAGCCAAATTTTATTTTAGAGATGACCCATATTTATATAAACAATGCAAGGATCTAGTTATTAGGAGATGTATGCCTTATGAAGAAATTAAACCAATTCTTTAGAGATGTCATGATTATGAATTTAGAGGACATTTTGGAACTGACAAAAATGTACATAAGATTTTACAAACTGGATTCTATTGGCCTAATCCTTTTAGGGATGTTAATAGACATATTAAAACATGTGATCTATGTCAATGAGTAGGTAATATTTCTAGAAGAAATGAAATGCCCTAAAATTTTACATTGGAAGTTGAGATCTTTGATGTTTGGAGATAAAATTTTATGGGACCATTTATTCCTTCATTTAGGAATATATATATATACATATATATATTGATTACAGAGGAATATGTATCAAAATGGATTGAAGCAATAACTTTACCCAAATCTGATGCTTAAAGTTTTTCAAAATTTTTAATGAAAAGTATTTTTACAAGATATGGAATACCGAGAGTTATCATTACTGATAGTGGATCTCATTTTAGAAATAATTTGATTCAATGGTTGATAGAAAAATATAATATTATGCATAGAATCTCAACTGCTTATCATTCCCAGACTAGTGGTTTAGTTGAATCATCTAATCATGAAATTAAACGAATTTTAGAGAAATCTGTAAATCCTCATAAATTAGATTGGTCTGCTAGATTAGATACTGCATTATGGGCATATAGGACTGCTTATAAAACTCTTATAGGAATGTCTTTTTATAGACTAATTTTTGGAAGAGCTTGTTATTTACCTGTTGAATTGGAACATAAAACATATTGGGCAATTAAAATTTCAATTTCATTTTAAAGGATGATTGTGAGAAAAGATTATTACAACATATTGAATTGGAATAAACTAGAAATGAATCTTATGATAATGGTGGAGTTTATAAGAAGAAAATGAAGATATGGCATGATTAGAAGATTATAAGAAAGAGATTTGAACCCGGACAAAAAATTTTGTTGTATAATACAAGATTAAAATTATTTTCTAAAAAATGAAAGTCTAGGTGGATAAGACCTTTCTCTGTTATAAAAGTTTATCAATTTGGAGTTGTTAATATGGAAGATCCTAAAACTGGAAGAATATTTAAAGTTAATGGGCATCGATTAAAACCATATTTTGAGGGGTCATGACCAAATTTTAAAAAGATTTTAATCTTTAGTAATTTTGAATAAAACTAATGTTTGTCGGGCTAATGACATTAAACCAAGTGCTTTATGGGAAGAAACTCATAAGTTTCTTTGTTTTTAGTTAATTTGATTGGTTATAGTTGATATTATTATAAGAAAATCGTATACTTGAGTCCTACACTCTCATAAATATCCTAAATGGTGATAATTATTGGATTATATCGAAGATTCTAAGTTTACTTGGATGAAAATGTAGTTGGAGAAAAAATGAGCTTTAGCGCAGACTACGCTTGAATGGTCATCGACGACTTATTTTTCTAGAGAAGAATGTTTCTTTTCAGAGATTGGGTACTGACAATGCTTTATTTAGTGCTGACGGCACTGACGAATGAGTTGCGGTTTTCAGAGTTTAAAATAGAGGATTTTAACATTTTTGAGCGGGAGTTTCACCCCTAGAACTCCCCTAACTCATTTTAAAACACATGAACTCCAAAAAAAATGGTTAGTTCCAAAATTTGCATTCCATGGCTTCAAACTTCTTAGAATCTCCAAGATTAAGAGTTTCTAACAGGAGGAAGTTCATCAGTATCGAAACGCAGCGACCTTGAGACAAAGTTCTTATAAAGAGGAGGCTTATCAAGGAACGAGACTTTGTCAATCGAGGTTTGAATGTTCCCAGTACTCGATTAGAAGAAATTATTATGCAGGGGCAATGAGAAGTGATTTGTTTCACTACTGCCGTAGTAGTCATTTCTGTGGCGAAAGAATTTTATGCAAATCTTCATGGAATCAACCAAGGATTTTTCTATGTGCTAGGTAGGTGGATACCATTCACTCCTTCAAATATTAATGAACTTTACATGATAGATAATGTGACAATCTGTTATTACATAAATTTTGCCCCTACAAGAGACAACATGAATGAAATCTATCGATATTTGATGGATGAAGGTGAAGATTTGGAGGTAAGAGACACCGAGTATGTCAATTTTTCTACTACCTTACAGAATCCTTCATCAAAACATTGGCAGTTCTTTATATCTTTGAAATTACTCCTCACCATGAAAATTAGTAAAGTTATGAAGGAAAGTGCAATATTGAACTATTGTATTCAAACTGGAAGGCCTGTTGATATTAACACCATAATTGTTAAATTTGTTTTGGGATTTATTGTGCATGGATCAATTTGTGGTTTAGGACATCCTTCAACTATATTTCTTCTCTGCAGCTAGTTATAAGTGAAATATGAATGTTGGGAAAAAGTGCTTCTCCCATGGAAGCTCATGGACCCAACAAATATTTATAATTGTTCAGTAATTAGGGATGAAAATGATTTAAGCATAACTATAGACCAACCATCTTTAAGTTTACTACCTATTCAACCTCATTTTCTTGAAAGTGCACAGTTGATTCTTAAGAAGATCAAGAAACTCGAGAAAAAGGTACAAAATCATATGGACCAAATTAATAATATATCTGAATTATTTGATCATCTGGATTAGAGGATGAAGGAGTAGTTCAATCCTACTAGGCGTATGGAAGAAGGATTGATACATTTGATGAAGAAGAAAGCATGGATTTAAGAGGATTCGACTGATGAATTCTCGTATTGACCTACAATTTTTTTGTGCACCATAAATCATGGGAGATATCAGACAAGATAACACTGACATTGATGAGGAGTAGTGATTCTCTATTTTATCTACTATTTAGTATTTTCACTTTATATGCTTAGGTTTGTTTTGTATTTGGCTTGCTTATGGTGTGAATTCAGACTTATTCTGCTTGAGATTTAATTATATGTTAAGTTTTAGCATTAGAATGTTTTGGTTTGATTGCGACGCTGAATTATTAATGTGGTAGACTGATTTATTTGTGTAAGTTTGTAGTTATATATTTTATGTATAAAAGTGAAGTTTTGTGTTTTTTATGTAATATTTGTATCAGTTCATCACTTAATTATGAAAATAAATGTTTAAAAAGGCTCATTAGAAGTCGTCATAACTTTGATATAATCAAAATCGCAAAATATTTTGGAACCCTGAAAATTAGTCTGGCGCTGACGGTGCCAGAATGGGCACCAACTGTGCCTAAGACCTGAAACTCAAGCAGGACATTCTAGATTCACGATTTTAAGCCTTTGACCACATTTGACCACCTTCAAACTCAAACCAAGGCTGAAAACTAATCCTAGAGCTTACCGGCATTTGGATTTAAGGAAATTTCAAGGCTTTTTGAGGTTATATCTCATCTTCTCTTGATAAGAGCTCTACTTTAAACTAAAAATTTTTTACTTTCACCATGGAAATCTCCTACATTGGGGAGATCCAAAATTTTATGATTTTTGAAGAAAGCTTTGAGATGATCCATGGTGAAATGCTCATACCTATTAGATTTGACTTTGAATTCTATTACATTGCAACTTTGGAATTTATTAGGATTTATTTACACATTTTCTAGAAAATTTGAAATGGCTCCAAGGATGTTTAAGAGGAAGAGAAAGGTGGATTTTGATGAAAAAAAATTTGTGAATATCAAAGCACAATATCATTTCAACTCTACACTCTGAAGTAAAAAGTTATAGGATCGAGGATTTGAAAATTCGGGCGAAGATGTGGAGCAAGTAATTGCTGATCAAAACTGGGAAACATTTTGTTATTTTTCTGTCGATGTAGTTGCAGATGTAGTCCATGAGTTTTATGCTAATTTTTGGTGGACTAAAGAAGAATATGTGCTGGTTCGAGGACAAATGGTAGAATTCACTCCTGCACAAATCAATGCTTTCTAACAATTGAGAGATAATCCATTCTGTGAGTATAAATCTTTTGGAACTATGGATGCTGAATTAAAAGAGGTAATAGCTTTTCTTACTGATGGAAAAAATGGAGTGGAAAACAAAGCAAAGACAAAAGATAAATTTCCCTGCTTCCACTTTAATTGTCGCATCTAAAGCCTGACATTATTTTATTCTGCAAGATTATCCTCATAGTGAAGTATCAAGAGATAGAGCTATTCTAAAATTTTTGCATTTAAAATATGAAGATGATTAACATTGGTGCTATTATTCATAATAGTATTCAGACTATAGTTAAAGAAGAATCCATGGGAGGATTGGGACATTCCACCCGGATTTACACATTATATGTACAATCAAGAGTTGAGGTTGATAATAGTGAAGAGTTGGTCCATCCTTTAAAGCCTATTAGTAAGGGCAACATTCGCATGTATGAATTCCATGTAGGATGGAGATCTGGAAGTAAGATTAGTGATGTTCCCTTTAGTAGTCATGATATACCTTCTACCTCTGGAACTCCTACTATTTCTGATGTTATGGAGCCGGTGATGATACAACAGGGTAATATTATGAGGCTGCTGATCCTCGATCCGCAGCAATGCACCAAAATCTTGGTTTACAATCGCCAAACAATACAGTAATTTATGCTATCAAAAATATGTCATAGTCAATACTTTGACTCAAATAATAATAGCTGCTAGTGTATATAAATATAATTTTATGGAAAATATTTTACACCTAGGGGTACTACGCAAGTATATGTATCACTTCAAGTAATATAGGGCTTTAAATAAAGACTCCAGTATCGATCCCACGAGGAGGATTATAGATTTTTTAAAAAATATTTTGATTTTATTTTTATGTATTTATTTTAAAGTTAAAAGGTTGATATTTAATTTACTAGATGCAGAAATAAAGCAGTAATAAAGTAAAAATTGACGTAAATAAAAATAAGCAAACAACTTTCTTCCTTTCAATTAATCCAAGACTTTTTAGATAATGTTATATTCATGGAGAATATAAATTTATGGTATTGTTCCAAATAGAAGAATTCCTATTCTTTATCTTTGCTTGATAGTATAAAGAACATTGACTAATCTATAGATCGGATCTGGATGTATTGTTAGTAGAATGGGTTAATCTAGGCTCACACTACTAGATGTCCAAAGGTGGCTGTGATCAGCCCTACTAGTGACCCTTTCCTTCTCTATAAACCAAATTACAAGAATTTACACTAGAAAATATATAAAGAATTTAATACCAATTTTATATGAAATTGGACTTTAAAGAAAGGTATTTTCTTTGTTTTATTGCAGGAATGAAGATTTATAAGTACTGAAAGCAAAAAGCACAAAAGAAGCGGATTTGGAACAAAAAGAACTCAATTTGATGAAAATTGAACTATCCCGCCGACGGCGAGATTTTGGCCGCCGACGGCGAGATTTTCTCGAAAGATTTTTAATATATTATAAGGAGCCCGCAGACGGCGAGATCGAGCTCGCCGACAGCGAGCAAGATCGGCGCGGGTAGCCTATCTTCTAGAAGCCCGCCGACGGCGAGATTAAGCCGCCAACGGCGAGACAGTTGAAAAGAACCAAAATATATTGAACCTGGACGCTTTTTAAAGAGGTGCTTAAGCAACCTTTTGAGATTTGACCCTTCTATAAATAGAGCCAAAGTTTAGTCAATTTGAGTGTCGTTAGAGTGTCATTAGAGTGTCATTCCAGAGTCAGTTTAGTCATTTGTGTGAAAGTTAAGAGTCTTTTGAGTGAGTAGATTAAGTTTTTATCATTTTGGTGTACTGTACTGAAAGGAAGAGTCAAAGGAACTTCAAGAGTCTGCTTGGGGAGAAGAAATGAGATAACTATATTTGTTATTTATTTATTAAATTTAATGAAATCCATGCTTTGTGTTATCTTTCCCATGCATTCTGAGTAGTTACCTTAGTCTTTCTTCTTGTTCTTGAGATTAGTGAAATGACAAATTTAAATAGTTGTGCTTGAAATATGAAAATAGAAATTGTGCTAATCATTTTACTTAAAACGTAATTTACTATCAATCTGGCCAATTGATTTGTTAACATATGTTGAACTATCAACTATAGTAAAGATTACATCCAATATTTAGGGAAATCAAAAGCCTTGGAAGGAGGGTGCAAATGAATAGAGAAAATTTAACTAGCGGGCGTAGAATTGAACATTTTAGTGTGACAAACTAAAATATTCAATTCGATCTTATTGTTTGAGAGCTGAAGTGTAGATGTTAACCCTCAGGCGAGGGGAACGTGGGAGCTCTGAAGTGGCAGTCAGTATCCTCGCAGCTTAGCGCAGATTCCGCAATCAAACATAAGACTACCAATATTCTTTCGTACCTGGACCAAAGGGTAAAGAATAGGTTTGCTCCTGTTTGGCACAATATAATTTAAAAACTAATTTAAATTTTCATTCACTTAATACTCTAAAGACAAGGAGAAAGATACTTTTCTAAAATCTTATATTAACCTTTTAAGCATTAGTTTATTTTAGTCTAAGTGTTCTAAATTTTCGTATACTAGATTAATAAGTAAATTTACTTTAAAGTTGTTCTTTGAAATTTACTAACTTCCCTATGGGATCGATATCTAGGACTCCATTAGAGCCCTATATTACTGGATAATGATATGTATACTTGCGTAGTATCCACAATATAATCCATAATAGAATCATAAAAACATATTTAGTGCGGATGAAGTTTTTGGTCCCGTTGCTAATTTTTATAATAATAAGTATAAATATTGAAAAGTGGATCAAGTTTTTTGTGCCTTTGCCGGGGAAGTAAAGTAATTATTAAGGTAATTAATATAATTATTAAAATAATTATTAAAGTAACGGACTATTTTAAATATTACTTAAAAATTGTATGCATAAATTTGGAAACGAAAATTTAATACCTTACGATTCAGAATTAGAACGCATAATTAAAAGAATTAGAAAACAAAATAGAGAAATTAAAAATTTCACAAAAATGACAAATAATCCAGAAATTGAAAATATAAACTAACAAAGACCATTAAGAGATTATGCCAACCCTACATTAGATGAAATTCACCTAACTATTCAAAATCCTGATGTAGCTGCAAACTCATTTGAACTTAAACCTGCAATTATCCAAATGGTACATAATAATCAATTTAGTGGTTCACCTAACTAAGATCCTAATTTACATCTTGCTAATTTTTTGGAACTATGTGCTACTTTTAAATATGAAGGAGTCTCTAATGATGCTATTAGACTTAGGCTTTTTTCCTTTTTCTTTAAGGGATAAGGCTAAGATGTGGTTAAATTCATTAGCACCTAGATCTATTAAAACTTGGGGAGAATTATCACAAAAATTTCTATCCAAATATTTTCCTCCCTCGAAAACTCGCAAAACTTAGAAATGATATAACATCTTTTAGCCAGCTTGATGGAGAATCCATATATGAAGCTTGGGAGAGATTTAAAGAACTTCTTAGGAAATGCCCACATCATGCATTACTAGATTGGTTAATTATACAAACTTTTTACAATGGATTAGTAGGATCTCTTATATCAATCATTGATGCTGCTGCTGGAGGTTCATTAATGTCAAAACCATTTGATGAAGCCTATGCTTTAATCGAAGAAATGGCTACTAATAATTTTCAATGGCCTGCTGAAAGAATAAATCCTAAAAAGATAGCTAGCGTTCATGAAAATGATGCAATATCTATGCTAGCTTCTCAAATTGCTGCTCAATCTGGACAAATTATAGATTCTCAATCTCCTTATGAAACTATAAATGCTATTAATAATAGACCCAATAATCCTTATGTAAATTATTATAATCCTGGTTGGAAGAATCATCCAAATTTTAACTGGAATAACAATACAGCTAATCAACAAAGGATGAACAACTCTACAGGAAATTCACCTAATCAAGGAAATTCAAATTATAAAACTTCTTATCCACCTGGATTTAATAATACTCAATTTAAAGATAAGAAGTTATCTATAGAAGAATTAATATTAAGTATGGGTCATCACTTGTAAAATCAAGGAAATCAATTACAAATTCAAGGAAATCAATTACAAAATCAAGGAACAGCAATTAAAAATATTGAAACTCAACTCGGACATATCGCTACTGCGCTTAATAATAGAATTCCTGAAACTTTTCCTAGTAATGTGGAAATAAATCCAAAAGACCAAGGAAAAGAACAAATTAAAGCGATACAATTAAGAAGTGGAAAAGAGTTAGAAACTAAAAGTCAGAAAGAAACAAAAAGTAAAAATGAGGAAGTGGAAATTGAAAAAGAAAAGGATCAACAAGATAAAAATTTAGAATATCCATTAATCCCTATAAAAATATTTATATAAAAACCACCACCACCATTTCCTCGACGACTAAAGCAACATAAAAAAGATAAGCAATTTGTTAAATTCCTTGAAATTTTAAAAAAAATTAACGGTAAATATTCCTTTTGTAGAAGCATTAGAACAAATGCATAATTATGTAAAATTTATGAAAGATATTTTAAATAAAAAAAGAAAATTTACGAGATAATGAAACTCATTGCACTTAACAAAGAGTGTAGTGTAATTATTCAGAAAAAGCTTCCTGAAAAATTAAAAGATCCTGGTAGTTTCGCTATACCCTACGCTATTGGAGAAAAATTTTATGGAAAAGCTTTGTGTGACTTAGGAGAAAGCATAAATCTAATGCCTCTAACAATTTTTAAAAGATTAGAATTAGGAGAAATTTCACCTACTTTAGTAACTCTTCAGTTAGTTGAACGTTCTATGACTTATCCTAAGGGAGTTATTGAAGATGTGTTAGTAAAAGTGGATAAATTTATCTTCCCAGTAGATTTTATTGTTCTAGATATGGAAGAAGATAAAGAAATTCCCATAATATTAGGAAGACCCTTTTTAGCTACTGGAAAAGCTATGATTGATGTTCGAAAGGAGAATTGACTATGAGAGTAAAACAATCAAAAAGTAACTTTTAACATAGCAAAATCAATGAAATATCCTGCCTTAGAAAAAGATGATGAATGTTTTCGAATGGAAATACTTGAACATTTGCAAAATGAACATTTTAAAGAATATTATGAAGAAAAGTTAGAAAAAGAAAATATAAAATTAATTGAAGAAGCAAATAATGAAAAATTAGATTATATACAAGAAAATTTTGAAATGTTGGATAATACTGAAAACTTTGAAAAGAATATAGTTTCGTCAAAATTAGACCTCCTGAACTTGAAATAAAAATTTTACCTAATCATTTAAAATATGCTTATTTAGGTAACCATTCAACCCTACCAGTTATGATATCAGCTAAATTGAATGAATTACAAGAACAAAAACTGTTAGACACATTAAAAAAATACAAAAAAACTTTTGGTTGGACTTTAGCAGATATTAAAGGAATTAGTCCTTCAATCTGTATGCACAAAATTATTCTAGATAATGAACATAAGCCAAGATTATATCCTCAAAGAAGATTAAACCCAATAATGAAAGAAGTAGTCAAGAATGAAATATTAAAATGGCTAGATAATGGTATTATATATCCTATTTCGGACAGTGCTTGGGTAAGCCCAATTCACTGTGTTCTTAAGGAAGGAGGAGTAACCGTTAAAGCTAATGAAAATAATGATTTAATAACTATAAGACAAGTTACTGGATGGCGTATATGTATTGACTATAGGAAATTAAATGCAGCCACTAGGAAAGATCACTTCCCATTACCATTTCTAGACCAAATGTTAGATAGATTAATCGGACATAAATATTTTTGTTTTTTAGATGGATATACCGATTATCATCGGATACATATTGCTCCCGAGGATCAAGAGAAAACTACATTTACTAGTCCATATGGAACATTTGCTTTTCGAAGAATGCCTTTTGGATTATGTAATGCACCCGCAACATTCCGGAGATGTATGATGTCTATATTTAGTAAATTAATCGATAATGGAATATAAGTATTTATGGATGATTTCTCCGTATTTGGAACGTCATTTGACGCATGCTTCGAATCAGCTTGAAAAAGTATTAGAAGTATGCGAGAAAACTAACTTAGTTCTAAATCGGGAGAAATGTCAATTTATGGTTGCAGGAGGAATTGTATTAGGGCATAAAATTTCGAAAAAGGTATGGAAGTAGACTCGCAAAAATTCAAGTTATAGCTAATTTACCACCTCCAACTACAAGTAAAAGGGGTAAGAAGTTTTCTGGACATGCCGGATTCTACAGTACGCTATATAAAAGATTTTTCAAAAATTATTAAACCTTTATGCCAACTTTTAGAAAAGGATAAGAAATTTGAATTTACAACTGAATGCCTAAACACTTTTGAATTATTAAAAGATAAATTAATCACAGCACCAACAATAGTTTCACCTGATTGGGAGAAACCATTTGAACTTATGTGAGATGCTAGTGATTATGCTATAGGAGCAGTACTTGGACAAAAATATGATAAAATTTTCAAAGTTATATACTATGCTAGTAAAACTCTTAATCATGCTGAAATGAATTATACAATTAATGAAAAAGAGCTATTAGCAATTGTTTATGCTTTCGATAAATTTAGGTCTTATTTAATTGGAACTAAATGTATTGTGCATACTGATCACTCTGATATTAAATATCTAATGCAAAAGAAAGATTCCAAAGCAAGATTAATTAGATGGATATTACTAATGCAAGAATTTGATTTTGAAATCATTAAGAAAAAGGGAACTGATAATCAAATTGCAGATCATTTATCAAGACATGAATATAATGAATTATCTGACACTGATCACGAAATTACTGATAGTTTTCCTGATGAACAGCTATATAATATAAATGAGTGGAAAATACCATGGTATGCTGACATAGTAAATTATATTGTAAGTGATATTTTACCACCTATGTTAACTTTGCAACAACGAAAAAAATTCATTCATGATGCTAAAACATACTTTTGGGATGAACCATATTTATATAAGCAATGTAAGGATCTTATAATTAGAAGATGCGTGCCTTATGAAGAAACAGAACAAATCATTCAGAAATGTCATGATTCTAATTTTGGAGGACATTTTGGAACAGATAAAACTGCTTATAAGATTTTACAATCTGGATTCTATTGGCCTACTCTTCTTAGAGATGTTTATAGATATATCAAAACTTGTGATAGATTCCAACAAGTAGGTAATATATCTAGAAGAAATGAAATGCCTCTAAATTTTATATTAGAAGTTGAGATTTTTGATGTTTGGGGATTAGATTTTATGGGACCATTTGTTCCTTCATTTGGAAACTCATATATATTAGTTGTTGTTGATTATGTTTCTAAATGGATTGAAGCACAAGCTTTTCCTCGGTGTGATGTTAAGAGTTTTTCGAAGTTTCTAATGAAAAATATTTTTACTAGATTTGGAATGCCGAGAGTGATTATCACTGACGGAGGATCTCATTTTAGAAATCAATATATTCACAAACTACTAGAAAAATTTAACATTATTCATAAGATATCAATCGCTTATCATCCACAAACTAGTGGATTAGTCGAAGTTTCTAATCGAGAAATTAAACATATTTTAGAAAAGACTCGTAAACCCTAATAGATTAGATTGGTCTACAAGACTAGATTCTCGCATTATGGGCATACAGATCGCTTATAAAACCCCGATTGGAATGACTCCTTACAGACTTATTTATGGAAAAACTTGTCATTTACCAGTTGAATTAGAACATAAAGCTTATTGGGCAATTAAAGAATTTAATTACAATCTGAAAGAAGCTGGTGAGAAAAGATTATTACAATTGAATGAATTAGATGAATTAAGAAATGAATATTATAATAATGATAGAATTTATAAAGAAAAAAATGAAATTATGGCATGATCGGAAGATTATCCTAAAGAATTTTGAGCGAGGACAAGAAGTTTTGTTATATAATTCAAGATTGAAATTGTTTCTTGGGAAATTAAAATCTCGATAGTTAGGGACTTTCACTATAACTCAAATATTTTCATATGGAACTATAGAAATTGAAGATCCAAAAACTGGGCATAGATTTAAAGTAAATGGACAAAGATTAAAACCTTATTTTGAAGGAATCAAACAAAATTTTAAAGAGGTTTTAATTCTCAGTCAACCTGATTACTAAATTATATTAAGTCGGGCTGACGACGTTAAACCAAGCGCTTTAAGGGAGGCAACCCATAGTAATTATTAATTAGGATCTGTTTACCAATATTATTTAAAAATTACAATATAAAATGAAATCTACTCATTTTACTTTTTAGAATCATCACAAATTTGAATATATACGAAGAAATTAGAAAATATTCAGACCGGAGCGAAAAATTGAGCAATTTACCTAATCTCGCCGACGGCGAGATCGATCCCGCCGACAGCGAGATCGGTGCGCCCAATTTCAGTTTTAATTAATTAACTATCCTGCCGAAGGCGAGATCGTTACCGCTGACGGCGAGATAGTTCAAAAACAGTTTTAATGAGTTATTTTGTGGTTTTTGACGGTTCTAAGGGCATTAGTCTATAAAAAAATGTTTAAAACTTCATTCTTACATCATCTTCATCCTTAGAAACGACTAGAACCCTTCAAAACAATCTATTATGGCCTCCAAACTACTTGAAACCACAAAATCCAGAGTTTTTAACCGAAGAAAATTCGTCAGTTCTGAGGCTCAGCGAATATTCAACAAGGTTTTGATGAAAAAGCGACTGATTAAGGAGAGAGGATTCGTAAACAGAGGAGCGGAGAATTCAACAACAACAATTGAAGAAATGATTGTTCAGCGACGTTGGGAGGTATTCTGCTATACCACATCTGCTGTAGTCATTCCAAGTAGTCAAAGAATTCTACTCTAATCTGCATGCGATCCATAACGGAAGTGTTTACGTAAGAGTGCGTATGGGTAACTTTCACTCCTTCTTGGATAAATGAATTATATTCGATTGAGAATACCCCTGTTTGCCACTATTCAAATTTTGTTCCTACAAGATACAACATGAATGAGATCTACAGATATCTGAACTACGAACCTGATGATTGGGAATTACAAGAAGATGGGTACGTTAGTTTTTTTGCATCCCTTCTTAACCCCATCTCAAAGCATTGGCATTTCTTTATTTCATCAAAATTATTACCCACTATGAGGGTAAACAAGGTTTTGAAGGAATGCGCAATTTTAAATTACTGTATTCAATCTGGATTGCCTATCGATGTCGGATCTATTATCGTGAAGTTTGTACTAGGATTAATTGTACATGGGTCAATTCATGGACTTGGACACCCATCAACTATATTTGCTTTATGTAGTCAGTACCAAGTTTCCTACGAAGCTTGGGAAAAAGTGCGACAACCTTGGAAACCACTAGATCCGACAGATATGTTTCCTACATTGGATAATAATGATGATACAATAATTATTTCTGATCAAGCATCCCAAAAAAATCCTTTAGATAAACCCCTGACTGATAGAATGAACCTCATTTTAAGGAAACTTAAAGGATTGGAGAAGGAACTACAGAATGTGATGAATTCTATTGATAATATCTCTGATTTATTTGATCACATCGATTGGAGAATGAAGGAGCACTTTGACCATACGAGACACCCGGAGGCAAGTTTTATACGACTCTCGAGACGAAAGGGTGGATCGAAGAAGATTCTACTTGCAGAATTCCCTTTCAGGCCTTTCTATAATTTATTTGTGCACCTGCGTTCTATTGGAAACATCAAAGAAGAGAACAGTTCAGATTCAGATGAGTAGCAGAGATTTCTATTTATATTATATGTATGTGTGTTGATTTGCATTTAGTTTTTGATTTAGTTGGAACTTTACATAGATAATCTCAGTTTAAATGAGATTGTATGTTGTTTGTTTAGTCTCAGCATTTAGAGTATTGTGGTGTGGATTTCAATGCTGAGTTAGAAGTGTTTGGGTTAATTTGATAAGGTCAATTTCTAGTTATGTAGTGTTTGAAGTTTGTAAAGTTCAAGGATTTCATTTATAAAGTTATAATGTTTCTGTTGTGTGAATTTATGTGTTAGTATAATATCTAATCTTAATAAAATATATATTAATAAATATATCAAATTTAGTGACCGAAACAATGAACAAGGCTTAGTCTAGATTAAAACATTGAAAGAATTAAAAATATTAAAATTTTTTGGAACTCTTGCCGACAGCGGGGAAAAGTTCGTTGACGGTGAGGAAAAGTCCTCTAACAGCAAGAAAATCCCGCTGACGACGAGATTTTCCTGAAACTTTGGCCTTGGTAAATTAATTATCTCGCCGACAGCGAGAAAATTCTCGCCGACAGCGAGATTGCGAAATGTCCTTTATTTGACCGGTCAACCGACACTATTCATCGTCTCCCTCCTCAAAACCCTTAAAAAATGACCTAGGATTTGCGGAATCTTGGATTTGAAGCGATTTCAACACATTTTAACGCCGGATTTTATCTTCCCTTGGTAAGAGCTTCACTCCTATGTAAAATTTTTTTATTTCACCATGAATTTCTTCTACATTGAGGATTTTGGAAAAATTTTGAAATGTGAAGAAAAGAATTAGAAGAAGTTCATGAAACTTGATTTAGATTGATTTTAGTAACTATTGGAAGCAATTTTAGTAATATTTGGGAGTTTAGTTAAGATTTTTTGCAAATTTCACAGATCGAAAATGGCTCCACGACAAAAGAGAAGAGTGGAATATGATGAAACTCGTTTTGTGAATGCAAGGGCATAATCGAGATATTTTCACAATATTCAAGCCAGAACATGCATTCAGGATCGAGTTTTCAAAAGTCCTGGAGGTGAAGTAGAGCGAATAATTAAAGAAAGAGGATGGGAAAATTTTTGTTTCATAACCAACAGAGCCGCTGTGGAAGTAGTGAAAGAGTTCTATGCAAATCTGACTCAGGCTGAAGATGCACTGGTTAAAGTTAGAGGTTTTTTTTTGTGGAACTCAGCGCTGCAAGAATAAATGCTTATTATGAGGTACAAGACACCTACACCAGTGTGTATGATACATTTGGAAGTATGGAAGAGCTTTGAGAAAATTGAGGAAAAACTGGAGCATATTGATCAGAGAATCAGAGGCTTAGAAAGAAGACATGATTATGACAGTGAGTATCTTCAGAAGCATTCTGAATATGAGATAGCATATTATGAGGCAGAGAGTCGTTACAGGAGAGGAGAGCTTGATGTTGTATTCCCTGAGTGCCCCCGATATACTCATTACCAGCCTAACCCTCCAACTGATCAAGGAAATGACGATATAGTTTGGGATTTTGATGTAGAAGATTAGATGTTATGTTTATTTGTTTAGATATAGATTCTGATATTGTTGTTTTTTTTGTGTTTTAGTATTGATCTTTTAGTTCATAAACTTTAATTGTTATGTTGTGTAAGACATTTTAATATTTTTATATCAGTTAAATTTGTGTGGCTTTTTAAATTTTAAGAATTTCAATTGTAACTCTGAAACTTAATTAGTAAAATGTATGTGGATGTTGTGCTATGTTGTAGTATAAGTTGTGTTAGTAGTTATACTTATTTTAAAACTTCTTTACCCAGCATTTTCTTTAATATTTGGTGTATAGAAAAATACTAACAGTGCAGGTTAATTAAGTAATGAAAAAAGCCTGCAGAACTTCAAAAGAAAAAGAAATACCTAAAGCCCGAAGGTATGATTTCAATTTACAGTTTATTTTCTTTTCACCCTACATGTAAATAGATAGAAAACTTTAAGTTTGGGGAGAGAAAAACAACAAATTTAATTATTAAATTGTTTTCGATATACATTTTTAAAATTATTATAAAAATGATTTTCCGTAGTAATTTTAATTCAGAAAATAGAATTAATTTATCTAAATATTATAAAAAGTTGAATAAAATATTTTTAGTAATTAAACTAATTTTATAGATTAAGAAATTTAGTTTAAAAAGAATAAGAATCTAGTTAACTATTTAAAGTAAGGAAAATTATATTTTAAAATACGAAATTCTTAAATATTTAGTTAAGAAAAGATCGAAACTCAATAAAGTAAAAAAACTTTGAAATATATATATTAAGTAAGGAAATATTTCAAGTTTCAATTTTAGGAAAGAGAAAAATGAAGTTCAAAATCATTAACAGGCTATCCAGATATAGTAATCCTCACTTAAAAAAAAGGAGGATTGAAAATCAACCCCTGAAAAGAAAAGAAAAAATATTTATTGGAATGAAAATCAATCCAAATGAAAAAGAGAAATATAAGTGAGGAGAAGCTTGAGGAAGTGCCTTATCAAAAATTGTCTTCATTTGAATCAACCTAAAAGAAAAACTCAGTTATATTTCTAAACTTATATATATATATATGGATTAGTATTTTACTGAGTAGTGTTTTCATGAAATTCCCATCATCTGAATATTTTAAGTAATTTAATATTTCAAATATAGTCATTATTGAAATAAATAGAAGACTAAACATCTTAAACTTGACAACTAAATAGCCTTATATCTATAAAATTAATTTAAATATCTAAAAATATTTCTATTAAACTTAACTATAGTATTTATTTAAAACTAATTCATAATATTTCTGAATTAAAACCTTACTACAAATAATCATTACTTTTACGTAGTATTAAAATTACTTGAGGACAAGTAATAGTTAAGTTTGGGGGAATTTGATCACTAGAAAATATATAAAGAATTTCATACCAATTTTGTATGAAATTGCACTTTAAAGAAAGGTATTTCTTTGTTTTATTGCAGGAATGAAGATTTATAAGTACTGAAAGCAAAAAACACAAAAGAAGCGGATTTGGAACAAAAAGGACTCAATTTGATGAAAATTGAACTATCCCGCCGACGGTGAGATTTAGGCCGCCGACGACGAGATTTTCCTGAAAGATTTTTAATATATTATAAGGAGCTCGCTGACGGCAAGATCGAGCCCGCTGACAGCGAGATCAGCGCGGTTAGCCTATCTACTAGAAGCCCACCGACGGCGAGATCAAGCCGCTGACGGCGAGACAGTTGAAAAGAACCAAAATACATTTAACCTGGACGCTTTTTGAAGAGGTGCTTAGGCAACCTTTGGAGATTTGACCCTTCTATAAATAGAGCCAAAGTTTAGTCAATTTGAGTGTCATTCCAGAGTCAGTTTAGTCATTTGTGTGGAAGTTAAGAGTCTTTTGAGTGATTAGATTAAGTTTTTATCATTTTGGTGTGCTGTACTGGAAGGAAGAGTCAAAGGAACTTCAAGAGTCTGCTTGGGGAGAAGAATTGAGATAAGTATATTTGTTATTTATTTATTAAATTTAATGAAATCCATGCTTTGTGTTATCTTTCCCATGCATTCTGAGTAGTTAGCTTAGTCTTCCTCCTTGTTCTTGAGATTAGTGAAATGACAAATTTAAATAGTTGTGCCTGAAATATGAAAATAGAAATTGTGCTAATCTTTTTACTTAAATCGTGATTTACTTTCAATCTGGCCAATTGATTTGTTAACATATGTTGAACTATCAACTATAGTAAAGATTACATCCAAGATTCAGGGAAATCAAAAGCCTTGGAAGGAGGGTGCAAATAAATAGGGAAATATTAACTAGCGGGGGTAGAATTGAACATTTTAGTGTGACAGACTAAAATATTCAATTCGGTCTTATTCTTTGAGAGCTGAAGTGTAGATGTTATCCCTTAGGCGAGGGGAACATGGGAGCTCTGAAGTGGCAGTCGGTATCCTCTCAGCTTAGCCGCAGATTTAGTAATCAAACATAAGACTAGTCAATATTCTTTGCACCTGGACCAAAGGGTAAAGAATAGGTTTGCTCCTATTTGGCACAATATAATTTAAAAACTAATTTAAATTTTCATTCACTTAATACTCTAAAGACAAGGAGAAAGATACTTTTCTGAAATCTTATATTAACCTTTTAAGTATTAGTTTATTTTAGTCTAAGTGTTCTAAATTTTTGTATACTAGATTAATAAGTAAATTTACTTTAAAGTTGTTCTTTGAAATTTACTAACTTCCCTGTGGGATCGATATCTAGGACTTCATTAGAGCCCTATATTACTTGATAACGATACGTATACTTGCGTTGTATCCACAATATAAACCATAACATAATCATAAGAACATATTTAGTGCGGATCATGTTTTTGGTGTCGTTGCTAATTTTTATAATAGTAAGTATAAATATCAAAAAGTGGATCACCTGTCACTATAAAAACTTATCAATTCTACGCCCATTAAATATTATCTTCCTATTTATTTGCACTTCACCTTGAATAACCCGCGCGAGGCCTTCGACTACCCAATGATTCATTTGATATCTACTAGTTAAGAGTTCATCTCCTTCTAGGTCTCAAAACTCTTCAACATATTTTAACAATTTAAATGGCCAATTTAAATAGTAAATTAAGATTCGGTATAAATATCATCACAAATTTTAAAAAATATATATAGTTTTTAATTCTCCAACGAATTTTATATTATCTTATTTATCTTTTCATAACTGAAAGGAGAAAGTAAAGTAACTACTCAAAACACATTGAATCTAAATAACAAAACATATAAATAAAACTTTGAATCAAAATACAAATACTTATCTCAAGTGTTTCTCCAACTGAACCTCTGAATCCTTCTAACTCCAAAGTAAATAGACTTCAAATGCACCGACTCTTCAAATACTCTTCATACAAACTCTAAAATAAACTCACTAAATAATAAAAGAAACTATAAAGATGGCCCTTAAAATGTTTTTCTAATTTCTCTCTCTAAATGGAGCTATGGGGCTAGGTGATTTTTAGTTGGGTTCTGGGTTTTTTGGGCCTTTTCCTCTGAAGGAGTAACCTCCTATTTATAGGCTTCAAGAGTTGCCTTAAGGTACCTCTTCAAAATGTGTCCATGTTCAATGAATCTTCTAGAAGGTGTGTCTGGCGCGTAGGTGCCGGACTCTGCGTCCAGTTCTTCGCACCTCTTCACTTTAGGTCGCACCTCTTCACGATCCTAACCGTTTCTAAGCGTCCAAATACAATGTATCACATGTCCTATAATCCAGGAATAACTGCCAATCTTCTAAATGGTCCAATAACAGCTAACATCGTCAAAATAACATTCCAAAAGTCGTCAAAAATCTTACAGAATTCCGTATCGAACTGGCGCTTAGGCGCCGGATTCTGGCGCCTAGGCGCCGACCAATTATTTTGACAATTTTGCATTTTGGCTCCATTCTTGCTCCTTTTTGCTCCTTTTTCAACCTTTTTTCCTTGTTGGACATTTTTTCATCACTTACATCCAAAACACAAAAATACCTTTCATTAAAGCATAATATCCTTAAAAATTTGATAAAAATCAAGGGATAAAAATAGGTATTTTTTTCATGGATCAAAATCCCCCAAACTTAAACAATACTTGTCCTCAAGTAACCCTTTTTACTATATAAAAAGTATAACATTTGGAATAAAAAGGTAAATATTTAAGATTTCTTATAATTTTTGATTTTATAAAGGCTTTAGTAAATCATTAACCAAATTTAACTAACTAAATTTAATTTTAAGAATTTAAAGAATATTTAACTACCAAATCATAAGATTTCAAAAATTTTTCATTCACTTCGAAAATAATTGTAGTTTATTATATTAAGATCACATAAATTATTTACAAGAAAAGATCTTCATGAAAATCTTTTCTAATAAAGATACATGCATAAAAATTAAGTAAAATATGTAATCAGCTTTTTTCTTATAAGCTAATTCAAGTGAAGCCAATTTTTGATTAGGCTTCTCCTCAAGCTTCTCCTCTCTCTCTTTTTTTTTTTACAAAGAGGATTATTATATCTGGATAGCCTGTTAATGGTTTTGAACTTCGCTATCCTTAACTTATATTTTCAAACTTATACATTTTCACTTAATTACTATAACATGAATAGATTTCAAAAAGAATTTCAATTTTTTCTTTTTCAAGTTATAATTTTTTATTTCTTAATACTTCTAAAATTCAATTATTTCTACTATGAATAGAAAAATTTCTTAATCTTACTCTTTTTTAAGTTGAATAATTCTATTCTTAAAATCAATCAAAGTTATTAAAATTTTGGTTAAGTCTACTAAATTATTTATAATTTCAAAAATTTAAATGATCTTAAATAGATTCTTTATTTCTTATATTATGTTAATATTTTTATTTTAAGAAAATATTAGTTCATTAAGGACAAATAAAATTTAAATTTGCATGTATTTTCCCTTCCCCCAAACTTAAGTTTTGGTATATCATGAAAAAATTTAAAGTATGAGAGAAAGAAAGGTATAATTTTAAAAGGAATTTTTATAAGTATGTAAAACCAGTCTAAAAAGAAAAATATACTTCTACACATGTTTTTTATGAATATTACTGAATTAACGAAGCATATATAAAAGTAAGCAGTGCTCATCATTTTTTATATATATCGATAAGTTGAATTAAATGACTATACTACTAATAGTAACGTAAACATAACAACATTACTAACCATTTAAGAATACTAAACAAGATGCTGAAACGAAATAAACATTAATTCATCCAAATTTTAGTCTTCAACACAATACACTAAATATTTAAAACAGTCTCAACATCAAATAATCCACACAAAGTTTCATAAACAAATCTACACTAATAAACAACAAACAACAAACATCACTAGCAAACAAGAAATAAACTAACAACAGAATCAACAAATCTCAGAGGTAAATCAAGCTACTAGTCACTATCTGTAGCCTCGTCATCGTCATCACCAAAAGAAAACTCCACATCTTTTGGATCAACATACGGTGAAAATTTAGGACAGGTAGGAAACTGAACATCATGCTCACCCTTCAAGAATCTCACTAAAAACTTTGAATACTCAGCATCATACTCACTTTTCCTTTGGGTAAATTCAGATAAATGATCAATCTTCTTGTCTATAGTATCTACTCTGCAGTGAGTTAGAAATAACTCATTCTGCTGCTCCAGAAATTGATCATGCATAGATTCCCAGAAATTGATCTAGAAGTAGAACCTCTACCTGGAATAGGTACAGAAGTAGAAGGATCAGTAGATCTCTTCCCTCGAAGACTATCATAAATGCTAACACTTTTCTACCCAATTGCCTTTGTAGACTTCAACTTCTCCTCTGATATATCAGCAGAAACTCCATTGCTCATGCATAAAGAATAAATCAAGGATGGGAATCCTAATCCCACAGAAGTGCTGGATCTAGCAATCGATTCCACTAAATCATAAATAATACTGCCAACATTTATCGGCTTCCTCTCCTGAATGTAGTAGTTCAGGATAGCTCGATCTTTGGTAACTTCACTCAGGTGGTTGGAAGGTAGAAGTCTAGCAGAAATAAAATAATGCCATTCCTTTGAAATACCATTTAGCTTAGAAGATTTGAAGTTTACCGAATTGTCATTCCGGATCTTCCAAGTTTCAGTGCCATCAGTCAAATATGCAATAATCATCTTAAGATTTCCCTCAGATGGAGATAAACCAGAATAGTAGCACTCGATGGTAGGTGGCAGACCGTAGAAAATATTGATCTGTTCCGTTGTAAATCCTACTCTGACACCTCTAACGAAGACTTTGTAGTCTTCTGCATCCAAAAAGTTGGCATAAAACTCACGTATAATAGGAATAACGGCAACAGCAGTGAAATAACAGAATTGTTGCCATTTGTGTGCAACGATCATGTTCTCGATCATTTCACTAGGATTGTAAAAACTGCGCTCCGAGATAAACTTTCTTGACGTTGCAAATTCGTGATAACGAAAATGCGCTGCTGTAGTCGAAAACTTGCTGCTGTCGAAATTTTCCCGTGCCTTTCCTCGCTTAGATTTTGGTGTCATCTAAACGTAAAAGAAAACACAAATAAGTTTAGGAATCAAATATTTAAACTCTTTTTAAGCTTAGGAAACTTGGAATGAGTTTAAAAATCCATGGAGAAACTCTAAAAATCAAAATTTTTCTCAAATTTTCGGTTTTTAGCAAAAAATAGGAAAAACTATGGTAAGAATAAAAAATAAATGGATTAGAAGGTAGATCTGACCTCGAGATGAAGAAATCAAGTGATTTCGGGCTAAAAAACTTGATGTATTGACCTCAAGATGGATCTAGGGGGTGTATTTTTACGAATAAGATGAAGGGGATGAAGCTTAGGTGTCAATCATGGCTAATGGGGTTTAAATGCTATATTTCGATAAGCAGGCTGAACCGGCGCCTAGGCGCCAGACTCGCCTTTCACAAAAATCACTTTAAAAATTTTATTTTCCACCAAAACTCATAAATTCAACTTCCAATTACTCATACTAGAGTAGTGCTTCAGTTTCCAACTTTCAAAATATTTCCCAAAAATTTTAAAAATTAAAAATTTAAATCCACCAATAAACACAAGGTTTAAATCAAACTCTTCTAATTCCATTCATAATCTTCAATTTTGCTCAATACAATACAGATAAGTATAGTAATATGATTCAAGTCCTAACAAACAATCAAACTACATAATTTCAAAGCAAATATAATACACATTGAACAATAAATCAAACACACGAACAACACAATCGATTTACTAAATCGATATAACGACACACTAATAAATGTCTAGATCACACCACAATAACTATCTAATCTTCAAATTAGAAATTTCCATTCTCTTCACAAGGAAGATTACTAGGCCTACTTGGGAAGAATACTAACGCCCTCGGAAAATCCGTAGCCGTTTTCTCGTCGATCAATTTGTTCTTCACATACATCTCCACTGGAACATCTTGATAAGCCGCTAGATGATCAAATTGAAGCTTCCCCTACCATTCTAGATGTTCAATTTGATGATACATCTCATGGAGGCGATCTCCAATACTTTTGAATTCTACTTCAAATTTATCTAGACGACTTGAAATTTTCTCTAAACTTACAGCGATAAAACCATTGAAGTAGGGTTGAGGATCCTTTGAACTTTTGTCTCTAGCCTCTACTCCAAGATTTCTTCTCTTCATTTCTTTATAGATCCTCTCGAATCTCTCAAGAAATAAGTGTCTAGGTTGTAATTTTGATTGCTTAGGGATTGGGGATGAAGATAGGGTAATTTTAAGAAGAAAATCGTGTGAAAAACTGAAAATTTTCAGTTTTTACACGATTCAGTAACTGTGGCGCTTAGGCGCCAAATCTGGCGCCTAGGCGCTTGACCCATAGATACACAGTTTTACTCTGGCGCTTAGGTCCCAAATTTTGGCGCCTAGGCGCCTGAACTACTTTCGACTCCGTTTCGCCTATTGTCAAATTTTAAAGTTTCGTTCTCCAAAATAGGTAAATTAGAATGGTAAGATCAATATAGACTTAGTAACACAAATCATAAACAATCATAATGAATGTTAACTTGATCTCCTTTTTACTCACATATGAAATGGAGTGATCCAAAGTCCAAACTTTATATACTTCGAGATAATTTTTAGCTAAAGTCAATGAAGACTTGTTAGCATCCAATTTTCTAAAGTTATATAAAATTAGTCAAGACCGAGGCATAAACATACATTAAAAATATAAAAACACACAGAAATAAATATGGGTTGCCTCCCACAAAGCGCTTGGTTTAACGTCGTCAGCCCGACCTAATTAAGTCTTTAATCAGGTAGACTCAACTCGTAAGCTTCTTTATAAATCATTTTAATGTCTCCAAAATAAGGCTTCGGTCTTAATCCGTTAACTTTAAATATTTTTCCTGTTTTTGGGTCTTTAATATCCACAGCTCCATAATGGTATATTTTCTCAATTATATATGGTCCTATCCATTTAGATCTTAATTTTCCAGTGAAAAGTCTTAAACGAGTATTAAATAATAATACTTCTTGTCCAGGCTCGAATATTTTTCCTGAAATCTTTTTATCATGTAACATCTTCATTTTCTCTTTATAATTTTTTACATTTTTATATGATTCATTTCTTATTTCATCCATCTCATTTAATTGTAATAATCATTTTTCTCCTGTAGTATTCAAATCAAAATTAAACTCCTTTATCGCCCAATAAGCTTTATGTTCAAGTTCCAAAGGTAAGTGACAATGTTTACCATAAATTAACTCGTAAGGTGACATTCTGATTGGTGTCTTATAAGCTGTTCTATAAGCCCATAATGCAAAATCAAGTCTATCAACCTAATCAGTTCTTTTAGGATTAACTGTCTTCTCTAAAATTCTTTTAATTTCTCTGTTTGATACTTCAGCCATTCCACTTGTTTGAGGGTGATACGCAGTTGCAATTCTGTGTTTGATTCCAAATTTGTCCAGTAATAATTGAATTCTTATATTTCTAAAATGACTTCCACCATCTGTGATAATTACCTTAGGCATTCCAAATCTTTAAAAAAATCATTTTCTTTAAAAATTTTGAAACACTTTTGGAATCATAGTTAGGTAAAGCTATAGCTTCAATCCACTTTGAAACTTAATCAACGGCTAATAAAATATAAATCTTTCTAGATGATGGTACAAATGGTCCCATAAATTCTAAACCACATATATTAAAAATTTTAAATTCCAATATATAGTTTAAAGGCATTTCATCTATTCTAGATATATTTCCCATCCTTTGACATCGATCACATGTTTTCACATAATGTCTCACATCTTTGAACAAGGTAGGCCAATAAAATTCTGAATTTAAAATTTTAAATGTAATTTTTTCTACTCCAAAGTGTCCTCCAAAATCAGAATCATGACATTTTTGAATAATAGTAAAAGTTTCTTCATAAGGTACAGATCTTCGAATTACAGAATCTCTTCCTAATTTAAATAAATGAGGATCTTCCCAAATATAAGATTTAGCATCATTTTTAAATTTCTTAATATATTTGTTATTCAATCCATAAGGTAGAATATTTCTAACTAAATAGTTAACTATATCCGCATACCAAGGTGTTTGGCATCCTTGAATAACATATAAATGTTCATCGTGAAATTTCTCATTTATATTTTCCTCAAGTAATAACATCATTCTTAATTCTAGATAAATGATCGACAATTTGGTTATCAGTTCCTTTTCTATCCACTATTTGAAATCAAATTCTTGTAGAAGTAAAACCCATCTTATCGACCTAGGCTTAGCATCTTTTTTTGTCATTAAATATTTAATAGCAGAATGATCAGTATGAACTATACATTTGGTACCAAGAAGATAAGGTCTAAATTTATCAAAGGCATAGACTATAGCTAAAAGCTCTTTCTCAGTAGTAGTGTAATTTCTTTGAGTTTCAGAAAGAGTTTTACTAGCATAATATATAACTTTGAAAATTTTCTCATATTTTTGTCCCAATACAGCTCCAATTGCAAAATCACTTGCATCACAAATTAATTCAAAGGGTTTATTACAATTAGGTGCAATAATTATAGGTGCAGTTATTTATTTTTCTTTTAAAATATTGAAAGCATTAATACATTCTTCATTAAATTCAAATTTAGCTTCTTTTTCCAATAAATGACTAAGAGGTTTAGCAATTTTAGAAAAATCCTTTATATATCTTCTATAAAATCCAGCATGACCCAGAAAACTTCTCACATCAGTAACAGTAGTAGGTGGTTGAAGTTCAGCAATAATTTTCACTTTTGCTTGATCAACTTCCATCCCTTTATGTGAAATTTTGTGACTAAGTACAATGCCTTCTGTGACCATAAATTGACATTTTTCTCAGTTCAGAACTAAATTTATTTCTTCACATTTTTTCTGAACTTTGGAAATATATTCCAAACAAGATTCAAAAGAAGTTCCAAAGACTAAAAAATCATCCATAAATATTTCAATTCCTTTGTCAATCAAATCACAAAATATTGACATCATACATCTTTGAAAAATTGCAGGTGCATTACATAAACTAAAAGCATTCTTCTAAACGCAAATGTTCCATAAGGACTTGTAAATATTGTTTTCTCTTGGTCCTCAGGAGCGATAGGTACTTGATGATAACCAGAATATCCATCCAGAAAATAGAAATATGAGTGTCCAACTAATTTATCAAGCATTTGATCCAAGAAAGGTAAAGGAAAATGATCCTTTCTAGTGGTGTCATTTAATTTCCGATAATCAGTACAAATTCACCATCCAGTAACTTGTCTTGTAAGAATTAGTTCATTTTTATCATTGACAATGACAGTGACTCCTCCTTTCTTTGAAACACAATGAATAGGACTTACCCATTGGCTATCTGAAATCGGATAAATAATTCTAACATCTAACCATTTTAAAATTTCTTTTTTAACAAACTCTTTCATGATAAGATTTAATCTTCTTTGAGGTTCAATAGTAGATTTAAAATCTTCTTCCATTAAAATTCTATGCATACAGATGGAAGGGCTTATTCCTCTTATATTAGCAATAGTCCAACCAAAGGCTTTCTTATAATTCTTTAACACTCCTATCAGTTTTTCTTCTTGATCTAAACTTAGTTTAGAAGAAAAAATAACAGGTAAAATTAATGAATTTCCAAGAAAAGCATACTTTAAATGTACAGGTAACATTTTTAATTCTAGTTCATGGGCATTTTTAATTGAGGGTAAAAGTATATCATTTTGTGTTACGTCCAAAATTTCCCAGTTATCTTTAATATAATGAGTTTCTTTAGATAATTCTTCTTCTTTTAGTTCTTCATTTTCATCAGTTAATAATTCAATTTTTTCTGCAGAAATGACTTTACATCTTTCTTAATAATGTTTTTCAATTATACAATCAATAATATCCATTCAATAGCATTTTTCTTTATCAGGGTACTTCATTGATTTAAGAACATTGAATTTAATCTCTTGATCATTAACTCTCATGGTTAGTATCTCTTTATCTTCTTCCATATCAAGTACAATGAAATCCATAGGGAAAATAAATTTATCCACTTTAACAAAAACATCCTCTATAACTCCTTTAGGGTAGGTGACTAGGAGAAGGAGTTTCTTTAGGTTTTTGAATCTCTTCAACCTCAATCTCATTTTCAATTTCATTATGCATTATTTCTTTTAATTTCTTTCCACTTCTAAGTTGCACAGCTTTAACATGTTCATGTTCTTTTCCAGTTCCTTTTGGATTGATTTCAACATTACTAGGAAGTTTTCCTGGAGGTCTGTAATTAATTAAATTAGCAATTTGTACCATTTGATTCTCAATATTATGAATAGCAGTGTTTTAATTTTGTAATTGATTACTTAGTTGTAAAATTAATCTTCTATAGATAACTTTTTCTGTTGATTATTAAATCCAGGTGGTTTATAGTTTAAATTTACTTGATTGTTCCAATTTCCAGTTCGATGGGATTGATTATTACCCCATTATTGTTGTGAATTATTCCAGTTAAAATTAGGGTGATTTTTCCATCCAGGATTATAATAATTGGAATAAGGGTTATTTTTACTAGAAATAGCTTGTAAAGTTTCAATAGTTTGAGAATCTTCAATATTAGCAGAGTTGTTATGTGATATATTGAAAGCAAAATTATCTAATTTCTTAGATATAGCAGCTACTTGTGAAGCTAAGATAGAAAAGGCTTCGTTATCATGAATACTTGTCATTCTTTTATGATTAATCCTTTTAGAAGGCCATTGAAAATTATTGTTAGCCATTTCTTCAATTAAAGTATAAGCTTCTTCAAATGATTTAGCCATTAAAGAACCTCCAGCAACAACATCAATAATTGATTTAAGTGATCCAATTAGTCTATTATAAAATGTTTGAATAATTAACCAATCAGGTAAAGCATGATGAGGACATTTTCTTAATAGTTCTTTAAATCTTTCCCAATTTTCATAAATTGTCTCCCCATCAAATTGACTAAATGAAGTAATATCATTTCTCAATTTAGCAGTTTTAGAAGGAGGAAAATATTAAGTGAGGAATTTTTGTGTCATTTCAGCCCATGTTTTAATATAATCTGTTGCTAATGAGTTCAACCACATCTTTGCTTTATCTCTTAAAGAAAAAGGAAAGAGTCTAAGTCTAATAACATCATCAGAAACATTGTTATATTTAAAGGTAACACAAAGTTCTAAAAAACTAGCAAGGTGTAAATTTGGATCCTCATTTGGTGTTCTCCCAAATTGATTATTTTGAACCATTTGAATAATAGACGGTTTAAGCTCAAAAGAATTAGCCTCTACAGTAGGTATTTGAATACTACTATGAAGTTCATCAACTGTAGGGTTAGCATAATCCCTTAATGGTTTGTAAACATTTTGTTCATTAATTTCAATTGGATTTTGTAAATTATTATGTAAATTAGCCATCTCTTGATATTTTTGAATTTGTTTTCTTTTTTTAATTCTTCTAACAGTTCTTTCTAATTAAGAATCTAAAGGTAATAATCCTTCAGATCTAGAACTACTCATAAAAAAGTGAATATAAAGATAAATAACAAGAAATAAAATTATTATTATTATTGTTTTTCTTGTTTGTTATTTTTATTTTTTTGTATTTTTGACAATAAAAGAAATAAATAAAATAAAATATTTAAAATCTATAAATTTTGCCTCCCCGGCAACGGCGCCAAAAATTTGACCCTCTATCCGCAGCAATGCACCAAAATCTTAGTTTGCAATCGCCAAACAATGCAGTAATTTATGCTATCAAAAATATGTTATAGTCAATACTTTGACTTAAATAATAATAGCGGCTACTGTATAAAAATATAATTTTATGGAAAATATTTTACACACTAGGGGTACTACGCAAGTATACGTATCGCTTCAAGTAATATAGAGCTTTAAATAAAGACTCCAATATCGATCCCACGAGGAGGATTATAGATTTTTTTTAAAATATTTTGATTTTATTTTTATGTATTTCTTTTAAAGTTAAAAGGTTGATATTTAATTTACTAGATGCTGAAATAAAGCAGTAATAAAGTAAACATTGATGTAAATAAAAATAAGCAAACAACTTTCTTCCTTTCAATTAATCCAAGACTTTTTAGATAATGTAATATTCTTGGAGAGTATAAATTTATGGTATTGTACCAAATAGAAGCATTCCTATTCTTTACCTTCGCTCGATAGTATAAAGAACATTGGCTAATCTATAGATCAGGTCTGGATGTATTGTTAGTAGAATGGGTTAATCTAGGCTCACACTACTAGATGTCCAAGGGTGGCTATGGTCGGCTCTACTAGTGACCCTTTCCTTCTCTATAAACCAAATTACAAGAATTTAGCCTGCAACTCTAAAAACTTATCAATTCTACGCCCATTAAATATTATCTTTCTATTTATTTGCACTTCACCTTGAATAACCCGCGTGAGACCTTCGACTACCCAAGGATTCATGTGATATCTACTAGTTAAGAGTTCATCTCCTTCTAGGTCTCAAAACTCTTCAACAGATTTTAACAATTTAAATGACCAATTTAAATAGTAAATTAAGATCCGGTATTAATATCATCACAATATTTAAAATATATATATAGTTTTTAATTCTCCAACGAATTTTATATTATCTTATTTATCTTTTCATAATTAAAAGGAGAAAGTAAAGTAACTACTCAAAACACATTGAATTTAAACAACAAAACATATAAATAAAACTTTGAATCAAAATACAAATACTTATCTCAAGTGTTTCTTCAACTGATCCTCTGAATCCTTCTGACTCCAAAGTAAATAGACTTCAAAAGCACCGACTCTTCAAATACTCTTAATACAAACTCTAAAATAAACTCACTAAATAATAAAAGAAACTATAAATATGGCCCTTAGAATATTTCTCTAATTTCTCTTTCTAAATGGAACTATGGGGCTAGGTGGTTTTTGGTTGGGTTGTGGGTTTTTGGGCCTTTTTCTCTGAAGGAGTAGCCTCCTATTTATAGGCTTCAAGAGTTAACTTGAGGTACCTCTTCAAAATGTGTCCATGTTCAATGAATCTTCTAGAAGGTGCGTCTGGCGCCTAGGCGTCGGACTCTACGTCCAGATCTTCGCACCTCTTCACTTTGTGTCGTACCTCTTCGCGATCCTAACCGTTTCCAAGCGTCCAAATACAATGTATCACATGTCCTATAATCCAGGAATAACTGCCAATCTTCTAGATGGTCCAATAACTGCTAACACCAAAAAAATAACCATCCAAAAGTCGTCAAAAATCTTACAAAATTCTGTATCAAACTAGCACTTAGGCGCCGGATTCTGGCGCCTAGGCGCCGAATTCTGGCGCCTAGGCGCCAGGCCAATTATTTTGACAATTTTACATTTTGGCTCCATTTTTGCTCCTTTTTCATCTTTTTTTCTTTCTTGGACATTTTTGCATCACCTACATCCAAAACACAAAAATATCTTTCATTAAAGCATAATATCCTTAAAAATTTGATAAAAATCAAGGCATAAAAATAGGTATTTTTTTCATGGATCAGCTGCATAGTAGAATTGATGGATTAGAAGCAAGAAATAATATTAATGATGATTATCAGAGGAGAAGAGTGGAAAATGATATAGCTTATCATGATGCTCAGATGAGATTCATGAGGGGAGGAGCTGGTATGATATTTTCTACTTGCCTCTGTTATATTCCATACCCGCATGAAGAAGAAGAAGGAGCAGAAGAAGAAAGAGGAGATGATTGGTAGAGTAGTATTCTTTTAGTTTGTTATTATTGTGTATACTTTTGTGTTTCTTATTTGCTTTTATGTAGTTGATGTGTGTAGTGATTGTACTCTTTTAATTTAGTAAAGTTGTATTGAAACATTTGTTTGTTTGTTCATCAGTTGTATTGAAATGTAATGGATATATGTTTGTCTTAAGTGCTTAAAGTTGTGTTTTAAGTATTCTCCACCCTGCAAATCTCTGATATATATGTGAACAATGCTTCTAGCTATTTTATGCCTGCAGTTAAATTTTTTATTATTACTTGCATGCTTCAAAGAATCAAAATCCCTGCACAAAAATGTTAGTTTGCCTTTTTTTTTTCTCTCTCATTTATTAATTTGATATAGACTGAAAAACATAAGTTTGTGGGAGGAAAAATTAACATTTATTTGTTCTCAACCAATATATATTTTCAAAATTATTTTAATATGACGTAAAGTAGTTGAGCTTAATTTTAGATAACTAAATTTTTTATTTTATTTAAATATAATAGTAGATTTGAATGAAAGTTTTTAGTAATGAATGTTAATTTTGTGGGGCTAAGATACTTAGTATAAGAGGATTATACTATAGTTGTCTATTTAAAGTAAGAAAACTGTATTTTTGAAATTTTAAGAGTCTTGGAGGTTTATGTGAGGAGAAAATACTGGGACTATATGATGAACCATTTAAAAGCTAATATATATCTATAAACTAAAGATATTTTTCAAGCTCCAACTTTAGGGAAAGGAGAGTGAAGTTCAAAATTATTAAAGGCTATCCAGATATAGTAATCCTCACAAGAAAATAAAAAGAGGAAAAGAAACAAAAAAGAGGTTTGAAAAACAATCCCAAAAAGAAAAAAGAAAAGAAAGAACAAGAAAATATGTGTGAGGAGAAGCTTGAAGAGATGCCTAATAAAAAATTGGCCTCACTTGAATCAACTTAAGGGAAGAGCTTAGTTACATTTTTGAATTTATATTTAAGTATTAGCATCCTTACTAATAGAGTTATCATGAGCTTCTTTTTCATATGATACTTCAAAGCACCCTTAATGTGACAAATTATGGTTATTCTTAAAATGAATAAGAGACTAGAACTCTTAAAATTGATTACTAAATGTTATTACACATATAGTGTTGACCTAAGTTATTGAAAATCTTTCTAAAAGTCTTGCTATTATATTCATTTAAATAAAAAATCATAGTATTATTTAAGTAAATTTCACTATTAGAAGTCATATTTTTATGTAGTAAAAGAATTACTTTAGGAAAAGTAATAGTTAAGTTTGGGGGATGTTGATGAACCAAAAATATGATGGATTTTCATATATATTTTGTACTTTTTTGGTGATATTGCACTTTAAAGGAAGTTATTTTTTATGTTTTGCTGCAGGTATGATGATTTTAGGAAATTGGAGCAAAAAAAAGAAAAAAATGAATTTTGAGTGAAAAAGAGCAAAAACCATAAATCTGAGTTCTGGCATCGCCAGCGACAAAATGGGTGTCGACGGTGCTAGAATGTGTGTTGACGGCGTATTTTTTCTAGAGATTTTGGAATAATTAGCGTGATAGGTGTCGACGGCGTCCAATGTCAGTGGAGGCTATATTCAATGAATTTGGATGACTTTTAGAGAGATTCTTGAGGCATATCTTGGAGAAATCATCCCTAGGCTATTTTAACATGAATTTGGTGCTAGAATTTAAGAAGAAGAAGTGGTTTGAGTGAAGTGCATTAGTGTGTAAGTTGAGAGGAAGTGTTTGTAGAAAGTTTAGAGTCTAGTGTTTGGTGTAAAAGTGTTTTTTTTTGTGAGGGATTCATCTCAAAAGAGTTATAGGATGAGAGAGAAAGTGAGAGACTGCTATTGCTCTACTATTCTAAGAGTGAATTTTGTGTTGCTATGAAGAGAGAAGGAGATTCAAAGGAACTTCAAGTGATTTGCTTGGGGAAGAAATTAAGAAAAGTTGTATTTACTTCTTATTGTTCATATGACTTTACTTTTATATATAAAATTTATGTTTTGGAGTGTCTTCCTCATGAATTCTGAGTAGATTTCTTTGTCTTTCTCCTTGCAATGATAAATGGTGAAGTGATGGTTTATATTGGATGTGTCATATGAATGTTAAGAAATTGTGATGATTATTCACTTCGTACTTCATTTACTTTTCGATCTGGCCAAACGAATTGTTAAAATATGTTGTGAAACATACAATTCGAAAAGAATATGCTTTCTACGATAAAAGTGATGATTACATTCAATATCCATGAATGAGTGATGTAGTTCATATGGGTTGGGTGCAAAAAAATAGGGTAATATAGTTTATTTGGGTAGAATTAAAGATTTTCGGATGACAGACTAAAATCTCCAATTTGGTTCTAGTTTTTAAAACTAAAGTGAGACTTAGCCTTTAGGCGAAGGGCAGTGGGAGCTCTGGAGTGAGAGCCAGTATCCTCATAGCCTAACCATGGATTTAGGGACTAAACCTAGGATTAGCCAAAAGTCTTTATTGCACTCGGAAGAGGGTGGGTTAGGAAGAGGTATGCTCCGATTTGGCACAATACAAAATTTTCACTAATCTTTATCATTCACTCACCATAACATCATTGTAAGAGGGGAGGACACTTTCTCGAAATTTGAATCTTTCAATACAAAACTTATTGTAGTAGTAGTTAACTTTAATTTGAAGTTTGAAGAGTACTTTAGTGATCTTAAAATATATAGTACCTTATAAATTAGCAACCTTAGTAATTACTTTAAGTGTATTGCAATTTGAATATTGGATTTCTTTGCTACGCTTAAGGTATGCTTCGTCCCTGTAAGATCGCTAACCAAGACTCCATTAGAGCCCTGCATTACTTGAGTGATACATATACTTGCATATAGATTGACTGCTTTCTTATTAGACTAATTATACTTTATGACTGAATTGAAAATACTTTTAAGTACTTATTTAAGATAGCCGCGATCAATTACCTACAAGGGCAAGCCTCTATAGTTAATTAAATCTTAAATGACCGAAGTCACTTAAAAAAAACTTTCAATAATGATCAGGGTTTTGTCTTTAAGAATTCAAGGTTGGGTTTTCAAGGTTGGACACTGAAAGGTCAAATGGGAATGGCTTGAACAGGAAATGTTATTTTTGAAACGCAAAGGAATGAAAGGGAGGGGATGTCACAGATCTTGGGGTGAACTTCAATGACTTCTCAAACTATTCTATTGTTTGGTTTTACATGTTGGGAGTGAAGTTATTTAAATTTTTTCTCCTACAATTTATTTAAAATTTAGGGCTTACACTTGCACAACATCTGATCGTTCAAGTAGACTTGGAAGATAGGAGGGTTTATGTCATACATAATGATAATCTCAGAATCCTAAAAGAGTTAGGATTTATACTACACAACCTGATTGAACAAAAAGCCTAAAAGATGAGGTGAGGATTTGTGTTACCCTATGCGGACAACTGGTGCACCAAAAATATGTTAGGTTTTTGCAATATAATTTAAACTCATTTTTGGTGATATTGCACTTTAAAGGAAAGTATTTTTCATGTTTAACTACATGTATGAAGATTTTAGGTGATTGTAGCAAAATGAAGCGAAAAGGAATGAATATGGAGCAAAAAGAGGAAAAATGGAGAAAACAGTGTTCTGGTGCCGCCGGCATCAGAATGGCCATCTTCGGCGCCCAATTCCGGAGACTTCAGAATTAAATGTCGGTCCAGCTCTGCCAGTGCCCAATGTCGGTGAAAGTCAAAATTCAATGTATTTGGATGCTTTTTGAAGGGGTGCTTGAGGAAAATCTTGGGGAATTCATTTCTAAACTTTTATAGATAGTTATGGATGCCCTTTAGAGGGGAGAGAAGATAAAATATAGAGAGAGGAGGGGGAGAGAATTGAAGAGAGTGTGTTAAGGTTTGTAGAGAGTGTGTGATAAGTGTTGTTTTGTGAGGGATTCTTCTCTAAGGAGTGTAGGAGAAGGAGGAAAGTGAGAGTTTGCTTCTTCCTTACTATTCTAAAGAGAGAATTGAGTGTTCTAGAGAAGAGAGAAAAGGATTCAAAGGAACTTCAAGGGATTTGCTTGGAGAAGAAATTGAGATAAGTTGTATTTACTTTTGTGGTTTATATGACTTTGATTTTATATATAGAATCCATGTTTTATTGTATCTTCCTCATGAATTCTGAGTAGATTTATTTATCTTTCTTCTTACAATGTGATGTGGTGAAGTGTTGATGTAGATTTGATGTGCCATAAAAATATAAAGAAATTTTAATGGTTTATTCACTTTGAAATTCATTTACTTTTTGATCTGGCCAATTGAATTGTTAATACTTGTTGTGAAACATTCAATCTGAAAGGATTAAGTGTTCTACAACAATAGTGGAGAATCCATTCACTGTCCATGAATGAGTTGCATAGTTCATGGGAATTGAGTGCATATAAATAGGGAAATGTGGTTGGATTGGCGTCAAATTGGAGATTTTAGAGTGACAGACCAAAATCCCCAATTTGGTCCTAAAATTTGGTAACTAAAGTTAGGGTTAGCCTTTAGGTGAAGGAAAGTGGGAGCTCTGAAGTGAGAACCAGTATCCTCCTAGCTTAACCTTGAATTTCGTGACTAAGCCTAGGTTTTGCGAATGTTCTTTTAGTACTTAGAAGAGCGGGTACTCTGACGAGGGTAAATAATATAATTGCTCTTATTTGGCACAATATAAATTTATTATCAATCAATATTAATCACTCATCACAGAATCATTGTAAGAGGAAAGATATTTTTCCATATCAAAACTTTTTAATACAAAACTCAGTATGTGTTAGTTAATCCTGTTTAGAAACTTAGAAAGTAATTGTAGTTAACTTAGCCATAGCTATATTTGCACTAGTAACTTATATAGTACTTGAACTTGCATTGTGAATTGAGTATTGGATTTCAAATCTTTACTATATTTAGATAAGTTCTTACCTTCCTCGTGGGATTGATAACTAGGACTTCACTAGAGCCCTGTCTTACTTGAATGATACGTATACTTACATATATGAGTGACTATCGAATTATTAAATTGATCTTATTGAAATTGAACTGAAACTATCCTTTGAATATTTACTTTAGAGGAAGTGCACCGACTACTGAGAGGAGCCCATTCAACAGCCTTGATGTCCTATAAGTTTATGTTATTTAATACTAGTGAAAGTTTAGCAAAAGTAGATCTGCTCCATCATTGAATCTTGATCATCATTTGATGTTGCATTCCATTTTCTTGGGTCTTCATCCTGCTTCTTTCTGAACTCCTTGTCATGATGGTTGTAGGTTTAGGGTTTTAGTTTTATGTTTGATTACAAGATTATTGTTAATTTCTATGGCCTAGTGTAGTGTTCCTCCGAAATATGTGGTTATTGTTCTACTACTCTCAAGGTCTCTGCAATTGCATTAAATTAGACATAAATGAAACATACATTAATTAAAATGCAGATAAAAGAAAAAAAGTTAAATTGCATACCTGGTGCCTGTGCTCTGCTGATGCATGGTCAGTATTACAAATATAACATAGGTATGTATCTTTTAAAAAGAACAAATGCACGCGGAAAATACTGGCATGTATAATAAGTTAGGTGGCACAAGCAGAAGACTAGAACCTGGTGTAAGTATTTTAGTTATGGGGAGCTCAATCACAGGGCCCTTGACCCTAGAAACCCTGAGAAGATGCCTGCAGGCATTTAACAACAATATGAGCCAATGAGATCCAATATAAAGCAGAAAAATACCAACAAATAGGTTATTTCTCGATTGGAGGTTAAGTTTTAATGTGGCTGCGCAAAGGTATTTAAGTTTTAATGTGGTTGCGCAAAGGTTTCCAATTCATATCTTGATAAGTTCTTAAGGATTCATTATTTATGTTTGTTTCAGTAATTGTTATACTTATAGAATGATTGCCCTCAACAAATAATAACAACCCCAAATGTCCATTAAAATGTCCAAAGTCTTCGCAAAGGTATTTAAGTAATTATCCTAAACAACTTTAGAATTCCTCGGACCATTTCAAGTTCATTCGGTGTTACTATGCTTTTTGAGTTAATCATCCAAATTATATAAGGAATCTTTTAAGTTTCAACTATTTTCAGTGTATTTTTGATATTTTAATTAGCCCATTAGCAAGGCTAGGTGGCTAGTCTCAATTGATTAAAGTTTATGTGAGTCAACACTTTTGGGGGTTTCTTTGGTCTTTAAGGAACATTACACTCTTGCCCATATATTGGGTTTGAGTGTTTCAATGTGTTTCACTATTACTTACATTTATTTCATTAATTTATTCCTCAAATAATATCATATTGAATCTAGATTACTACTAAACTCTTTGGGCTGAATGGTAAATTTGTAATTTTGAGAAAAGTCCTATAAGGTTGCTTAATCATTATTGAATGAATTGGTCATTGTATAATCACTAAAAAGGACTACAAATTAATTGTTTAATGATTATTCAATTCATACCCCTGAATCATCCAAGTTCTCATTTTTTCCAATTCACAATAATTGAAGAAATTACACTTTTACCCTTTATAGAAAATACCATGAATGTGTTGCTACCCTAATTACCCTTTGCATTTAAATCACCTTAGTGGCTTAATTATCATAATTTAAATTCCTCCCACCTGGTTTAATCCTAAAAATTAGGGCAAAATTATAAAATTATAAAATAACAATTTTACCCCTAAAGTTTACACTCACATAACTCTCACGTTAGCATTCAAATGATCATGAAACTTTGCTTATTACTCATGATAGATCTAAGACCTTGGAGGAGAAGTTATATTTTTTTTATTTTTATTTTATTAGAATAATTTTAGTCCATAATTATGAATTTTTAAAATTAATTAATTTAATTTACCAAAGCATGCTTTCTATCCTTATGAAAATTTCATGATATTCTCATAGGTTAGAAGGCTACTTAAAGTAATTTTCATGATTTTTGGAATTATGTATATTTTTTAAGATTTTTATTTAATTCAATAGATAAATGCATAGAAAATATAATTTATATTGAAATTTTAATTTTAATTTATTTAACTTTTCTAACTTCGGTAAACTCAAGAACTAGAGTTTACATTTTTATAATTTTTATTTTATTTTTTATAATAATTTTAATCAATAATTGGTTGAAATGTAGAAAAATATATTTAAAAGTTTAAAAATAAATGTTTATATCTTTAAAATTTTTAAAGGCATTTTTAACTAACTCTCTCTAATCAGGGAAAAATTTATGACATTTTAAAATATATTTATATTTTTGCAACTTTTAATTATTTGTAACTTTTTTAAATTAGGAAAAGACCCAAAAATAAGTTTTTAATTTTAACTTCAATTTTATTTTTTCTGAGTGCCTCTCAGCTCAGACAGTTCACCAAACTTGATTTTGTATTTTCCTTATTTTTATTTTATTATTTATTGTTGTTTTAAGCAACGAATTAACATTTTCTTAGGAAATATATTTTTATATCAAAAATAGGTTATCTAACTTTAAAATTTTTAGGAGACATTTCTATAGTGTCTTACTTAAATAAGAGGGCATTTTATGATATTTTAACCATTATATTGATGCTTTTGACTTTTGTGGACTCAACAAACTTCATATTATAATTTTCTAATTTTTATAATTTTTTCAATCAAAACAAAGAAAAATATCTTAGAAAAATGGGGCTTTTAGGGTAGCGGTGTTCTCTGACTTTGGAAAACTCATGGAACATCCCTAAATACATGAATAACAAGCTCAGAAAATTTTACGTCATGATAAGTAACATTTTCTTTTTTAATGATTTTATTAAGTTACGGGATAATTAATTAATTAATTAATTAATATTAATAAATATTGTTAATTTTCTTTCATAATAGTCTCTTTACTAAGCACAAAAGTATTTTTCTTTTATTTTTAAAATTTTTCTACACCAAGATATAATTTTTTCAAGTTTCAACATTTAATTAAATAAAAAATACCCTATTTATCTACTCAATCATGCGGCGCTGATTAGATCATCAGAACCCTCGAAACCCCATGCACTATGCTCCCATTCGCTGTGCTTTCCAAATTCACGTTCCAAGGTCATGTATGCTGCGATCCAAGCTGCTCATTTAAAATACACACAAATGGACAACATCCATTCATCATTCTAAATGAGCCCTGACCCAAGAGTCATCCACATTCTAACACTACGATCTTCCTGCATCTTCATTTAAGTGAGACGAACACATCTATACAGCTAGGTGGACATAAATTATTCATTTCTTTTACAATGTTTCAAACCAATGCAAAAATAGAAGTTTTGAGCCTACACCTTTGCCGGTGAGGCCTCAGTTGGGTTGGTTGAGAAACTTTGTCATGCATCCAAGAACCTCCTCTAAGTGTCAGTTTTCTCTATGGTGGAGCTTAGATATGACGTAGATCAAATGGTGAGTCGGGTTTGGTCTAGGGTTAGGTTAGAGGGCTTGGAAGAGATGGATTTTTATTGGGGAAGTGTTTTTGAAGTGTGGTGAGCTTTTGGAAGGCCATTTTGGTTTAGTGGAGTTGGTGAAATGGTAAAAAATGTATTGATTTTAGGGTTTGAAATTAGGGTTTTGTGGATGGTTTGAGAGCCTGAAAATGATGGGAATGATCTTTGTGTGTGTCTATTAAGGTTTTGGAAATAATTTAGCAGGGCTTCCTCATGCTTTGTGCATGCATCTCTCTTAGCCATGAGGGGCACCCTATTTATAGGCTCACCATGGAGATCAATTGAGCTAACAAGTACGTGAGAAGGTTGCTTAAGTGAAGGAAAGACATGGGAAAGCATCCAATTGGAGTGAGCCAAATTGGATGGGTGGAATTTTGAGTTTGACCCATGGTAATGCTTCTCGACCTTTGGTTTTCGGGTAGGCCACGGTGGCCGACCAGCCCATGGGAGGACATCATCTCACCATGGGAGGTCAGGAGTGAAGGGTTGTGAAGCCAATTGGATTGGAGGATGAAATAGGTATGGGTGTTCAATTGAAATGGAAAGGGGTTTAGGCCAACTTTGGTCTAGCTTGGATTTAGGCTCATGAAAGTGGGCTTGCGTCACTCTCAAGATGGCTAAGTCTGGTGGAAGTCGGCTTTATTAGTGTTGTCATCTTTTAGAGATTGTAGAGAATTTTGGAGGATTTTATATATTTGGTGGACTTGGGTGGATTTTGGTAGATTGGGTGGCTAGGATTGGTATTGGTCAATTTTTTAAGTGAAATTTGGTATTTTGGGAAATTTTAAGAATTTTGGAATTTTGGTAATTTTGGGTATTTTAGTAGATGGCCAAGCCATCTATGGTTGCCCTAGAGCCTCATGACCTTACAAGAATTCTTTTTCTTTTCAAGTCTTTATATGTTTGTCTTGGCCATCTTAAATAAAAATCAAGAGCTTGAGACCATCCATGTGAGACTTCATAAAATATACAATAATTGGTTAGGATTTTTAATGGGTGGGTCCTATCACTAGTCCTCTAGGATAGTCAATTGAAAAGTCTTATGGATATATCATAAATCCTTAAAAAAAACTACGTTTGACTAGAAATGAGGTCAATAAGGAGCTGTAACTAATTTTTCTTTTAATATATTGAGGTCATTTAAGAAATCTTGATTAAAATTAAATAAGACATCTTTTTCTAAAAGATGGCATGGAGGCTTGGTGATTTTGGAGATATCCTTTATATATCGCATATAGAATCCAACACGTTCATAAAAACTTCTAACTCCCCTTATAGTGGGAGGTCGAGGTAGTTTGCAATTACTTAAATCTTTGATGGGTCTACTTCAATGCCTTTTCTAGAAATTTTATGTCCTTAAATAATACTTTCTGCGACCATAAATTGTTATTTCTCCAAATTGAGAACAAGGTTAGTCTCATCATAGCATTTTAGCACCTTTTCTGAATGATTAAACATGAATCAAATGAAGTTCCAGACACTGAGAATCGTCCATAAAAAGTTATTTATATTTCTCAATCAAGTCACAGAAAATAAACATCACGCACCTTTGAAAAGTTTCAGGTGTGTTACATAATCCAAATGACATTTTTCTAAAGGCAAATTCTTGTAAGACTTGTGAATGTTGTCTTATCTGGATTCTTAGGAGCTATAGGTATTTGACGATATCCATATATCCTTTTAGAAAGCAAAAGTATCGGTAACCAGCTAGACTGCTCGACATCTAATCCTGAAGGGGTAAAGAAAAGTAATCTTTCCTAGTGGTTGAATTCAACTTTCTATCATTAATATAATTCACCACCCAGTGACATTTTTGGTAGATATTAGCTCATTTTGTTCATTTACAGATACTGTCACTCCTCCCTTCTAAGGAACACCGTGAATAGAACTAACCTAGCACTATATGATATACGATAGATAATTCCTACATTTATCCACTTTAATACTTCCATTTTAACTACTACTTTCATAATTGAATTTAATCTCTTTTATCTTTCATTAGGATCCTAAGCATACAAATAGAGGGACTAATTCCCTTAATATTTGCTAAGGTCCACTCGAAAGATTTCTTATAATCCCTTAAAATTTCCATTAATTTCTCCTCTCGTAAATGAGTTAAATATGAAGATAAGATAACTGGTAATGTAGAAGACTTCTTTGAGTAAGCATATTTTAAGTGTGTAGGAAGCACCTTCATCTCAAGTTCAGGGGTTTCCGCAAGAGAAGAAATAAGAGATTTATTTTTTTTCTGTCATATATAGAATCTTAAACCTCTCATGAACAAATTTTAAATCTTCAGTAGTCAATATAACCAACTCATCATGACAATCTGTGAGCTTCTCTATATTTAACTCCAGTTCTACTGATTTAACTTCATAAATTTTTTGGATATGGAAAATATGCAAACAATCAGCTAAGTCCATACTAAAGCATACATCTTCATTTCGTTTAGAATTATATTTCATAGATTTTAAGACATTAAATATAACTTCCTTATCTTTTATTCTCCTTATTAATTCACCATGTTTAACATTTATCATAGCTTGTGTAGTAGCTAGGAAAGGTCTACCAATAATAATTGGAATTTTTTTATCTTTTCCATATCAAACACAATGAAATCAATAGAAAAGATGTGATTATCTACTTTAACTAAAACATCTTCTGTAACCTCATTTAGACAAGTGATCAACCGATCAGCTAACTGAAGTGTTACAGTATTTGGAGACACTTATTCTAAACATAACCTTCTAAAAATAGATAATGAATAAGGTTTATACTTTCTCCAAGATCACATAAAACATTTCCAAAAAATCTTTCTCCTATTGCACAGGGAATATTATGCTCACAGGATCTTTAAGTTTCTAATGAAGCTTTTTCTAAATTCCAACACTCTACTCTTCACTAATGAAACTCTAATAATCTCAAAACATTTTTTTCTTATTAAGAATGTCCTTCATGAACTTTACATAACCAGGCATTTGCTCTAAAGCCTCGGCAAAATGAATATTAATAGTTAGCTTCTTATATACTTCCAAAAATTTTGAAAATTGTTGATCTAGCTTTTGCTGTTGAAGTTTTTGAGGAAATGGAGGTAGGGTTTTATAAGTTAATCATAGTTGTAGAGACTAGTTTTTCTAATTCCTTAGAAACATTTTCCTCAGGTTCTTCAGGTTCCAAAGCCTCATTTTGAACTTCAATCTTTTTTTGAGCTACATTCTCCAACTCTTTTTAACTTCTTAATTGGACAACTTAAACATGCTCACTATTTTTCTCCTTAGGGTTTATCACAGTGTTGTTATGAAGAGTTCCTTGAGGCAGATTTCTAAGTGAGTTAGCAATTCTTCCCTGTTGGCTCACTATATTCCTTATTGCTGCACCTTGACTTTGCAATTAATTCCCCATTTGCAATACAATCTCCTCTAAAGACAACTTCTTCTCCTTAAATTGTGGATAATTATTAAAGCATGGAGGATAAATAGGCCAATTTCTTATAGGATTTGCTTGGTTACTTCCCCATTGTTGGTTTCCCATACCAGAATTGTTATTTCAATTAAAGTTAGGATGATTCTTTCAACCTGAGTTATCAAATTTGGAATAAGGGTTTTTAGGTCTGTTGTTAATAGTGTTTAAAGTCTTAAATTATGAAGTGCTAGAATCAACCATTTGTCTAAATAAATTTTCCTCATTTATTGGGGGTGCTTGAGGTTGGTTCATTCTATATTGATCTAGTTTCATTAATATATCTACTATGTGAGAAGTAAGAATTGAAAGAACACTAGTATCATTCACATTAGCTACATTTCTAGAATTTGTTTTTTCAGAAGGTCATTGAAAATTTCTTGTAGCCATCTCTTCAATCAAAGACTAAGCCTTAACAAATGGCTTCGACATGAGTGAACCACTAGTGGTTGTATCAATAATAGATCTAAGAGATCCTACTAAACCATTGTAAAATATTTGAATAATTAACCAATTGGGCAAAGCATGATGTGGGAACTTTCTGAGATGTTTCTCATATCTCTCTCAAGCTTCATATATCAACTCACCTTCAAACTGACAAAATGAAGTAATAGCATTCCTAATTTTAGAGTTATCGAAGGTGGGAAATACTTAGCTAAGAATTTTTGGGCCAAGTCACCCTAAGTCCAAATTTATCAGGTGCTAATGAGTTCTACCACATTTTCACTTTATCCCTCAATGAAAAGGCAAAAGCCTAAGTCTAACAGTGTTTTTTGATACGTCATTATAATGAAATTTTGCATAAAATGCTAAAAAATTGTTAAGTGTAAATTTGGATCCTCAAACGGGGATCCCCCAAACTGGTTTTTTTGCATCATTTGGATAATAGCTAGTTTTAATTCAATTGTGTTAGCTTATGCGTTAGGAGTTTGAATACTTAAATGAATTTCGTCAACCATAGGATTAGTGTAATCCCTTAATGTTCTATGCATATTAAAATGTTTATTAATTTGTATTTGGTAATCTAAATTGTTTTATTGAATATTCAACTTTTCTTCTTTGAATTTGTGTAGTCTTTTCTGTTTTCTAATTTTCCTAACAGTCTCTCTAGTTTTAAATCATAGGGTGCTAGTCCTATAAGTTCTGCACTACACATACTCAATTAAAGGTTCAACTATAAGGTTTAACACAAACACAATAACTAACACAAAAATAATAATTAATTTATTCCCTTTTTAACACAAACAAACACTTAATCAATGAATTACGATACAGTTTTCTAAAATTGATTCAACTAAAATTCTCCTAAAGTTCTTTACTATCGTCCACGACAACAATGCCAAAAATTTGATCCACCTCAGCTATTATCACAATATTATAAGTCCTAATAATGGCATCAGAAACTTGATCCGCTCCCTAGCAAATTAATTAAGTTCGTAAATTCAAGTGTTCTTACACATTGGGGTTTCTCAAGCAAGTATATGTAACTTTTCAGAAATATAAGACTCTATTGAGTCCAGATTGTTGATCCCACAGAGATGAGGTAAGGAATCCTTTAAGAAAAGTTCTATTTACCATTATTAGGTCTTAATTTGAAATTGATATTAAGTGAAAGTTCTATCAGTTTCTCCTACGCTACATCAATTAATTCTAATGTTAAAACCTATCTAACTTAATTGGATTGGTGTTTGTCAAGACATAAAGTAACCCCTGTCTTGTGATTACATAAGTGATTGTGTAGGAATAGATACATCAAATTGCGAATGAGGCTAGTGACAGATAAGAGCAATTCTCTACTTTACCGTCTTCCGAGTGCATGATATAGTTTGTTTAAATTGATTTTAATTCCCTAAAACCCAATTTAAATCCATCATAGCCTATTTCCATATTTATTTGCATTGCCCTATGGACTACTTTTCCTTCACTCACTAGTTCGATGTGAATACTCTAATCGTTCCTCCATCGCCCTTCCAAGTCATAATGGATTACATCATATTTTATTAGTTCATATGACCAGTATTAAAAATAAATTAAGTTTTCATGAACACTCATCACATTAATGCTTAAAGATATATTCTATAAGAGATCTAATATCCTACACATTCAACTTAATTATCACAATGGAAAGGTAAGAAAGATTTACTCACAATGCATGAAGGAAACATGATAAATCATCATCTTATAACAAAGAAAATACACTAGAATATTTTTTTACCAACAGTATAAATAATATAAAACACAATACTTAACTTTTTCCCTGAGATAAGAGATGAAAATTCCTTCCCAAATGGTTTCCAAGTGCTCCTTGCAACTGAGTCTATCCCCTTACATATTTATCTCCAATTTCTCTCTAATCTCTCTAAGAAAGTGGAAATTACAAAACTCTAACTATGACTCTGCTGCCTTCTTCCACTTCCCATGGCTTCATAATGAATAAGAATCCTCGCTTGAACTGCTTACGATCCCCCTTTAGCTCCAAAATTCATGCTTAAATAACTGCAGGTATTGCCCAGAAACAGACCAGTGCCTTGGCGCCCACCTGGGGGCAAAACTCAAGGTTTTTCTTGGTATTTTTTGACGCCTAGGCGATCATTAAGCTGGTGCCAAGGCGCCTGGGTAGAACACCTTGGTGCCCAAAGGTTGGCACCTAGGTGTCAGTTTATTAAACCCAATAAGCTCCATTCAACTCCATTTTGCTCCATTTCAACTCTACTTCATTTCATGTGTCCTACCTGTTATATCTGCAAGAAAAACAAAAGAATAAATTTCTTTAAAGTACAGTTTCATTCATAAATAAGTGCAAAATATAAAGAAAATCTAGCATGCTTTAGGTCACATCAAGGTTCTCCTTAAAAAGTATATGTAAAGCACCCGTCAGTCGAAGGAAGAAAATTCCGTTGGAATTAGGTGATAGAGAATGGAGATGTGATGAGAAGGGGGATGAGTAACCCTCATTTATTACCAATCATGGATTTTTTGTTTGAACATTTTCTCTGCAATTTGAGACTTGGAGAGGAGCAAATATTAAAAATTATATGAATGAAACCAAATTTGAGGCTTGAGCATCTATGTTAGTGTCTCTGGCTTCAAATGTCTATAGAGTGCACTGGGCGCCAAGGCCCCAGATAGAAAGAGCAAGGCCTTAGGGTCACTATTGTGGCGCCGAGGGGCTACTCCCGCCTGGGCGGTAAATTGCCTAAACCAACCCGATTTATCTCATTTACTAGACTCCTACTCCCTAGCTCTCCTTTGATGATAGAGAGGAGATATCTAGGCCTTCCCCATATCAATTTTAGTTTTGATCAATTTTATTTGTGATTGACTTCATTATGAAGCCCAAGAATCTAAGAGGAGATAGTTTCATTAAAGAAAAGACAGTTCACCGAAAAAAAAGTAAGGACAATTGGTCTATTCTTCATATTTAGGGGCACATGAAGTCAAATTCATGTCATATTGTCCATAAAAGAAAAAAAAGGTTAAATGTGATTTTAATAAAAAATAAATCAATATCTCAGATTTATTCAAATTGGAAATTAAAGATTAACTAAAGATAATTATTGTATGCTAAACAAAGTATTATGTTTAATTTTTACAAATGTCTTCCTCACACATGGACTAAAACTAAATAAGAATAATGTTTCTTACTAAAAATTTTAGTAAGAAAATAAAGCATGAGGTTTGACCCATACTAAGTGTCATCATTAGAGCATTTTATTTTCCTCCAAAATAAAACATGATACTTCAAAATATAGGACACCTTGCCTCAAGTGACTACTTTGGAGAAGGTTGTAAGTAATGAAAAATGTTGATGATGATCAAGAGACGAAAATCAAATAGAATCATTTGAGCAGATGATGATAATCAGATGATAGTGCCTACAAAATGACAATCAAGAAAAAAATGGTTTAATAATAGTGATTGGGTGATGACGAACGATCAAATGTGACCGATCAATAACAATTGTTGGTGTAAATCGTAAGTTTCAATTTCCTGACATGCTTCATAATTTTTAAGATTTATAGACTCTCTTTTATTTAATATTCATTTTTCATGTTAAGAAATGACCATTAACTTGAAATTTTAAGAATTGAAATTTAAACAAGTTTAATAAAAATCTCTAAACACATAATCAAATTTTGCATATTGAATCCCACAATGATGAACTTTTTCTTAGCCATTTAGTACCTTAATAACATCAGAATTAAGTTAACAAAGGCTCATTAGATTTCTATCTTTATAACTATCGTTCTGGCTATAAAAAATATTAAGTTTGATCTCTCAATATTAACGTAAATGACCTTTCTTAAATTTGGTGTTGTAATAGCTAGGGCTATAAAAAAAGCTCGTTGTTCGCGAACAGTTTGTGTTCGGTTCGTCAAGGAGTTCGTGTTCGATTCGTTCAATAAGTAAACGAGACGAATACGAATAATTTTTTTTTCGTTTGGTTAGTTAAATGAACCAACCCCGAACTGTGACGTGTTCGTTCGTGTTTGAATCGTTATTGTTCGAAATATAAAATAATTTAAAATAATTATATATAAAAAATTTATGGTATTTTAATAATTTAAATTTTATAAACTATAATATATAATAAACTAATTATAATAATATATTAATATACTATATTAGTAATATACTAATATAAATATTATATATTTATATAATAAAAGTTATATAATTAATATAATATTTTATTTATATATATTAATATTAGGGCTGTCAAACTGGCCTTTCGTTCGCGAACAGCTCGTATTCGGCTCGGTTTCGACTCGTTCGTTAAGAAACGAACACGAAGAGTGACTTCACGAATAATTTCGAACACGAGCTTATTTCAAACAAACTAAATTTCAAACGAACCGAATACGAACACGAGCTCTGTTCATTCGTGTTCGATTCACCCTAGTAATAGCACCTACTCTTATTCATCGACATATTGTCTGCTTTGACATAACAGTTTAACTATCTTACCTCATTCATGCAAATTTTCAATAATTCACCCATCCTGACAGTGCACCCACACAATTTTTTATTTTAGGACACATTGAAGCTAAAATTATGATATTTAAAATAATAGACATAATAAAGCATCATATGATTTATTTTTATTTTGTTTTATTTTTTAAGAAGTGACCAATAAAAATGTATTTTATCATGATTTAGCTATTTTTTTGTATTATTCTTAAAAGTAATTGTAAAAGCTTATTTACCAGTGACATGGTGGTTGAGAATGTAGTTTTTTGATGTGATGTTGCATATTCAATTCGTACATATTATCTTCTAGGCTCACTTTTTTTAGACCGAAAAGTAATTGCAACAGTTATGACCCGTAAAATAAGGACATTCAAAGTTTTGCTTTGGCGCTTCACTTTTAGAAAACTAGACATTTACATAAATAGCACATAATTTTTCTATATTTAATATCTCAACCTCAAATATTCAATTTTACTGCATATCAATTAATTATAATTATTTATTAAGTCAAATCTACCTTTTCAAGCAGAAGCAGAAGCAGAAGCAGAAGCAGAAGCAAAGTAAGAATTTCATGTCACGTACATAAATTTCTTAGACAAATCGTCTTAGTAATTTTAAAATAATATATATTTACAGAAACACGGAGTTGAACTCGGCTAATTCGGCTCTTTCGATAATCCACCAAATTACATAGAAATTGAATCAAAATCATAGTGATTTCCAATCCATTCGGATTCCAACCGTAAAGAAGTTGAAAGATTTACATATTGCACTCGTAGTACATTTTGAGGCATTACTGCAACTCAATCAAATTTATTCGGATAATTTGTTTATTCGATAATCTGTCGATAGCGGTAGATCCGGATAATCTGTCATGCGTAGTTGGTTTCTGCGTTTGAAAAACAGCTGATTCAAAATAAATGACTATTCTGCCACTGTTTTGAATAAGAAGCTTAAAGTATATTCTTACAGGTGAGGGCAGAATAGTAAAATGACGGAGCAAATGAGGATTGGAAGGCGGACCGCGTGGGTTACCCCACGATCGGCATGCTTCGCAGATTATAAACTGGGTTTTTGGAAAAGCTCCTGAAATGCGTAAAACAAACGTGACGGCGGCATTTTTAAAAATGCCGCCGCACTTATAAACTGTCCCAAACGCAACCTCAGTTTCTAGGTATTTACATATATAGCATTAAATTTTTTAATTTAAGTATAAACTTAAAAGGTAAAATTTAATTGTTGTCTATGCAAATGCATAGAATTGGATGGTATGTATGTAAATGACCAATTGTATCTATGATTACATGTCCTCCATTTGGTCGGCCTCAGCTGACTGATAAATATTTATATCACATCATAAATTTAAATTTTAACTTGATTCGACAATTCTTAAGATTTTACCAAAATAATTAACCAATACCGGCATATAAATAAACGAATCTTAGAAGTCAGATCGAGAGTGGGCGACCATAAAAATTTTTGAGCATACAAATGCTGCGTCAATGCGAGCCTCGGATTAAGATAATTATATAGGATTCCCCTTCAATGTCATTTCAATCAAATTTTAGCAATAAATGAGTTTTATATTATAATTTTATTCTCATTTTAATACTCAATTTTAATTAATTAAAACTTATACTATTTTGTCTCAAAATAATTTAATAAGCATAATTAATAAAATTGAATTTCAGAATTTATTTGAGAATATTTTAAAATTTTTATCTTGAATAAACAAGGTAAAATAATAAATTGCAAAAAAAAAAAAAATTAAAACTTAACGTAATATAATCCTTAAAAGTATTTTAATGTAATCAAATCTTAGAACATTTGAGCGAGAGAGAGAGAGAGAGAGAGAGAGAGAGAGAGAGAGAGAGAGAGAGAGAGAGAGAGAGAGAGAGAGAGGGACAATGGTTGTCCCATGATAGAGAAACAAATCTACTTTTTACCGTAACCATTTCCCCCTCATACAAAAGCAAATATTATGTGCGGGATTCACATGCATGTGATCTATAGTAAAACTCGAGAGGAGAACAGTTGCATTAAATCTTAGAATGGTTGTCCCATGATAGAAAAAGAAATCTTCTTTTTTACATTCACTTTTTCCCCTCTCATACAAAAAAGCAAATACTAATGCGGACTCCAGTACAACCATATTGTACATGGTTGTATTTATGGCTATACTCATGAGTACATTCATGTACAACATAGTCGTACTAGAGCCTGCATGCTTGCAGGTTCTGCACTTAATTCTTTTTTCTTCATACACGAGTATTTTTAAATAATATACATAACTAAAGATTACATTTAGATTTCTATAGAATTTTTATCCTCTGTCATAGCCACATCTCTCAGTTTATTTGTCCATGTATGAGTTTTACTGAGAGAGCTATTTTAAGAGAGATCTCCTTAGCTGAGTTCAAATCTTCTCCTGGACGAGTAGTTGAGTAAGAGATACTAAGTGAGTGGGTTCAGCTTCTAAACGAGTTCAACAAGTTCTTTGGCAAAGTGATCAAGTGACTGAGTTTAGTAGATTCTCTGGACAAACTTAGCTTCTTAAATGTGAAAGATGATTTCAATCATACATATTAGTTTCGTTATGCTATTACCCCCTTCAATGAAAACTACAAAAATAATAAGAAAATGAGAAATATTAACTATGCTTTGCTCATCTCTATATTCTCTAATCTAAAGAATAAATTCTTTAGTTGTATTATTTTTCTCAAAATATGAATTAAAACTATTAATGTAAAGTTGAGTAGTTTATTTATTTGTGTTGACTATTCATTTGCTTAATTGCTCTAAGCTTTTCGATAGAGAATCTTCTTGAGGGCACTTTGGGTGCACATACAAGATTTCAACCTTAGGCATTTTGGCTCATATTTAGGGACCAATCTCATAAATTATCAGCTCATCTTTATTACAATTAACTCGATGGTCTTAAGTGAGAATTTCATGAGTGTTATTCGAGAAAGTATTTTCTTTCTACGAGACTAGATTGATTATTTTTTTACAAGATAAATCAATTATAAAGATATTCATGTGGTTTTTATTAAATGTGGATTATCCTTCGTCTAGTGGTTGTAAATTTCCATGGTGGTTTTTTTTATGTCGCCACCATAGGCCTCAGAAGACTTGTATCAAAATAATCATGTATAAAATTCAAAGAATAATATATTACCCCGTAGGATATGAATATTACCTTTGAATGGATCTAATATTCCGGATGATAAAATCTTTATGGTTGTGCAAAACTAGGATTTTTATCTCACAGATGTAAGACAAGATCAAATTCAATTAATCATTTGTTTAAATCCCTATAACTTGTCAGTCATATTGGTCAATCAAGATTTTCTAAGTTTTGAAGGTTTGTTATTTTTATATTTTTTTATAAGACAGAAGCTACCTAGAGAGAGGCTAATTTCTTTTGTTTGTATTTTTATTTTCTATAGTTTTGATGTATTTATTTGTTTTTAAACATGAAAGATGTAACGAAGCATACGTACCAAGAAAAAATATGATAATATACATAAAACATGGAAACATGCATAAAATGATATAATTATAGTCTTGGATTTGACTTGGGTGGATTTAGGGTAGTTCAAGTTGAAATTGGGTTGACATAGGTTGGCCCGAGTTTGGCTAAGATTTGATTTTTGTTGACCTAAGTTGACTTGGGTTGTCATGGGTAGGTTAGGCTTGGTTTTGTTTGCCTCGGGTTGACTTGGATCCACTCGAGTCGGTTGGTTTGGTTCAAACCAAGTTGACTTGCGTTGACCTAGGTAGAGTTTGGTTTCGACCATGTAGATAGTTTTGGGGTGTTTTAAGTTATTTGGGTGGTTTCGAGTTATTTGACTGGTTTCGAAGAAAAATCTATATACATTGATTTGGTGTTTTTTTGATATGGCTTTCTAAGTGGTCTCTTAATTTTAAATACTAAAATAAATTTCCAATTATTTTTATTTTTAGATAGTCTTCTAATTTAAGTGCCTACTAGTTTGATAATTTTATTCTTTACTTGTTAATGTCTCTGTTCAACAATTTCTTGCTTGTAAATTCATCTACATATTTTGTTTCAAGGGCCATTTGGTTAAATGATGTATTGCAATTGGAATGTTGATGTTTTGTTCTGGCCATGGAAAGATTCCTGTGAAATTTTAGTAGAAAATTTAGAAGAATGTATATGAAAGATCTTGAATGGATTGGGGGAGTTCGGAGATGATCTAGTAGGATGATTTAATGAGCAATATCAACTTGGTCAAATTTGGACCTAATTGATCAATGTTCCCAATTTTATTTCAAAATTTAAAAAGCAAAAAAGAATTCAAATATTTTAACTAGAAATAATTCAAAATATCCCAAAGTTTATATCTATAAATTTTATATGATTTTTAAATTTTTTATATATTTTTTAGCAGCTAAAAGATGGATAGACAAAATTGAGAACTGCACTAAAGGATAATTATGATTTTATTTTTGGAATTTTGGGATGAGAATAACAGTTAGTGACAAGGTACTTTTCTAAGCAGAATATGTCACGTAAATGCAACCAAAACCCTAACTAGATAGGATTAGACAAAATTCAAGTCGTCAACTTGCGTAAGTGGTTTAAGATGTGATTTCGGTGGTCTAAATATGGAAGGAAAATTAAATAAACCAACTCAAAATATTCATAAAAAATGGTTACATATTTCAACAAAACAAATCACATAAAATGTGAACAAATAAAATAATAGAAAATGCTAAATTCACAACAATTTAGTGATAAGTAATGATCATCTAAATATTCCCTTTGAAGAAGCCACCAAGCCTTTCAACAATTGGATTTTTCCTGTCAAATTCTCTAAATATATTTCACAAAATAACTTATTTCATTCCATTCAACATATTTAACTTTACAACATACACAATCCCACACACTACTCATTACCCCACTACATTGTAATTGCACACTTCTATCACTCATCTACTCTTTGCACTCCCTTAATGGTTAAATCAAAAAATCAACCCACCACACTTAGTCTTACACGAACTAAAATACACATGCTCATTAGACAATTTACAAAATATAAACTTAATACAACCAAAATACATATGAAAATATATGAATATATTTAAAATTTTAAAAAGTATTATCATTCAACTCCTTGTAATTGGTCCACATAATGTGAAACATCTCTCCTAGTTTTTGCTTTGGTAGTGCATCCCATCATGGTGCTTCTGGGCCCCACCTGGGGTCCTTCTCCTATGCTTGTGGGCCCCTGCGTGTTGAAGTCAGCATAATGTGCTACATCAAGATTTAAAAAGCATTGGGTTTGAATTAGGGAATTTTGAAAGAAATATAAAAGTGTAGAGAATTCTAAACTCATAATATAGTTCATTTATAATATATTACAAAAATATTAAAATCAATTAATTTCTAAATTAACTAGAAAACACTTCAGTCATCGCAAACACTTACTGTTGTCTATTGCCTATAGCCACTAGCCACCACTCCCAACAACCATTCTGAGTAACAACCCAACATCACTAGCAACCACTAGCTGCAAGTTACAACTAGTCATCATCATCCACATTTTGTTGTTGTTGTTGAGTATCACTCACATGCCGTCGCAGCCTACTATCACCACCAACCATAGTTTGTTGTTGTCCTCCTCCATGACATGTCATTGCAGGACACTGATTAGGCCATTATCACCACCATTATTGAGTTTTATAGTAATTTTTATTTACTTTAGATTAAAAAAAAAACAAACAAACAATTATATTTATTTTACACATGATCGACTAACTCCAAAATATTTTGAACATATTATATTCCAATTACACTTCAATATTTTACAATGAGTTCCTCTTGCAACAAACCAAGTAGCCTTTAGTGAGAATTGATGCTACTTAAAGCTTCTTGAATGAATTTTAGATTGGTTATATAAAGAAAGGTCTCATCAAAAAGTGGTTTTTAAGAGAAGAGTATGAGCTTCTATCCCCATTATGATTTTCTTGGGTAAAAAATTTATGTTGTAAAAATTATGATATGTCTAACCACCCACCAAAAACAACCAAATAATATCATTCGTGAAGACTATTTGCTAATTCAAATAAAGCACCATCAATGTGCTAGATATTATTCCAAACACTTCAACTTATAAGAAATATCAAAATGAAAAATAAATTTTACTAAAGACTTCTTTCATGTTTTTTTTTTCTTTCATAATTAGCCTATAATAATCTTATTCATAATTATCTCTTTAAGTAGTGATAATTATTTTAACAAAGGAAAAATACTATCATAATAAATTAAAAAAGTTTACATTAAAACAATCTTTTCTTATTCATAATTATATCTTTAAGTAGTAATAATTTTTTTAACTAAGGAAATATGTTATCATAATAAATCAATGATGTGTTTATATTATAATAATCTCAGTCAAAGCTTAACAAACCACGGAAGCTTAGAGGGCGGCCATTAGACATCCGGAGAAGGTCAACCCATAATCCGCGCCTAGCTACCTGGTCAAAGCATACCTTCTCTATTCTTAATTATAACATAACATTAGCTGCTCGCCAGCCCACAAATAAACGAAAAAAAATTACACGAAGATATTCTAACACAAATTTACAGTAAAATGGATCCCGTAAAACTCAATAACAGAAGATAGGAAATATAACGAAAACAAAGGTTATATATATTAAAAATATATTTAAATTTATGAAAATATATTACATGCAGGATTATTATACATTTGTAGAATATGTCACGTCACATAGTTGTTTAGTACATGGTTTGCCTTGGATGAACTTATCTTTGTGTAAATTTACATCTAAAAGACTGATAAGATTTCTATTCTCAACCAAGTTTTCTTTTTTCATTTATTTTTATAAATTTTAATTACAAATTGCTATAAATTTATGTAAAGTTTGATCGTTGAATTATTTGGTGGGTCTCTATAAATACTACCTCCTAGAAAAGACTTGCTTCACAGCCAAAACATTCCTTATTCTTAGATTTTCAGGTTTTAATTGAGCTGTTATGGCCTCCAACATCATGTCAAGACGCTTACTTGCTCTCTTTCTATTGAGCTTGCTCAGCTACAAAGTGCAAGCCCAACTTTCTTCATCAGGGTTCTATGCCCGTAGCTGCCCAAAGTTGCAGAGCATCGTGAGCACAACCATGGCCAGAGCAGTGGCCAATGAACCTCGCATGGCCGCTTCCATTCTTCGCCTCTTCTTTCATGACTGCTTTGTTAATGTACGAGCCAGTGTAGTATTGCCTTCTTATCCAGTTTTCCCTCCTTGCAGCAATCTTTTCTCAAAAATCTAAGCTTTTATGTTCCCAATAACAGGGCTGTGATGCATCAGTTCTTCTGGATGACACCCCAACTTTCACCGGTGAAAAGAATGCCTTCCCAAATCAAAACTCTCTTCGTGGCTTTGAGGTAATCGACAGAATTAAATCTCTTGTCGAGTCCTCCTGCAAGGCCACCGTGTCTTGCGCTGATATTCTCGCTCTTGCGACTCGCGAAGGCGTTGTACGGGTTAGTATCCATATGTATAAAGCGGAAGACAAAACTCCATGGTATAAATGATCTAACTTTCATTAAATATATGATGCAGCTTGGCGGACCATCATGGCCGGTAGCCCTCGGCCGCAGAGACTCCACGACGGCAAGCCAAAGCGCCGCGAACAGCAATCTCCCAAGCCCAGCCTCGAGCCTTTCAACACTTATATCCGCCTTTGCGGCAAAGAATATGAGCCCACGCGACATGACTGCACTCTCTGGAGCTCACACCATCGGCTTCGCTCGCTGCACCACCTTTCGTTCCCACATCTACAACGACAAAAACATAAACTCCAACTTTGCCGCCATTCGAAAGCAAACCTGTCCATCTTCGGGAGGCGACAACAACTTGGCCCCGCTTGACGGACTACAGGGCGCGAACAGATTTGGATCCCACTTTTATCAGAACTTGGTGGGTGGTCGCGGTCTGCTGCATTCCGACCAGGAGCTCTTCAATAATGGCAGTCAGGATTCATTGGTGAGACAGTACAGTGCAAATACCCAATTGTTCTTCCGTGACTTTGCTGCAGCCATGGTGAAGATGGCAGCTCTGAGTCCGCTGACGGGCTCCAACGGCCAGATCCGTTTGAACTGTAGGAAGACCAATTAAATAACTTCAAAATATGGCTTTTTTAAAATCCTTTGAAATTTTTAATTGTTTATCGTCAATTAATTGTTGTTGAGAGATGTTTTGTTATACCTAATTAATTTTTTTTATTTATTTTTCTGTCCTTCATTTTGATATTCTTTGTTCACTTCTTTAATTTTGAAGATAAAAGAGTGCAATAATCTTTTTAGTATTATGTGGTGAATATTTCATTTCTGTTAAGAATTAAATTGTTCATTTATGTTGCTGAAGTTATTGATCTAGTCATGTGCCAACTGTATAGAGATTTAAACATTTGTTATTTGTTTAGAAGTGGAACCTTGAAAGCAACCGTTGCCTCAAGGAAGCGCCAAGCAGCAGAAATGCACTCCAAAATTACGCTGCAATGGGGCATAGCTATGTTGTGGCTGCGTCATTTTCCTTCGCTGGTGCTGGGTGATGACTTGGTTATACGTTGAGGTGGTTTCTCCATTATCGGAATTTAATACATCAATATAGACTGGTGGTTATGTATATCTTATGTGGGTTTCTTCTTGATGGAGCTTTCATGAAGCGGAAAAGAGTCAATGAGGGAGATTTCGGTGCGAGGGCTTTCTCTTGTAAGATCGAGAGAAAAGTTAGATCAAAGTTATATATTTTCTAATGATTATAGAGAAAAAATTTGAGTAAGTATTTCGGTACATTTCACCCATTCATAGTAAAATGTTGGTATGGTGTGGCTCCATAGTTTTTTCTTGTTCTCAGGTTTTCCACGTAAACCTTGGTGTGATTTTCTTAGATTACATTATTGTGCATTTGTTTGATTATATTTTGTTTCAGATTTCTCGAATCAGTATCTCTATTCTCCGCGATTTAGTTTTGATTGTGAACTAAATGTAGCCCTCGTTGCATATTCTATACCAACAAGTGGTGTTAGAGCGGTGTGTTGAGTTAAGAGGGAGCAATAGCCGAAGAACCGGTGTACAAAGTGGAGAAGTTAAATTGATCAAACTTTACGTTCTAGAAGATGCAAGTAAAGGGTTTGCTATATCAAAAAAATATATATTTGTGTCACTTTTTTTGTCTGTTGAATTCAATATAGTGAATGAGAAAATCATGAAGGATCTCATGGCGACATTGACAAAAATGAATGAAAAATCTGCAAATAAATTTTTTTTAATGAAAATGCTATTCAAAATGAAAATAGTGAAAAGTGTTCTGTGTATGAACATCTGAACAATTTCAACACTGTAACTAGTTAGTTATGTTTTATGGGATCAAATTTGATGATGATGTTAGAGCACTGTCAATTTCATCTTCATTGTCAGATAACATGGATGGTTTGGTTGCGAAGGTGAGTGACACTTCTGGGAAGATGCTATTGAACTTCACTAACATTATGGTGTTGGTGTTGAATGAAGAAGTTTGTAGAAAAGCTGCAAACGGCGAATCTTCGGGTTTTACATTGAATGTTGATAACAGTGGAAAGAATCTGGACAAAAATACTTATTGTATAAAATCAAGTCCAAAAGAGAAAATTTCAGGTCAGACAGAGGAAATAACAAAGTAGAATGCAAAACTACTGGAAGAAAGAGCATTTTGAGAAGCACTGTAAAGCTTCAAGTAAGGTTGGTGGTGGAGGACAAGAAATGAATCTCCCTACAAATATCTCCACTAGTATAATCTAAGGTTACTCCCTAATTTTATCCTTAGTCAGTACTAAACCATAGATAATAGATATAGTAGCCTCTATTCATGCATGCCCGAACAAAGAGGTGTTTAAAAATTACACTTAGTGTAATCTAGGAAAGTTTATATTAGAGAAAATTAGGCCTGTAATATCGTGGGAAAGGGCTATCTGGATATAAGTTACGAAATGGAATAGTTTGGAAGCTTAGTGAAGTAAAAATATTTCAATTCTAAAGAGAAATCTAACATTCGTGAGCTAGCAGACAAAGTCAGTGTGTGTGATTACTTTCACAAGAAACTCATAGATGATGACCAAAAGGGCAATGGTGATAGCTCGGGGCAACATTTGCAGCACTCTTTACTTGATCAAGGAAACTATGGAATTCATTGACGAAGCAGGAACCAAGGTTGATGTAGGTCTGTGGCATCATAGGCTTGGCCATTTGAGCGAAAGAGGTATGAAGTCGTTATTTCTAAAGAATAAAATTTAGGGTTTAAAATATGAAGATATTGATTTCTATGAATATTTTATGTATGGAAAGTAGAATAAAGTTTCTTTTTCTAATGGTGAATTAATGATGAAGTGAAAGATATTTGAGTTGGTACAATTTGATGTATGGGATCCTATTCCAGTTCATTCTATTGAAGGTTCCTATTAATTTTTCACATTTATTAATGATCACAACAAAAATGTATGGGTTCATTTTTTAAAGTAAAATTTTGACATATTTGAAGTGTTTAAGAAATGAAACACAGTTAGAAAATGTGATAGGCTTGAAGCTGAAGTATCTCAGATCAGATAATAGAAGTGAATATCATGATCAATGGTTCAAGAATTAATGTGCTTCAAAGGGGATCAGGCATGAGTTCACTGTTCCAGGAACTTTACAATATAGTAGAATAGCTGAGCACATGAACAAAAACATTACGGAACATGTGACCTGACCCGCAATTACACAGTAATTTAGCTTCTAAAAGATGGTCTAAAACTTGACCCAATTTATATTTAGCGGCTAGTGCGCAAATCGAAATTTTATAAAATTTAGAAAATAGTTTACACACCAGAGGTACTAAGTAGGTATATGTACCGTTTCAAGTAATATAGGGGTTTCTTTTAAGATCCAGAGTATTGATCCCACAGAGAAGTGACCCGACCCATAATTACGCAAATAATTTAAACTTATAAAAGATAAGTAAACTTGACCCTAAAATTAGTGGCTAGTGTGCAAGATTTAAATAATTTTTAGATAATAATAAACACACTATGGTACTACACAATTATACGTATCGTTTCAAGTAATATAGGATATTCTTTTTAAAATCCTAGATATCAATCCCACTGAGAAATTAGTGTGAATTAAAAGAAAACTTTAATTATACCGTAAATAAAAAGAAGTGCTAATTCTTAATAACTAAACGAGAGAAAAATTAAAACTTACTAAACGTTCAGAATTATGCAAGTAAATGTCTAAGCACATGAATAAAATACTTAATTTAAGATACTTTCTCCTTACAAATATTTATGTAATAAGTAGAGAAATTCAATTTGTTCTAAACTTATAAATGTTGTATTGTGACAATAGGAGCATAAATATTCTTTTCCCTTTGGTCCAAGCATAAAGAACATTAGCTAGTCTAAAGGTTGGTGCAAGATGTGTTATTAGTAGTGCTGGTAGATTCTAGGCTCTCACTTCTAGATTATCCACTGTGCCCTCTCTATAAGACCTACCAGTGACCCGTTTTCCTCACTTTAAACCAAATTGATAGATTTAGCCTATCACTCTAAAAACATTCAATTCTACGCCTATCAAATCATATCTCCGTATCTATTTACATTTCCCTTCAGATGATAAATACAGATCTTCTAAAGTGAAATGTGATACTTGCAAGTTAATCAATTTTAGCCCACAGTCAGGTCTATAAGGTTTCTCCATAGATTTTAATATTACAATTGGCCAAGTTGTAAAGTAAAAGAAGTTTAGGTAAAATATCATCACAATTTTAGCTAAGAAAAAGAAAAAAATTTTAAACAAAAAACCAAACCTCTTGATTTAATTACATTATATTTGTAAGAAAGAGATGAATACTACTCAGAAAGCATTGGATTAACACAACAAAACATATTTATAAACAATTAAACCAAAGCACACAACTTAAGAGTTAAGTTACAAATATTTATCTGAAATGTTCACCAAAGCAATTCTCTAAAGTTCTCTGACATCTCTAACTCTTTCACACTCTTTACAGAAGCTTTAAACTTCAGAGAACCACAAGCACTCACTAAACTCTTACAAACTTGAACTTTAAGTGAAAGAAACTAAGTATTAATTAGGAATGACTCTTAAATGACTCTCCTCCACTGTATAATTACTTCATATTTATAGAGCTTCAAAAATGACTAAGGGTTGCTTCAGACATCTCTTCAAAATCCGGCCTCATTTAATGAACCTTTTAGAAAGCAACTGTCGCGCCTAGGCGCCAACTCAAATGCTTCAATTACCTGCCTTCTTGCTTTAAGGGACATATCTCTTCATTAAAATGTGTCTAGATTCATTGTATAACTCATATAAAACGTGCTCTATCATCTTGGGCCTTTTAAAATATTTTGGAACCCCCAAAATTCAAAAATTAACTACTCTAACCGTCTCTGGCGCTTAGGCTCCAGACTAAGTTTCTTTATTTTTCTTCATAAAGCCCCAATTTTGCTCGATTTTGCTTCTTTTTGTACTTAAACTCATCTTCTTATACCTGCAACCAAAAATATAAAAATGCCTTTCATTAAATCATAATATCTTTTAAAAATATGAGAATAATTTATCCATAAAAATGGTTAATTTTAAGGTAGATTAATTCCCCCGAACTTAAATGTTACTTGTCCTCAAGTAACGCTAATCTTAAAAATAAACAAAATATGTGAATGAGTTTCTTTAGCAGATTTCAAAATTTTGTTATAGAAATTTAGTAGTCTAATTTAGAAAAAATTTCTAATTATTGAGACCAATTTAATGTTTAGAAATTTCTTAAGTAATGGTGAATGAGAAATATGAGATCCTATCTTTTTCAGAAACAGTTTTAGATTTATCAAAATATAGGGTTTAGGCATTTTTATTTTCTTTACATAAAAATTCTTACTAAAAATAATACTTCTAACTATATTATATTTATAAGCTTTAAGATTTTCTCAAGTCTTATACATTTAGAAAGGTCAGGTGTGAAACCAATTTTTGATTAGGCCCTTAAATCCTCAAGCTTCTCTTCCTTTTTCACATACTTATTTTTAATTTTCTCTCTCTCTCTTTTTGTATTCTAACATAAGACAAGGATTACTATATCTCGATAGGCCTTTAATGATTTTAAATTCCACCCTTCCCTTTCCTAAAGCATAAGGCGATATATATCTTTAACTCAGAAATATAATAAAAGTTTTGAAAATTATTTTCAATAAAAGAAGTTTAAGTATTAAAATAAAAGTCTAATCCTTCTTTTTTTGTGCTAAAAATACAACTTTTCTTACTAAAGACAATGACAAAATATTTATCATTTTCTTCACTAAGAAATTTTTAATTTTAAGTTTTTTATTATTACTCAAAAGTTTAACTAAATTTTCTTACTCATTTCTATTCTCAAAATTTTATTCTCCTAATGTAATTTCATTCATATAATTATTGGTTAAATCAAAATTATTTTTAGCACATTTGAGAACAAATAAAATTTCAATTTTTGAAAATTGGTTTTTATTCTCCCCCCAAACTTAATTTTTAAAACATATTATAATATAAAATTTCTAACAAGTTTAAAAAAGGAAAAAAAAAAATTAAAAGTATTTTTAAGCAGGAGAATAATTGCAAATATATAAAGTAAAACAACAAAGTAACAGTGTGAATTATATTTAAAAATTGACACTCTTTTCTAGCACTGAAACGCTACTAAATCAACACAATAGTAAATAGTCATAGTGACAAATAACTTAAATTCTCAAACATCCCTACACAGTCATCACAGTCTAAACATAGAAAATAAAAGATCAAGAAATAAAAACAAAAACATATAAGGATAAGTACCACATCATAGTAAGAAGTCTAGTCATTAGCCTAAGTCTCGTCCTTCCTCCTCCTCCTCCTCATCATCATCATTTAATTGAATATCTGCATCCCTAGCTTTTGGGTCCGAACATGGTGAAAATCTTGGGCAAGTAAAGAAATTTACAGTCCGATCTCCCTTAAGAAACTTCACCAATGCTTCATCATAATCAGTATCATAATCGCTTTTCTTATGAACATAATCAGCCATATGATCAAATTTTTTATCCATATCATCCATACAATACTGCATCAGAAACAATTCACTTTGATGCTCTAGATATCTTTCACTCAAAACATCCTAGAATCCAGGTGGAGGCTCAGTAGCAGTGGATGTATATGGTCTAGAAGTAGAAGGCATTGAAGTAGAAAGTACACTCGGAACTCTACCTCTAGATCACCCATAAACATCAATATTAGCCTTCCAATAGGTTTTAAAGGCTTCAACTGCTCTTCAAAATGTTCTTATTTCACACCATATTGCTTTCACAATGATAAAATAAGAGATGGAAAGCCTAGACAAGAAATAGTACTAGCTTTTGCAGAAGAACTAATGGTATCATAAATAATTGTCCCAGTATTATTTGACATCATCTCTTGAATACAATTATTCAGAATAGCTCGTTCTTTTGTTACCTCATTTAAATGGTTCGAGGGAAGGAGACGATCATAAATGAAATAATGCCAAGCTTTGGAAGTAGCATTGAATGAGGCAGAAGAAAAATTTACCTTCTTAGTATTTCTGACCTTCCACGCTCCAGATCCATCAGTTAAATAATGGATAATGCTATCAAGATCAGCCTCAGATGGAGTAATTCTGAATAGAAATAGTCAGTAATATGAGGTGATGCACCAAAAATGTATACTATTGTTGCTATATAATTTTACCCATTTTTGGTGATATTGCACTTTAAAGAAAGGTATTTTTCATGATTTGTTACAGATATGATGATTTTACATGATTGAAAAGAAAAAAAAGTGAAGAGGAACAAATTCAGGTTGAAAAGGAGCGAAAAAGGAGGAAAACAGTTTCTGGCCCCCCCGGTGCCATTTTCCAGAGAGCTCAGCAAATATTCAGATGATAGAGCGCCGCCGGCGCCTTATCGGGTGCCGCATACACGCAATGTCGGTGGATTTCAAATTTGAAGAGTTTTGGTGACTTTTTGAAGGGATGCCTATGAAAACTCTTGGGATCTTATTTCTAACTTATAAGTAACTATTTTTGGATGAAAATAAAGAGAGTCTAGGGAGAGATCTGGAGTTCTAGTGTGGTTCTAATGAGGGAGAGTGTGTGTTGAGTGTTAGGGCTTAGAAGAGAAGGGTGTAGAAGTGAGAATTTGAGAGGAATTCTTATTTAAGGAGTGAAGGAGGAGTAAAGTGAGAGATTGCTTCTTCCTTTCAATTCTAAAGAGGGAATTGAGTGTTGCGAAGAAGAGAGAAAAGGATTCAAATGAACTTCAAGGGAATTACATTGGGGAAGAGAAAGAGATAAGTTGTATTTTCTTTTGTGGTTTGTATGAATTTTCTTTTATATATAAAATCCATGTTTTATTGTGTCTTCTCTATGAATTCTGAGTAGTCCCCTTTGTCTTTCTTCATGCATAGAGATGCGATGATGTGTTGATGTGGATTTGAAGTGCGTTTAAAGTATTGAAGAAATTGTGATGGTTTTTCATTTTGAACTTAATTTACTTTTCGATCTGGCCAATTGAATTGTTAAAATCTATTGTTGAACATTAACTCTGAAAGGATTTAGTGTCTTACAACAACAATGAAGAATCCATTCAATTTCCATGGATAAATTACGTAGTTCATGGGAATTGAGTGCAAATAAATAGGGAAATGTGTTTTGATGGACTTCAAATTGCAGGTGTCAGGGTGACAGGCTGAGATCCCTAATTTGGTCCTAAGATTAGTAATTAAACTTGAAGGTTAGCCTTCAGGTGAAAGGTGAGTGGGAGCTCCGTAGTGACTGCCAGTATCCTCTCAGCCTAGCCTTATATTTAGTGACTAAACTTAGGATATGTCAATGTTCTTTTCATGCTTGGAAGAGGGGGTACTCTTTTGAGGGTAAAGAAACATTTATGCTCCTATTTGGCACAACACCATAAATAATCATTCTATATCATCCACACATCATATACTCGTTGTAAGAGGAAAGACACTTTTCTTATATATCAAAACCTTTCAAATATATAGCTTAGTGTGTGTCTGTTAGTTAATTCTGTTTTAAAGATATTAGAAGTAATTGTAGTTTACTTAATTGTTACTGTTTTCTGCATCTGGTTAGTAGAAGTAAACATAAAACATTAATTGCAATTTGAGTATTGGATTTCAGTATTACGTTATCTATTGTAAGAATCATGCCTTCCCCGTGGGATCAATAACCAGGACTCCATTAGAGCCCTAAATTACTTGATACGATACATATACTTGTGTTAATTTTTGGACTTTACAAAATCATTATAAATATATATATATATATATATATAAATTTGACTTCATAAGTTCTTGCAATATTAAATTCCGTGCATCAAGATTTAGCGTCATTGCCGGGGAAGGAAGATATAAACGGTATCTATTGATAATATAGTAACTGAAAACCTTTACTTTGTAGTGTGTAATTGTGTGTTTGTTTACTTTTTAAAGTATTTGTGTGATTTTATATGCGTCATAGTGGATCTATAGGTTTAGTACCTTACTATACGGAGTTAGAGCGTACTATTAGAAAAATTACAAAATAACAAAAATAGACTGAAAATCCTTGTGAAATGGCGAATAATCAAGATAATCAGAGAAATGATATTGGAAATTTGCCAAGACCTTTAAGAGATTATGCTAACCCAACAGCAGATGAAATTCATATAACTATTCAAATTCTTGATGTTGCTGCTAATTCATTTGAACTTAAACCTGCTATTATCTAAGTCATATAAAATAATCAATTTGGAGGAACACCTAATGTGGATCCAAATTTACATCTCACTAGTTTTCTAGAACTGTGTGCTACTTTTAAATATGACGGAGTGTCGAGTGAAGCTGTCAGACTTAGAATTTTTTTCTTTTTTATTAAGGGATAAAGCTAAGGTGTGGTTAAATTCGTTAGCACCTAAATCTATTAGAACTTGGGGAGAATTATCTCAAAAGTTTCTATCAAAATATTTTCCTCCATCAAAGACTGCTAAGCTAAGAAATGATATCACATCTTTTGGTCAGTTTGAAGGGGAATCAATATATGAAGCTCGGGAATGATTTAAAGATCTTCTTAGAAAGTGCCCACATCATTCTTTACCAGATTGGTTAATAAATCAAACATTTTATAATGGATTAGTGGGATCATTAAGATCAATTATAGATGCTGCTGTTGGTGGATCATTAATGTCAAAATCTTTTGATGAAGCATACACATTAATAGAAGAAATGGATACTAATACTTTTCAATTCCCTCTGAATGGGTAAATCCTAAAAGAGTAGCTAGTGCTCATGATTCAGATATGATGACTATGATAGTTTCTCAAATTACAGCCCTTTCTAAGAAAATAGATCTGTATGGAATGAATTATTCTCAACCACCCCAAGTGTTAGAGGAAAATTCATTTGGACAGATAACAAAATCTTAAACACCTTATGAGACTTTGAATGCTATTAATAGATCTAACAATCCTTATTCGAATTATTATAATCTCGGTTGGAAAAATCACCCAAACTTTAATTGGAACAATAGTAATGACAATTTTAATCCACATTGGGGGTACAATTCTATACATCCAATTGGAAATTCGAACAATCAAGGAAATACTAATTTTAGACCTTCTTATCCTCCTGGATTCAATAGCAACCCACAATTTAAGGATAAGAAGTTGTCTACTGAAGAAATGATTCTGAATATGGGAAATCAATTACAAGCTCAAGGTGTTGCGATGAAAAATATTGAAAATCAATTGGGGGCATATTTTCACTACACTTAATAATAGACCTTCTGGAACGCTTCCAAGTAATGTACAGGTCAATCCAAAAGATTAAAACAAGGAACAACTTAAGGCTATTTAATTAAAGAGTGGAAAGGAATTGGAGACAAGAGTACAAAAGAAGTTGAAATAGAAAACGAGAAGGTGAATATTGAAAAAAGTTCAAACAAGATTTTTCCAGACTTGGAATATCCTCTTAAACCAATGAAGATTACTATTGAAAAACCATTGCCTCCATTTCCTCAAAGATTAAAGAAACAAAACAGAAATAATAAATTTGGAAAATTTTTGGATATCCTTAAAAAATTAACGATAAATATTCTTTTCGCTGAAGCATTAGAACAGATGCCTGACTATGCTAAGTTTATGAAGGATATTTTGAAAAAGAAAAAAAAAGTTTATAGATAATGAAACTGTTGCACTTAGCGGAGAGTGCAATGCAATTATTCAGAAAAAGCTTCCGAAAAAACTTAAAGATCCTGGTAGTTTCACTATCCCGTGTGCTATAGGTGAAAATTTTTTTGGAAGAGCCTTATGTGATATGGGAGCTAGTATTAATCTTATGCCTTTATCAACTTTCAAAAGGTTGGGAATAAGAGAAATTTCTCCTACATCTGTGACTCTTCAGTTAGCCGATCATTCCATTAGTTACCCTAAAGGAGTGGTGGAAGATGTGTTAGTGAAAGTGGATAAATTTATCTTTCCTGTGGATTTTATTGTACTTGATATGGAAGAAGATAAAAAAATTCCAATCATTTTGGGAAGACCATTCCTTGCTACTGGGAGAGCAGTGATTGATGTTCAAAAAATAGAATTTACTATGAGAGTTAATGATCAAAAGGTAACCTTTAATATTTTGAAATCTATGAAGTATCCCTCAATGGAAAAATATAATGAATGTTTTAGGATGGAGTTCTGTGAATATTTGAGAAACTATCATTTTGAAAATATATTTGAAAAAGAAGTAGAGTATGAAAATATGTTTAAAGATGGAATTGAAAATGAAGAAATTTCAGATAGTAAGAAGAATGAAGATTTGGAGTATATTCAGGAGAGATTTGAAGTATTAGGCACTATGGAAGGTGGAAATAAAAGCTTAATTCCATCTATAATAAAACCTCCTGAACTTGAGATGAAAATTCCACCTAATCATTTGAAGTATATGTTTTTAGGAGAATCATCTACCCTACCATTTAAACGATTATCAAGAACAAAAGTTGTTGGAAGTTTTAAAAAGATACAAGAAAGCTTTTGGATGGACTTTAGCAGATATTAAAGGAATCAGTCCTTCGATTTGTATGCATAGAATTTTATTAGATGAAGAACATAAACTGAGAGTTTATCCACATAGGAGATTGAACCAAATAATGAAAGAAGTACTTAAGAATGAGATTTTATAATGGCTGGATGCTGGAATTATATATCCTATTTCGGATAGTGCTTGGGTGAGTCTAATACATTGTGTACTGAAAAAGGGAAGAGTGACTGCTGAAGTGAATGAATGTAATGAAATTATACCCATAAGCCAAACTAATGGATGGTGAATTTGTATTGATTATATGAAATTAAATGCCGCCACCTGAAAAGATCACTTTCCTCTTCCTTTTCTCAATCAAATGCTGGATAGAATTGCTGGACACAAGTACTACTGCTTTTTGGATGGATATACTGGTTACCATCAAATGCCTATTGCTCCTGAGGATCAAGAAAAGACAACATTTACTAGCCCTTACAGAACTTTTGCTTTTCGAAGAATGTCTTTTGGACCATGTAATGCACCTGCAACATTTCAGAGATGTATGATGTCTATCTTTAGCAGTATGATAGATAATGGAATATAAGTTTTCATGGATGATTTCTCTGTATTCGAGACTTCATTTGAAATTTGTTTGAAAAATTTAGCAAAATTTTTGGAGCATTGTGAGAAAACAAATTTAGTTCTGAATTGGGAGAAATGTCAATTTATGGTTGCATGAGGAATTGTGCTTGGTCATAAAATTTCTGAACATGGTATGGAGGTCGACCCTGCTAAATTAGAGTGATTGAGAGATTGGCACCACCCACTACCGTGAGAGAGGTGAGGAGTTTCTTAGGACACGCTGGATTTTACAGGCAATATATTAAAAATTTTTCTAAAATTATAAAACCTTTGTGCTAACTTCTAGAAAATGATAAGAAGTTTGATTTTAATGATGAATGTTTGAGTGCTTTTGAATTATTGAAAGAGAAATTAATTACTGCACCTATAATTGTTTCACCAGATTGGGAAAAACCATTTGAACTCATGTTTGATGTTAGTGATTATGCGATCGGAGTAGCATTGTGGCAAAGGCATGATAAAGTTTTCAAAGTCATTTACTATGCTAGTAAAACTCTTAATGAAGCTCAAATTAATTATACCACTACTGAAAGAGATTTATTAGCTATAGTATTTGCTTTAGAAAAGTTTAGACCTTATTTAATTGGAGCTAAAAGTATTGTGCATACAGACCATTCAACTATCAAATATTTAATACAAAAGAAGGATGCGAAACCTAGACTGATTAGATAGATACTTCTTCTGCAAGAATTTGATTTTATGATAGTTGATAGGAAGGGATCTGATAATCAAATAGCTGATCATTTGTCGAGATTAGGTATGATAAATTATCTGAATTTGAGAAGGAGGTTACAGAAACTTTCCCTGATGAACAACTTTATACTAATATGGGAAGAAATTTACCATAGTATGCTGATATTGTGAATTATATTATAAGTGATATTGTACCACCTGATTTAACAAAGAAACAACAAAAGAAGTTTAAATATGATGCAAGATTTTATTTTTGGGATGAGTCCTATCTATATAAACAGTGTAAGGATCTGATTATTAGGAGATGTGTGCCAAAAGAAGAAACGAATTTAATTATTAAAAATTGTCATGATTCTGAATTTGGAGGTCATTTTGTTGTTGATAAAACTGCTTGAAGATTTTACAATCTGGATTTTATTGGCATACCCTTTTTAAGGATGTTTACAAATATATTAAATCATGTGATCGATGTCAGAGAGTATGTAATATCTCTAGAAGAAATGAAATGCCTTTAAATTATAATTTGGAAGTTGAAATTTTTGATGTATGGGGATTAGATTTTGTGGGAGCATTTACTCATTCATTTGGAAATTTATATATACTAGTTGTAGTTGATTATGTCTTGAAATAGATTGAAGCTATTTCTTTACCTAGATGTGATGCTCGGAGTGTTTCAAAATTTATAAAGAAAAATATATTTACAAGATATGGAATGCCAAGAGTGATTATAACCTATGGTGGATCCCATTTCAGGAATAATCAAATTAAGAGATTGACTGAGAAATATAATATTGTTCATAGAATCTCTACTGCTTATCATCCCCAGACTAGTGGTTTAACAGAAGTGTCTAATCGTGAAATTAAAAGAATTTTGGAGAAAACTGTTGATAATCATAAATTAGATTGGTCTGTTCGATTAGATATTACATTATGGGCTTATAGAACTGCTTTTAAGACCCCTATTAGAATGTCTCCTTATAGACTAGTGTTTGGTAAGACTTGTCATTTACCGGTTGAATTGGAGCATAAATCATATTGGGCGATAAAAGAGTTGAATTTTAATTTAAAAAATGCTGGAGAGAAGAAATTTATACAATTAAACGAATTGAAAGAAATTAGAAATGCATCTTATCACAATGACAGGATTTATAAAGAGAAAATAAAATTGTGGCATGATCGGAAGATATTGAAAAACAAATTGGAATTTGGATAGAAAGTTTTGTTATATAACACAAGATTGAAGTTATTTCTTGGAAAGGTCACGTCTAGATGGTTAGGACCTTTTACAGTTGTAAAAGTTCATTATTTTGGAGTTGTTGATATTAAAGATCCTGATACTGAAAAAATTTTCAAAGTTAATGGGTATCGATTAAAGCCTTACTTTGACAGGTTTCAACCTGACTTCAAAGAGGTTTTAATGCTGAGTCATCTCGATTAACTGAATGGTTTGTCGGGCTGATGATGTTAAACCAAGCGCTTTATGGGAGGCAACCCATATGTATCATTGTGGTGTATTTACTTGTTTGTTGTAGTTGTGCTTTTTAGATAGTTATTTTTGAGTCCTGATCGCTTCTAAATACTTTTAAAATTGATAAATATTGGATCCAATTGAGATATTGGAATATTTTGGGCCAAACGAAGTTCGGTGAGATTTTTGACCACTAGCGCCACCGGCGCCCAATCACAGAGAGAATTGCTGAATTTCGGGTTTGAGCACCGCCGGCGCCCTCTCGAGCACCGCCGGCGCCCAAAACGTGTTGACGGTTTTTGGAGTTTCAAAATTTGATTTTTGGCTGTTTTGAGCGGGATCTTCGTCCTTATAACTCCCTAAACTCCATTTTAGACTTCCAAACTCCAGAAAAACGAAAACTACCATTCCCAATTTGTATCCCATGGATTCCTACTCCATAGAAACCCCTCAATCTCGCATTTTCAACCGAAGGAAGTTTATAAGTTTCAAGGCGCAGCGATTGTTCAAAAAAGTGATGATGAAGAGGAGGATTATCAAAGAAAGAGGCTTTATAAATCGAGGTATGGATAATCCTACTACAAGAATGGAAGAGATAATTAAGGAAAGACGTTGGGAAGTGCTTTGTTACACTACCGTTCCCGTAGTCATTCCGGTTGTGAAGGAATTCTATGCAAATCTGCACGGGATCAACCCAGGATTTGTCTTTATGCGAGGTAGGTTTGTACAATTCACTCTTATGATAATTAATGATCTTTTTATGATTGAGAATGTACATATTTGCCACTATTCCAATTTCAATGCCACAAGTGATAATATGAATGATGTGTATCATTATTTGACAGATGAGAATGAAAATTGGGAAGTTAGAGAAAATGGATATATTAGTTCCCTTCTGCATCCTTAAATCCAGTCAAAGCAGTGGAATTATTTTATTTTGGCAAAGTTATTTCCAACTTTGAAGATTAGCAAGGTAACCAAGGAAAGTGCCATTTTGAATTTATGTATTCAAACTGGGAGGCCAATTGATATTGGTAATATAATTGTGAAATCCGTTTTGGGATTGATTGTTCATGGATCAAAATATGGGCTTGGACACCTGTCCACCACATTTCTGTCGTGTAGTCAATCACAAGTTCCATATGAGAGTTGGGAAAATGTTCTTCTTCCTTGGAGGCCTATTGATCAAACTAATCTTTATGACTACCAAACAGTGGGAGATGAAGATGAGATGAATCTGCTTGCTGATCAACCAACTCAGACTTTACAATCCAATCAGCCCTATTTTCCTGTAAGTTCGAGAATTATACTGAAGAGGATCAAGCAATTCGAAAAAGAGGTACAAAATGTTATGAAAGCCATCAATAATATTTCTGATTTATTTGATCATATAGATTGGAGGATGAAGGAAAAAATTGATCACACTGGTCGGATTGCGATGAGCTTGATTAATCTGATGAAGAAGAACGCTGTGATTGCTGAAGATTCATCCAATGAATTACCATTCCATCCCTTCTACAATTTGTTCGTGCATCAATAATCTATTGGAGATATTAGAGAGAAAGATAGTTTTGAGATCGATGTGGAGTAATTACTGGATTCTATTTATGTTTTATGTGTGTTTAGTTTACTTCTTTAATTCTGTTTGGCTTGTTGAGTATTTACTTTGCTCTACTTTTTAATTTGAATTTAGATTTGCTATGCTTAATTTCATTTTGTGTTCTTAGATTTTAATGTTTGCTTATCATAGTGTACTTGCAACACTAAAAATCTAAGAGTTGTTGGTTTAATTTTATGGACATATTTAGTGTTTATGATGTAACGTGGATTTTATATATAGAAGTATGTTTTGTATTGTTTGTGTAAGAATTGTGTTAGTTATTGCTTGTGTGATGAAATAGATGCTTAATGAAGTGTTAAATGTTATTGTGGAGGTCGAAATGATCGACATTACAAAAATGTTTTTGGACCCAGAATAATTTTTGGACTGGCGCTGCCGGTGCTAGAATCCAGTGAGTTTTGACATTTTAAAAAAAATAGAGCGCCGCCGGTGCCCGAGTACAGAGAAAGGCCAAAACCACTTTATTTCGTGATTTTGACCCTGGGACTCGCAGTTTTTCCCATTGCATTCGTCTTCCTCCTCCATTTTTGCGATTTTGAAGACCTAGGGCTTGCTTGATCTTGGATTTCGAGTGATTTCAAGGCTTTTTGAGACTGGATCTACACTTCTCTTGGTAATAACTTCACTTTAAGTTAAAATTTTTTGATTTTCACCATGGGAATCTCTCACATTGTTTAGATTGGAATTTTTGGATTTTTCAAGAAATTTTGAGATTTCCTATGATGAAATTTGCTCTTACTTGTTTAGAATAGTATTTGGAGTTTGTTACATTGTGGAATTGGAATTTATTGAAATTTTATAGCAAATTTTTAGAAATTCACATGGCTCCAAGGTTGAGTAAAGGGAAGAGAAAATTGGATTTTGATGAAGAAAAATTTGTTAATGTTAAAGTACAATTTCGCTTTAATTCTTACCTTTACAATAAGAAGTGTATTCAGGATCGAGCTTTTGATAATCCTGGTGGATCTGTAGAACAGTTAATTGCCGAGCGAAATTGGGAGAGATTTCGTTATTTTACTGCAAATGCTATTATGGGTGTTGTTAGAGAGTTCTATTCAAATGTACCCTGGACTGAAACTTAGTATGTGCTAGTTAGAGGAAAAATGGTTGAATTTACTCCTCAGCGTATCAATGCATTTTATCAAACTCGGGAACCATTTGTTCGTGAATATGAAAACTTTGATACTCGAGAGTCAAATATGAAGGAAGTGATTGCTTTTCTGACAGACGTAAGAGGGGAATGGAAAGTAAGTAAAAAACAAATGATTAACTTCCATGCTTCCAAGTTAAATGTTGCATCTAAAGTTTGACACTATTTCATCTCTGCAAGACTGTTACCTTCTGATCCATGAAAAAAATACCTATTTTTATGCCTTAATTTTTTTTAAATTTTAAGGATATTATGTTTTAATGAAAGGTATTTTTTTATGTTTTTGGATGCAGGTGATGTAAAAATGTTCAAAAAGAAAAAAGATGAAAAAGGATGAAAAAGGAGCAAAAAGGAGCAAAAATGGAGCCAAAATGTAAAATTGCCAAAATAATGGGTCTGGTGCCTTGGCACCAGAATCCGGCACCTAAGCGCAAGCTCGATACCAAAACAGTTATGATTTTGTAACTACTTTGGGCAGTTATTTTGACGGTTAGAGCGGTTATTGGACCTTCTAGAAGATTGGCAGTTATTCCAGGATTATAGGACATGTGATACATTGTATCTAGATGCTTGGAAACGGTTTGGATCACGAAGAGGTGTGATCCAAAGTAAAGAGGTGCGAAGAACTGGACGCGGAGTCCGGCGCCTAGGCGCCAGATGCCAGCGCCTAGGCGCCAGATGCCAGCGCCTAGGCGCCAGATGCCAGCGCCTAGGCGCCAGATGCCAGCGCCTAGGCGCCAGACATAGTTTCTAGAAGATTCATTGAACTTGAACACATTTTGAAGAGGTGCTTTAGGCAACCCTTGAAGCCTATAAATAGGAGGCCATTTCTATAAAAAAAGAGCCCCCCAATCAGAGAGATAATTTTAACTATAGGGCCACACTTTTAGTTTACTTTCCTTCGTAAATTAGTGAGTTTATTTTTTTTAGAGTTTGTATTGAGAGTTTGGAAGAGTTGGTGCTTTTAAAGTCTATTTCACTTTGAAGTCAGTAGGAATCAGAGGTTCAGTTGGAGAAACACTTGAGATAAGTATTTGTAATTTGATTTAAAATTTTATTTATATGTTTTGTTATTTAAATTCAATGTATCTGAGTAGTTACTTTACTTTCTCCTTTCAACTATGAAAAGATAAATAAGATAATATAAAATTCGTTGGAGAATTAAAAACTAAATATGTTTAAATATTGTGATGATATTAATACCAGATCTTAATTTACTATTTAAATTGGCCATTTAAGTTGTTAAAATCTGTTGAAGAATTTTGAGATCTAGAAGGAGATGAATTCTTAACTAGTAGATATCACATGAATCCTTGGGTAGTCGAAGGCCTTATGCGGGTTATTCAAGGTGAAGTGCAAATAAATAGGAAAATATTATTCAATAGGCGTAGAATTAATAAGTTTTTAGAGTGACAGACTAAATTCTTTTAATTTAGTTTATAGAAAGGGAACGAGTCACTAGTATGGCCGACCATAGCCACCCTTAGACATCTAGTAGTGTGAGCCTAGATTAACCCATTCTACTAACAATACATCCAGACCTGATCTATAGATTAGCCAATGTTCTTTATACTATCGAGCGAAGGTAAAGAATTGTAATGCTTCTATTTGGCACAATACCATAAATTTATATTCTCAACGAATATTACATTATCTAAAATGTCTTAGATTAATTTGAAGGAAGAAAGTTGTTTGCTTATTATTATTTACATTACTCATTATTTTAGTACTGCTTTATTTCTGCATTTAGTAAATTAAATATTAAATTTATAACTTTAAAATAAATACATAAAAATAAAATTAAATATTTAAAAATCTATAAACCTCCTCGTGGGATCGATACTGAGGTTTTTATTTAAAGCACTATATTACTTGAAACGATACGTATACTTGCGTAGTACTTCTAGTGTGTAAAATATTTTCCATAAAATTATATTTATATACACTAGTCGCTATTATTATTTGGGTCAAAGTATTGTCGATAACATATTTTTGGAAGCATAAATTACAGTGTTATTTGTGGTCGGGTCAAGTTTTTGGCGCCGTTGCCAGAGAGGCAAATTTTTAGATTTTAAATATTTTTTTATTATTTTATTTATTTCTTTTATTGTCAAAATAGAAAAATATAAAATACAAAAACATTTATAAAAACAAAAATAAAAAAAAGAAGAAGACATTTTATTTTTTGCTATTTTATTTTACTTTTTATTTACTTTTTATGCATAGTTCTGGATCTGAAGGATTATTATCTTTAGACTCTGAATTAGAAAGAACTGTAAGAAGAATTAAAAAAGGAAAACAAATTCAAAAATATCAAGAGATGGCTAATTTACATAACAATTTACAGAATCCAATTGAAATCAATGAACAAAATGTTTACAAACCATTAAGGGATTATGCTAACCCTACAGCTGATGAACTTCATATTAGTATTCAAATACCTGTTGTGGATGCTAATTCTTTTGAGCTTAAATCGTCTATTATTCAAATAGTTCAAAATAATCAATTTGGGGGAACACCAAATGAGGATCCATATTTACACCTTGCTAGTTTTTTAGAACTTTGTGCTACATTTAAATATAACAATGTTTCTGATGATGCTGTTAGACTTAGACTCTTTCCTTTCTCTTTAAGTGATAAAGCAAAGATGTGGCTGAACACATTAGCAACAGGTTCTATAAAAACATGGGCTAAAATGTCACAAAAATTCCTTGCTAAATTTTTTCCTCCTTCTAAAACTGCTAAATTAAGAACTGATATTACTTCGGTTAGTCAATTTGACTAAGAGACAATTTATGTAGCTTGGGAAAGATTTAAAGAACTATTAAGAAAGTGTCCTCATCATGCTTTACCTGATTGGTTAATTATTCAAACATTTTATAACAGACTTATTGGATCACCGAAATCAATTATCGATGCTGTCACTTGGAGGTTCTTTAATGGCTAAATCATTTGAAGAAGCTTATACTTTAATTGAAGAAATGGCTAATAATAATTTTTAATGGCCTTCTGAAAGGGTTAATCCTAAAAGAATGGCAAGTATTCATGATAACAAAGCCTTTTCTAACTTAGCTTCACAAGTGGCTGCAAATATCTAAGAAATTAGATAATTTTGCTATCAATGTATCACATAACAACTCTACTAATATTGAAGATTCTCAAACTATTGAAACTTTACAAGCTATTGCTAGTAAAAATAAACCTTATTCAAATTCTTATAATCCTAGATGGAAAAGTCACCCTAATTTTAACTGGAATAATTCACAACAACAATTTGGTAATAATCAATCTCATCCAACTGGAAATTGGAACAATAAAGTAAATTCAAACTATAAACCTCCTGGATTTAATAATCAACAGAAAAATTTATCTATAGAAGAATTAATTTTACAACTGAGTAATCAATTACAAAATCAAAACACTGCTATTCGTAATATTGAGAATCAAATGGGACAAATCGCTAATTTAATTAATTACAGACCTCCAGGAACACTTCCTAGTAATGTTGAAATCAAACCAAAAGAAACTGGAAAAGAACATGAACATGCTAAAGTCGTACAACTTAGAAGTGAAAAGAAATTAAAAGAACAAATTCAGGATGAAATTGAAAATGAGATTGAGGTTGAAGAGATTGAAAAACCTAAAGAAACTCCTTATCCTAGTAGAGATCAGACTGTTATTCCTATTAATGTGGAAGTTGAAAAACCACCACCACCTTTTCCTCAAAGACTAAAACATCAGAAGCTTGATCAACAATTTTCTAAGTTCTTTGAAATTTTTAAGAAACTTACCATTAACATATCTTTTGCTGAAGCTTTGGAACAGATGTCAACTTATGCAAAATTTATGAATGATATTTTAAGTAAGAAACAAAAATTTGATGCTTTTGAAACTATTGCATCAAGTGAAGAATGTAGTGCAATAATTCAAAAGAAATTACCTCAGAAACTTAAAGATCTTGGAAGTTTCACTATACCTTGTGCTATTAGAAAAAAATTTTGTGGAAAAGCTTTATGTGATTTAGGTGCAAGTATTAATCTCATGTCATTTTTTATTTTTCGAAGGTTGAATTTAGGAGAGATTTCTCCCACCACTGTAACCCTTCAGTTAGCTGATAGATCTATCACTTACCCTAAAGGAGTTATAGAGGATGTTCTTGTTAAACTGGATAAATTTATTTTCCCTGTGGATTTTATTGTACTTGATATGGAAGAAGATAAAGAAATACCTATTATTTTAGGGAGACCTTTTCTAGCTACCGGACGGGCTATGAATGATGTGCAAAAAGGAGAATTAATTATGAGAGTTAATGATCAAGAGATTAAATTCAATTTCCTTAAATCAATGAAGTACCCTGACAAAGAAAAATGCTATCGAATGGATATTATTGATTATATAATTGAAAAACAATATCAAGAAAAATGTAAAGTCATTTCTGAAGAAAAAATTGAATTATTAAATGACGAAAATGAAGAACTAAAAGAAGAAGAATTATCTAAAGAAACTCATTATATTAAAGATAACTGAGAAATTTTGGACATAACTCAAAATGATATACTTTTACCCTCGATTAAAAAAGCCCCTGAACTGGAATTAAAAATGTTGCGTGCACATTTAAAGTATGCTTTTCTTGGAAATTCATTAACATTACCTGTTATTATTTCTTCTAACCTAAGCTTATATCAAGAAGAAAAATTAATAGGAGGGTTAAAGAATTATAAGAAAGCTTTTGGTTGGACTATTGCTGATATAAGAGGAATAAGCCCTTCCATCTGTATGCATAGGATTTTAATGGAAGAAGATTTTAAACCTACTATTGAACCTAAAAGAAGATTAAATCATATCATGAAAGAGCTTGTTAGAAAAGAAATTTTAAAATGGTTAGATGCTGGAATTATTTATCCTATTTCGGATAGTAAATAAGTGAGTCCTATTCATTGTGTTTCGAAGAAAGGACGAGTAACTGTCATTGTCAATGATAAAAGTGAACTAATTCCTACAAGACAAGTTATTGGATAACGAGTTTGCATTGATTATCGGAAATTAAATAACGCCACTAGAAAAGATCATTTTCCTATACCTTTCTTGGATCAAATGATTGATAAATTAGCTGGACACTCATATTTCTCTTTTCTGGATGGATATTCTGGGTATCATCAATTACTTGTCGCTCCTGAGGACCAAGTGAAAACAACATTTACAAGTCCTTATGGAACATTTGCGTTTAGAAGAATACCTTTTGGCTTATGTAATGCACTGTGCGGCTTATTTTTAGGTTTGTGTGTTGTATTTTAAAAAAGGGGTCGCCTACAGAAATTGTCAGCGAATTTTAGATTTTAAATTTAATTTAAATAAATAAATAAATATATATATATATATATATATAATTTAGAAAGTAGCATTTGATTTTAAAAATAATTTTAAGTTTGAAAATTTTAAGATATGAAATCAAACCGATCTCACATCCCAAATAGTTCATATAAACGAGCACCACACCACAAACCGTGTATCTATCTCGAAGGACAAACACACTGCTTGATGATGGGGCTTGATTAAATAAACTAGAAGATTTGTGACATCTGTTTGGTCTTCAAACCAATTTTATAAGCCGACAAGTTCCCCTGCTTAATATAAAGGAATTAAGCAGGGTTTATATTACATGGGTTCTTAAAGTTCCCTATAAGGGCAAGCCCCTATAGTTAATCACATCTTAAATGACGGGAATCATTTAAGAAAACTCTCGATAATGATCAGTGGTTTTGCTCTCAAGAATTTCAAATTTTAAGGTTTCAAAGGATTGAATTTTGGAATTTTAAAAGAGATTAGCTCAAATTTGGAACAATTTATTTCAAGAATCCAAAGGAAGAGAAGTAGGAGAAGCTGAGGATCCAAGAAGAATCTTGGCAACTTCTCAAACTATCCTATTGTTTGGCTTTAATTTGGAAATTTATTTAATGTTTCAATCTTGCCAATTTTAGTTAATCAGGACTTATATTTGTATGATATGATTATACAAATAGCCTCGAAGATGTGAGGGTTTATGTCGTACCGAACGACTACCTCGGAGTCTTAAGACTGGTTAGGGCATAATTTGCATAACATGATTATGAAAATGCCTAACGAAGAGTTGAGGATTTATGTTACACTAGGCAAACTACCTCGAAGTCCTATGGCTTGGTTATTTAACTCTAAGAAAGGTTTAGCTGATGTAGACATAGATTTTGCTGATGACGATGGTCGTGCTGCCCACTATGCTCCAAGCTCCTTGTTGTTACAGAGGTTTAGTTTTAGAAGGTGAAAATCAGGAGATGAGAGAAGTGTTTTGGTTTAGACATCTTAAAGTCCAAATATTTTTACTATTTTAATTAAAACAAATCTTAAAGTTGTTTAAACAGAACCGATTAAGATCCCACGGTTCCGTCATCCCGGCACCATTAATTTCATCAAATTCACTTAGTCTAGATGAATTTGCTGAACTCAACTGAATTAGTTCCACACTTTCATTTAGACCGTGGGAAATCTCGTTAGCAACACGTGGGTTACATCATTCGAGGTATTCCCGATCATTCAACGAGACGTTTTAATTTAGTTGCAATTGTAGTTTTGTTGTTATGTTTGTGATTAAATTTTGAGTTGTTTTATATTTTGGAATGTTGTGGCGGTGAATTTTTTCTTGTGATGACTTTTAATTTAGTTTTGGTTTCAGTTTTGTGACTATGCTAAAGGTTTTAGTTTTCATGCAACAATCTCGTTTAACATGCAAGAAGGGTAAAGCGCAGTGCATGTAAGTAATTTGCAATAAAGTAAATTGCATTAAAATAAAAGCGTACCTGGAGGGTCTTCCCGTCATCCCAAGCCGCACTTACAACACATGTTAAGGCATTTAAATATTTATAACAAGTACTTAGGTAAAGTTAAGGGAAGGTTTTGGTTGTCTACCAAAGTCCTAATTCTATAACTAGTCATCTCCTATGATGTCTAAGTTCTTGCGTTTTGTTTATGGATGATTTTTTTCATCAAAGAACAATTAAATTCAATTGTTCTTCTAAAACATCTCATCATATTGAGAAAGTGCTTAGGATTATTTTTAGTCCAAGTAAATTTAGTTGCACAGATGAATTAACCATCCAGAAGTTTAGTTAAGCTTTGTCTCTTGCTCAGTGAACATAGGACATTTGATTATCCCATGAATGAAGTGACATCTCACTTAATGTTTCGTTTAAGAGTTATAATAATTAAAGCCTTTAGGGGGCAAGTTAGTTTGTTGAGGATTTTAATCATTCTTAATTTGAAGTTTGAGTTAATGGTTTAAAGTGATTTAGTTTAATTATGAGGTTTTAATTAATAATTTTAAGTATGGAATAGTGTTCAAATTATTTTTGGTTTAAATCTTTATACTTTAAGTGATCTTAATATTTTGAATTTGTTTTACTTTTATTATTGAATGATGTTAATTTAATATAATTTAAATTTGATTTAATTGAATTTAACTTAATTTAATTTAATTTAATTTCACTATTTTAAATTTAATTTAATTTCACTATTTTAAATTAAATTTAATTTAATTGTTAAAATGTAAATTTAATTTAATTTTAATTTTAATTTAATTTTACTTAATTTAATTTAATTTAATTTAATTGTTAAACCACTTAATATTTTGAGCTTTCCTTTAATTTAAGGGTTATTATTATTTTTTAATTATCTTAATTAAGAGTTAAATATTATTGAAGTGATTTATTTAGGAATTTTTTTATTAAAGAATTAATATCCTCTCAAGTTATATCCCTACTTTTAATAATTCAAATTTTCATTAATCTTCCAAAATTTAAATTGTTTAAATAATTAAAGTTTCATTTTTTAGTTTATTAAAAGTGATTAATGGGTTCCTACCCTTTTAATTTCCCAAAGTCTCAATCATCCAAGAAAGATAGAATCAAATATTTTACCCTCCATTTTAATTAAACCTAAAATTTTAATAAAGGGGTTTAAATTCTTTAATTACCTTTATGGCCTTTTAGGCTTATTAATTTCATAAATAACTAAATTGAGTTCAAATGAACTTGAAATTTTTATGTCACTTCAATCATATGTCAATTAAGACATTAGAGGAGAAAATGAGAATTTTCTGAATTTAATTTATTTATATAATTATTTTTAGTGAAAAATAGGAATTTTCAATGGAAATTCAACAACATGACCAAGGAAAGATTTCTGTTCTTAAGAAAATTATGGGATATTCCTAATGACCAGAGAACCACGTGGAACAATTTTGGTGATTTTTTAAGTTATATTTTATTTATTATAATTATTTTGAGTTTTGGAGTGTTAATTAATTATAAAATAAAATTAAAGTTGAAAAATGGATTTTATATTTTTCTTAAATCTCTCTGACCTAAAGGAGTTCAGTGAAAGAAATTTCACAATTTTCTAATTTTTCTTTGATTTATTGGAATTAATTTAGTGAAAAGGTTAGAAAATACATTTTTTAATATTAAAAAATTGTTTTAAGCATTTAAAATTCAATATATTAACTTAGAGACTTGGGAAAAATATTTGGTTTGTTTCTGAGTGATTAGAAGTCAAAATGTGACATTTTTATGATTTTTTTAATAATTTTGTGATTTTTATTATTTTTTAATTATTTAAATATTAAAATATTATTAAAAATGAAAAATTTTAGAAAATTTCAATTTTAATTTTTATACTCTTCTAATATCAGAGAGCCTACAAAACCAATTTGGTGAATTTTTGAAATCTATTTTTGAAGTTATGAATTTTTAAAATTTAATTTTGATCATGTGGCTTAATTAATTCATTTAGTGAGGTTAAATATTTCCAATTGACTTCAAATTTTTATGTGAGGTCCCTCAGATCCTAAAGATCAGTGGAGAATTATTTTCAAGTTATTTTAATGTGTGGTTAATCCTAATTAATTAAAGTTCAGTTTTGAGTCATTAGGCCAATTAGGATTATTCTTAATGAATTAACCGAAGATATAATTATCCTAGGGTCCTCTGGCCTAAGAAACTTCCTCAAAATTTTCTGTAATTTATTGAACAACATGCTAATTATTGAAATTAAAATACCAAAAACAGTGATCTAAACTTGAAAAATACATAACTTTCCATAGAGATGGCCTCTGACCTTGAAAAATTCAGAGAATGTTTCCAAGATCAGAGGCTTCAAAAGCCCTATGGTCTCATGCCATGGTGAATTGTCTATGCAAATGAAGAATCAAAATACTGAAAAAATTAAATAAACAATTAAAAATAAAATACTCATCAAAATAACTTGATTTCTTTTCCACATTATTCTTCTCTGTTCACTGAGCAAAAGAGTATTTTTAGTTTATTTTTATGATTTTTCTACACAAAGATATGGATTTTCTAAGTTCTGGGTATTTAAATAAATAAAAAAAATCCATACTTTTCTACTTATCCACGCGGCGCCGCGTCAACCTCGGCAGCTCCGAAAGTCCACGCATCACGCTCCCATTCGTCGCCGCTATCTGACTCAGCGCTCTAGGGGCCCGTGGTTCATGTAACATTCTCTGGTCCAGTGCAATCTGGACTGTTCACTCGATACACACTCGATCGGACGGCTCCTGGTCATCATCTACGACTGGTGTGCACCCGTGACCGTTCACACTAAAACCCTAAGAACTCTCTCATTTCTTAACGAATTTTTGTGTTCTTATGCTATATGGATTTGTCTTGAAGAGACGAACACATCCATATGGTTTACATGCTATGAAATTAAGTAAAACAAAATGGAGAATCACAGGAAGCTCGGGAGGAAGGAATGATCCATACCTTTGCTCTGAGAAGTGTAGTTTCAATCAGAGAGTTGTGTCACCTTCGATTGCACCCAAGGAAGCTCCAGATGAAGTCTCTGGCTCTGGGGAATTGTCTTGGTATGAAAGTGTCCATAGTCAATTTCAAAGCTTGGAGGCTGGAGCAAATGGGTGGCCTGGAGAGGGGGCTTTCACTGAGGAACTCCTTCTCTTGGTCCTGTGCAGGTGTGGGTGAGTTTAATTTGGATTTGGTGGAGGTTTTATAGATGTCCTGGTTCTGGGCTGAGAATTGAGCTCCAAAATTGAGCTCGATCAATGGGTTTTAGGGCAGGAGAGCAGTGGGGATCAATTGCTCTAGGTGAGGAGAACGTCCTGGAGCAATTTTGGCAGAGTTTTGTTTAGGTATGGTTCATCACCTTGTTTGGCCGAGAGGGGGTGTGGTTTAAATAGAGGTGTCTGGAGGGCCTCCCAGGGGGAGTTAGGGCTTAGGATCAGCTGCTCTATGCAAGAGAAGAACAACCATGGTGTTCAATTGGACTGGGACAACTCAGCAAAGAAGAATTGAAAAATTTGGCTCACATAGAGCTCTCGGCCATGGCGTTTTCCGGTCACCCAGGCGGCTGGCCGGCAGGGTTAGCTCACCATCTAGCTCAGTGGGGTCAGGGGTGGAAGTTGGTGAGTTTAATTGAGGCTTGACATGTGTAAAGGAGTTTGATTTAAGTGGTAAGGGGGAAGGGTCATTTTGAGCTTAATTTGGTCAAGCCATGGAAATGGGTTGGATTCACCCTCCAAGAGTTTGATTTGGGCTGAAATGAGTCATTTGGCTCAGCTGACTTTAGGTGGAGAAGTCTCTATCCCAAGAATTTTGATTAAGCATGGGTTAGAGTGTGACATAAAAGGGGTTAAAAAGGCTTAAGAAGGAGTTTGGAAAGGGGTTCCCCCTCTAGCCATAAATGGTTTGGTGATGTGGAAAGTGGCTTCCAAGGCTTACATATGGCTTATGCATGGATCCATGGCTCCATGTGGCTTGGGGCAAAGCTTGGTCAATTACATGAAAAAGGGTTTTGAATTTTTAGACATTTTGATGGAAAATTTTCATGGGGCCACATTTGGGTTTTGAAATAGGTTTTGGGCCTTTGAAATTTTTTTGGATGGGCTTTTAAAGTGTCTTAATTAAAGAGCACATTGGCTCAATTTATTGCTCAAAAAAATAAAAATACATCCCGGGAAAAAGGTCCCAAACTCACGCACACTACATAAACACTAAAAAAAGAAAAAAAAAATAGGGTCCTTTTCCCAACAAAAAGAAAAAAATACAGAAAAAAGATAAAAAGACACAACAAAAACGAGACGACAACCAAAACGAGACGAAACCTAAAAATCAGACTGTACAATAGAATAGATAAAGTCAGGTACTAAATTGGAAATCACCGGGTTATAGATCTGCATTCCAAGTTTAGCTATCCAATCAGCTGCAAGATTGCCAATTCTCTTCGTATGACTCCATGTGATGTTCATTCCTATTGTAATCAAGTTGATCTTTTTAACCTGCATTAAAATACTCCAATGACAGCTTAAATGAAATTTGCAAATATTAAAAAGGCATAAAGAGTCTATCTCAATGATGAGATTCATCCAACCCATGTTCCTTGCCATATTAAGAGCAAAAATAACAGCCTCTGCTTCAGCTATTAAAGGAGACGTAGCATAAATAGGAGAAGCAAACCAATATAAAATTTTACCATTCCAATCTCTAGCAATCCCTCCTATACCAGCAGTAGAAATTTTCCAAGCTCCGTCAGTATTAAATTTTATAAAAGGAGTAGGTGGTTTAATCCATTTTCCTCTTTTTAAGCACTTATCCGAAATCTGAAGCTTAACATTCAAATTAACCACAATATAAGCAATATATTCATTATGAAAATGGTTTACGGTATTAACATTTAAGCATTTATATATATAAGAACAAATTTGACTGGTTACCTGCTTAACAGTAGGATGAATATCATTATGTTTAGCATTGTTCCAGTAATCCATAAAAACCAAACAGTAATAACTGGAATAGAGCTTAAAAAGGAATGAACTCTAATATTCCAATCCCCGTAAATATCTAAGACATAATTATAGCCAGAAAAATATTCCTTTCTCCCAGATAAAGCAAAAAATTCTTTCCAAACATCTCTAGAAAAACAGCAATTACTAAATAAATGGAGAATATTTTCATAATGATTCTTACAAAGATAACATCTAGAAACAATTCTCAGACCTTTAAGTTTAAGAATATCATCAACAGGTAAGCAATTATGAAGTAATCTCCAATTAAAGAATGAAATAGAAGGTTTAAGCCACTTATTCCAAAGCCAAGCAATGTCCAAACCCGGGGAGTATAACTGATAAGAAGCAATTGTTTTAGTGGCAGTATTCCTAAATTTAGATTTGAATATAGGAATATCAATTTTATCCCTATTAATAGGAATATTGGCTAAAGAAAGAGCATCTCTAAAATTCACCCAGTTAATTAGCTGGGTAAGATTCCAACTGGAGTGATCCCAAAGATCTTTAACTTTAACATTAATATCAAAAGGTCCTCCATAACTATTAGCAAGAGGACCATTAGTAGTCCAATCATCATACCAAAAAGAGACATTCCCTTGGCCAATGTCCCAATAAATAAAATGCTCAGCTTCTTTAGAAACATTCAACATATTTTTCCAGATATAAGAATCAGATTTATAAGGGGTAATAGATAAAGGATGACAATTGCCACAATATTTAGCATGTAACAAATTAGACCAAATAGAATTATGATCTCTAAAATTTAACCATAATCTCATAAAATTAAACTTAATAGAATCAGTAATATTACGGAAGCCTAACCCATCATTATTAGTGGGTTTACAAATTTTCTCCCAGCTCTTCCAATGTATACCTTTTTTGCCACAACCATCCCACAAGAAACTATTGAACATAATTTCAAGTTTCTTGATAATAATCTTAGGCACATTCATAACCTGAATAATGTATAAAGGCATAGAAGTAAGAGTACTCTTGAGAAGGGTAATACGACCTCCAAAAGAAAGAAATTTATTTTCCCATAAATGAAGTTTCTTTCTTATCTTGTCCAGCAGAACCTCAAAATGAATAATTCTTTTAGCTTTTCTATCAAGAGTAAAACCAAGATACTTAATAGGAAATAAAGCTTTCTGGCATTTAGTAAAATTGGCTATCCATTGCAGTTTCTCATTGGTAACAAATTTGGAAGCATAAAAGTAACATTTAGAAGTATTAAAGTAAAGACCTGAAGAATTTTGAAGATGATAAAAAAGCTTCCAAATTTTTTTCATAGATCTCTTGTTGGAATTAGAAAAAACAATGAGATCATCAGCATAACATAAATGAGACAAACCAGCCTTATCACTAAAATTAATAGTAGAATAATCAGCATAAAGTTTATTCAATTGTTCAGAAAAGTAATCAAAGGCAATAATAAAAAGATAAGGTGAAAGTGGATCACCTTGTTTTATACCTTTAGAAGCCATGAAATGTCCATAAGAATTCCCATTAATCACTAAAGAATAGAAATTATTATTGAGAATTCTGTAAATAATATTGCAGAAGTCATCATTAAATCCATAAGCCTTCAAGACTTCCATAAAAAATTCCCATCTTAGAGAATCAAAAGCTTTTTTAATGTCCATTTTGGAAAAAATATTGACATTCCTTTTACTCATATCAATATCATATAAAAGCTCCTGAACAGTTAATGCATTATCACCAATAAATCTGCCTTTTAAGAAAGCAGATTGATTCATAGAAATAATGTTGCATAAAATAGGTTGAATCCTAATAGCCATGATTTTAGAAATGATTTTAGACACAACAGTATTAATACAAATTGGTCAAAAAGAATCCCAGGAAATATCACCATGAGCTCTAGGAATCAAAACAATATTAGAGCATTTAAAATATTTAGGCAACTCTTTGCCACGAAAGAAGTCTTGAATAATTTCAACCAGATCAGCTTGAATAACATCCCAACATGATTTATAAAACTCAATATTAAAACCATCAGGACCTGCAGATTTACCAACCCCCATACTATCAAGAGCAGTTTTAATTTCAGCTAAAGATGGAATAAAAGTAAGATTAAGACAATTCAAATTTTCAGAATAAGAATAAACATCAACATCAATATGTTCCATATAGCTATTATTACTGTGAAATAAAGAACTAAAATAAGTAATTCCATCACTAATAATCTTTTTTCATTGGTTAATAAAATGCCATTGGAACTTTTAATACTAGAAATATAATTCATCACCCTTCTATTTTTAATAACAGCATGAAAGAAGGCAGAATTTCTGTCACCCTCTAAAAAATTTGTTTTAACAACTTTCTGGGCATAAAAATTCTCCTCCATATTGATAGCAATAGTGAGATCTTTTTGAGCTTGATTAAAAAGATCAAAAGAGATAAGATTCCGAGTATAAAGAGTTTCTAAATCTTTAACTCTAATATCGACTTCCCGACTTTTTTATCAAGATGACCAAAAACATTCCAATTCCGGGTTTTGAGAGCTCGAGCAAGATGTTTTGAAGCCACCAAAGTTTCTGACCAGAATTAGTTGGTTTAAAAACTAGCTTATCAACTAACCAATTATCTTTAACAAATTGAAGAAAAGTAGGATGTTGAATCCACATATTAAGAAAACAGAAGTGATGAGATTTTTTAGAAAAATTATTAGAAACTTTCAATAAAATAGGTGTGTGATCAGAAGTAGTAAAGTTTAAGTGGTGCACCTTAAAATTAACCAAATTATTACACCAAGAAGCATTTGCTAAAAATCTATCGAGCCTTTTGAACAAGTTACTACGATGCCAGGTATACATGGAGCCAGTATAACCCAGATCAAATAGCTCAACATCTAAAATAGCTCGATTAAAATTAGCCATTAAATTAATGTTAGGTGGAAGACCACCTCTCTTTTCTTTAATAACAGAAATAGCATTAAAATCACCACCAACAAGCCAAGGAATATCTAATGGACCAATAGAATTAAGTAAATTCCATAAATCCATTCTATCAGTTTTACTTCAACCAGCATAAACAATAGACAAATGAAAAGAAATATCGTGGTAACTAATAACCACATGAAGCAATTGTTTATGATTAATAATCAACTCAACTTTAAGAAAATCATTCCAAAGAAACCATATTTTATTATTAATATTAGCCATATAATGAAAATTGCCAATCCTTCTAACGTATTTAGAATTATTGCAAACCTTTTCTAAAGGTTCCAAAATACCAAAAAAAGATAGCTGATAGAGTCTAATTAAATTTTTCAATCTGTTAGAGGCATTTCTATCCGCAATACCTATATTATTCCAAAATAACGTATTAAAATTCATCATCATTGTCTTTCCCACCTCTAGTTATTCTAGAAGAGGAAGTAGCATCTGTAGGGTCAAGAAACTTACCTGTAAGTTGTTCATTCAAAGCCTCAGGATTAACATAGCTTAATTTTCTGCTGCCTTTAAATTTTCTTCGTCTAGAAGCTTTCTGAATCTGCCAATCATCTTCAAGCCCAGATCTGTTCAAAATATTATTATTTGCTCCTAACATGTTAGCAGCATAATCGTCAACCATATCTCTATCATTGTTTAAAAGAGTAAAATCAACATTTTCAATAGCTTTTTCAATAATAGGATCAACCAGCATATTAGATTGAACATTGTTCAAAACAGGATGCTCAATATCTTTATGGATATTATCGGATTCTTGAACTTCTTCATTTTGAACCTGATTAACATTTGAAACTTCCTTATGAATACTATTAATAGATAATTGAGCATTGTTATCAACATCGTCCTGAATAACAAGAATATTAGAATGATCAAGATTTGCAGCATCATTGTTATTAGGTAATAAATTAATAGCATTGTCTTCTTTATTCCCAACTATGCTCTTATCCAGATTTTTATTCTGTTTAATTTTTAAATGAGGATAAGCTATGAAACAGTTATAAAAAGAATGGCCAAACATTCTACATTTATTACAATAAGGTGGAATAAATTCCATTTAAACAGGCTGCCAATATCCCGAACTAGCATCTTCCAGCCATATAGGATCACAAAAAGAAGTCGTAATATCTCTTTCAATTAATATACGAGTGATAGAAGGACGACTATAATTGACAGAAGCCATATCAATTTTCATCGAAGAACCAAAGATTTTTCCAATAGAATATAAGACTTTCTTATTATAGAATTGTAGCTTTATCCCAGGGAATCTAAACCATATAGGAACTATTGGAGGTTCTTCCTTGGGGTTAAAATCTACAGTCCATTTAAGAATCTTCATATATATTATATCACTTTGTATAACTTTCTTGGAAAAAAGCTGCGTATAATCAGATTCATTTTCTAACTTAATCATCAAATTCCGACCATCAATAAGACCTACATTCCATTTACCTGAAAATTTGAGATCAGAAAAATACTTCCTGATAGTCTCCATTTTAGGATGAGCATATGTAAACTTGCCTATTAACGTGTATTTCAATGGCTCGCTAAGAAGATTTGTTTCTTCCTCATTAAACACCAGAGCAGGTTTCCCATTCTTTTTTGTAGCTCTCTTTAACAAACTATCTATACCATCTTCACCACAATGATCCCTAAAAGAAGAGAGAAATAGACAAACGTTAGTCAAAGAAGAAGAACCATCGATGTTCCCTTTCAAAGCATCAAGAAAAGAAGGCCGATTAAGAGAATCGGCCATAATAAAGTAAAGAAAACTTCCTGATCTTAGAGATTAAGAGTGTCTTAAAAAGGTGGGCTTTTAGGTTTTAAAACAAGTTAGTGGATGAAAGCCTTGTAAAATATTGTGCCAAATAAGTGTTGGGTTTAGTTTAGGGATGTTTCATGAGTGATTTGGAACAAATTTGAAGTGATTTTGAACTGAATTGGGTTTAATGTGGGTCTTTTTAGTAAAGGGGCCAAAGTGGGTCAAATTGGGCTAACTTGGTTTAAGGTTGGGCTAAGGATTGATTTGTTGTAAAATTAATGTTAATAAATGTTCATGGGAGTGTCACAAAGAGTTTTCAACTTTGGTTGGGCTTTAATTTTGGGAGTTGGGCCCATTTGGGTTAGGTTTGGGTTTAGGCCAAAAATGGGGATTTTGACTTTGGGTTAGGCTTGGGTGGAGTTTAGGTTCAAATTTGGGGCAAATATTGGTAGTGTTTTGTTTGTGGGGATATTAGTAAGGTTTAGGAAAAGATTTGGGGTTAATTGGAGTTGAATTGGGTTGGTTTGGGCTAGGTTTAGGTCATGGGCCAAAGATGGGCTTTAGGCTTCAAATTGAAATTGGATCCAAATGTCAATCAAATTGGGCTTGGATTTGGTCTAAAAATACATTGGGGATATTGAATTGAAGTTTAGAATTGAATTGGACCAAAATTGAGGTCAATTGGGTTGGTTTAGTGGGACATTGGGTCCACTTGGGTTAAGAATGAGTCAAATTGGGGGTTTTGGTAAAAGTGGGTTAAATTGACAAAAATGGCTTATGGTGTAGTTGAAAAAAATAAAATTGGGAATATTTGGGATTTTCTAGAATTTTCTGGGAATTTATGGAATTTTTGGTTAAGAAGGGCATTTTGGGTATTTAGAGGCTATTAGGGGGTATTTTTGGAATTTTTTGGTATAGTTGGCTAAGGATGATCAATTTGATTAGGGGGAAATGTTTAGGATTGGTTTTGAGAAATTTTGGGTAATTTAGGAAATTTTGCAAATTTTGGGCAATTTCAAGGGTATTTGGTTGGTTTAGCGGGTGTAGGGCCCCGGGGGTCAAAAATTGAAATTTTAGAAAAATGAAGATTGATCAAGTTTGAGTAAAATAGAATCACTTTGGTTGAGCCATGAAGCCATATCAAGCCCATAAGAGCTATGAGAGGACTCATTTGAGGCATTCACTATGTTGTTCCTAACCCTCTTAGCCAAGGGCCTAGGGGTTAAGGTCCATCCATATGAATTACCTACATGAGCCAGGAAGTCAAGCTAGGTATGAATGGTTTTAGGATTTGGAATGCGTGTGAAAGTGTAATGTGTGTGCAAGTCAACCCTCACCAGACCAGGCCACCCAGGGTAGTCCTAAGGCCAAAGAGTTCTATAGGGAACTTATCTTTTAAACCTCCACATTTGATTTTAACCCTCCAACTGACTTGGGGGTTTACAATCAATCTTATGGGGTTTTTAGGGAGTTTAAGAGGTGTTTAAATTTCTAAGTTGTGGGTTCCATTTCTAGTCCTCTAATAATCAAAGGGAAAGCCTAAGGCCAGACCCTAAGTACTAAGGAGAGAGAAGAGGAAAGACCTCATCAAAAATGAGGTCAACAAATGGACCCCCAATAGGTGTTGTTTGCTAACTCGGGATTGAGGTTTAATTTAGAATCAATTCAAGGAAATCTGAATTTGAAATGAGAATTGGAACTTGGGTTCCAACCTCGGGATTGCGAAGAGAACTGGAATTTAGGTACCATCCTCGGAGTGAGAATTAGAGTTTAAGTATCGATTGAAAAGGATGAGAGTCAGAATTTAGGTACTGATCTAGAAAGTTTAAAGAGAACTGGAATTGGGTTCCAGCCTCAAAGGTCTAAAGAGAACTGGAATTTGGTTCCAGTCTCGAAGGTTTAATGAGAAATGGAAACTGGTTCCAATCTCGAAGATTTAATGAGAAATGGAAACTGGTTCCAATCTCGAAGATTTAATGAGAATTGGAAACCGGTTCCAATCTCGAGGATTTAATGAGAAATGGAAACCGGTTCCAATCTCGAAGATTTAATGAGAAATGGAAACCGGTTCCAATCTCGAGGATTTAATGAGAAATGGAAACCGGTTCCAATCTCGAAGATTTAATGAGAAATGGAAACCGGTTCCAATCTCAAAGATTTAATGAGAATTGGAAACTGGTTCCAATCTCGAAGATTTAATGAGAAATGGAAAATGGTTCCAATCTCGAAGATTTAATGAGAAATGGAAACTAGTTCCAATTGGTTCCAATCTCGAAGATTTAATGAGAAATGGAAAATGGTTCCAATCTCTTGGTTCCAATCTCGAAGATTTAATGAGAAATGGAAACTAGTTCCAATCTCGAAGATTTAATGGGAAATGGAAACTGGTTCCAATCTCGAAGATTTAATGGGAAATGGAAACCGGTTCCAATCTCGAAGATTTAATGAGAAATGGAAACCGGTTCCAATCTCGAGGATTTAATTAGAAATGGAAACCGGTTCCAATCTCAAAGATTTAATGAGAATTGGAAACTGGTTCCAATCTCGAAGATTTAATGAGAAATGAAAAATGGTTTCAATCTCAAAGATTTAATGAGAATTGGAAACTGGTTCCAATCTCAAAGATTTATCTGTATGAAGAGGGACCCAATCCCATGCCATCAAAACCAAATCGAACAAAGTTTGTGGCTCTGTGTCAATAGAACTAGTCGATCCTCTAACACGCAAAGAAAAGATTTAAAAAGAAATGGTAAGTGAACCAAGTTGAAAAGACTCGACCTGGTGACAAGTCGAGGAAAATATTTGAATTTCAGAAGAGTTTCAAACAGATTTTGTTTTGAAGAATAATTGAAGGATTCAGATCGAAGAATTCAGATTGAAGGATTTAGATTGAGATTCAAATCGAATAATTCAGATCGAAGGATTGAAGGATCCAGATTGAGATTCAAATTGAAGGATTCAGATTGAGATTCAAATTTATTTCATTCGTTTTGGTTATTCAATTTCAAAAATATTTAGAATTCGTATCAGTTTAGAATTCATTTTAACATTTAGATTCTTAAAAAAAATCTCGTTTATCTTCATTTTCTCTTTGTTATTTGCTCGAAGTTCTTTTAATTTTATGGCGTTTCCCAGTCAATTCGCACAAAAAGAGGTGAAGGCAAAACATTACATGGTCACTTTCATTTCAATCTTGTTGAAAATACATCATACATCTTGATCCAAAATATGATGGTATTTTCTTTGAGAATTTAATATCTCATACAATCCATATAAATCCAAAACGGATTGCGTAAGATTCTTCAAGTATCTTCTAAAAGCAGCTGTGAAAATCCATGTCTGAATAGTGAGATACATGGACAATAACATCACCTTCCAAGTCATCCTTGGCAGAAATGTCGTATAGATGTGCATTGGAGGTGTGCTATCTCCCATGTAACTCACAGCTTGTAAGGCCAGAGATTCTCTAACTCTGGATCTAACTGGAAGTGGAAAGGCATTTTTCTATCGTCCATCCTCCTGAAAGTAACAAAGATCCGCTCAACAGGCACCCCTGGAATGCAATGCTTTGCGATGTCCTCTCCATTCCCATTTAATACCATGACGGAACCTACCGGTAGTGGTATCTCCACCGGCCCTCGAAACTCACCGGGCCTCGCTATCCGGAGGTCGCATCCGAACATGATATTGTACTCGGTCGACAAAAGACACTGCGTGCGAAAGGTATAACAAAATCATGATGGTCTATATGTGGAGGTATGCAGCCGCCCTCCTTATAGATGTTAATGATGCAATTGCTGGTATGCAACTGCAGGCAATACCCTCCATGTTATCATTCTCTTTACCATTCTTTTTATAACATTCGACATCAGATCCACCTCACTGCGACGGAGTATCCCTGGTTGATTTGCTTTTCTATCTACCGTGAAGTTGTAGCAACATCCGCACTAGATCGTAACTCTTCCTTTCCCTGGCATCCATCTCCGACGTTCTGAATTAGTCTTTTCCCTCAGACGACCAGCTCGGCCCATTTTCTGGAGTTCAAGTATGCATTCTACAATTTGTTGTTGTTCGTAATCTGAGAACACATCTGTATGCAGCTCGAGGCCTTCTAAGATATTGATCCTCTTGCCTCCAATTCTCTCAAAATATTCAAAAGTTATTTTTTCGACATTCTGCATTCTTTCTAACTCATATTCTGGAATTATCTGCAACCTGTGAGGTCTAGTAACGTACTGGGGAATGTATGGTTCCACCCCGGCATGCTCTCCTGCATGTCTTGGCTCCTCGGGGATAGTCTCTGTCGGGACATCCTCAGGGGTTGCTTTCGCAACAAGACTCTTCAGAACTGGTGCATCTGCTTGGCGTCGTGGTACTATCTCCGTTTCTATTTTCCTCGGGACTTCTTTCATCCTTTATGCTGTACTTGGAATTGACTTCCTCCTTTCTGGTTCCTGACGAACCAATCTCTTCGAAGCATTTGTACTGACGGTAGCGATCGTATCTTCACGCCGATCCGTCGCCGGCTTAGTCAGCATCTTGCGAATGCGACGGTTCTTGTTTCTTCGCTGAGTGGCTCTGAGAGTGGCTCTCCTCACCTCTTGGATTTCTGTGGGCACGGCACTAACAAGCCTGCCCTCTGCTGTAGCAACAACTGGCTTAACTTTCTTATATTCTCCTGTTGCATGAGCGGCGTTTGCTTTTCTCTTTTTGCTGGTAGATGGTTGATTTGAGCCATCAAATTTCATCATTGTATGGCTACAGAGTTCTTCCCGATCGATCGGGGTTCAATCATTCTCTTCATATTGTATCCCAGCTGGTGTGAAGTCAGAGTCAATCTCGATCACGACTCCATCCCTCACCCTCTTTTCATCAAGTGCTAGACTCACGCCATTCTTAAAGTTCAGAACCAACCGCCCATTTGACATTTCCCTGCGAAAAACCAAGGAAAGGATCAGGGGCTGTACTAAGAACAAGAATAGTAGAAAAATATGTTTATTAATGACGAGCTTTTATTCGTTTATTTTAAATTTAAATAGCAGTAGGAAGAGATCAAGAGAGATCAAGAGTGAGACTCGATTTAAAAGGAAGGATAAAGACTTCATTATCATACTTTCACTTGTTTTCTTTTTTTACATTTTTTTTAATCATTTTCTTTATCATCCTTTTTTTTATATTTATATTTTTGGGTTCGGACCCAGTCATAAGTAATTACTGTGCCGTGCTTCTAGGAATGAGGATTCATCCTTCGAAACATCTGGTTGCGTAATACTTCTTTAGATATCGTCCATTAATTGGAAGCATAGGTCGTTCTCTATGGCAATTTACAAGCTGGTAGGAACCTCCTGAGTAAACTGTCTCGACCACGAATAGTCCATCCCAAGTTGGTTCAAATTTACCACCTATCTTGCGATGTGCAAGAATAGGTATTCTGAGAACTAGAACCAAGTCACCAACCTTGAATGCCCTTGGACGGACCAATTTATCATGAGCCTGGATCATCTTAGCTTGATACAGTTCCAGATTCTACTGCACTAAAAGTCGTTTCCCTTCCAAGCTTTCTAACTCTTCTAGTCGTACTTTAGCATTCTTTTCTATAGTAATTTTGTTTGCAACTGCTATTCTGAGAGAATGAAGCTGAACCTCTAAGGGTAGAACGACCTCGGACCCGTACTCCAAGGCGTAAGGCGTAGACTGGGTGGGCGTTCTGAAAGTCGTCCTGTAGGCCCATAAGGATTCTAACAACTTCTCGTGCCAATTTCTCCTGTTGTCGTCCAAAGTTTTTCTTAGGATTTGGATGAGATTTTTATTAAAAGCCTCGGCCAAGCCGTTAGCTCTTGGGTAATAGATTGTTGAATAGCGCCAGTCGATCCCGTGTCTTCTGACAAAATTTTTTATCTTTGTACTCTTGAATGCGGACCTGTTATCTGAGATAATTCTGCGCGGTACCCCAAAACGGTAGACGACTTGATTCTTGAAGAACTGTAGCATGTGATGTGCTTTCACTTCTCTGAGTGGTATAGCTTATGCCCACTTAGAAAAGTAATCTGTAGCTGCAAGAATGAAGCACTGTCCTCTTGAAAAATGAGGTTCTATCGGACCCACACTATCTGTGCCCCAACATTCAAACGGCCACGACACGATTGTTGGATGTAGCACATTTGGAGATTGATGTAGAACCACTCCATGCACTTGACACTGGTGACAAATTTTTGCGACCTTCATGCAATCGGTCATCATTGAGGGCCAGTAGTACCCTAGTCTTTTAATCTTCATTTTCATTTTCGGACCTGACTGATGAGCGCCACAAAGTCCTGAGTGTACTTCTTTGACAATTTCACGAGCTTCGGACCCGCTCAGGCATCTTAGCCATATCTGATCAAAAGACCTTTTGTATAATGTATTGTTTATCAATGCAAAAGACAGAGTTCTTTTCTTGATTTGATGGACTAACGACTTATCGTCTGGTAAGTTTTCTTTTTGCAAGTAGTCTATCAGTGGTTGCCGCCAGTCTTTTTTATTTTCTGTGACTGCTGCAATTGTTTCTTCTGCTTTTTCCGCCGATTTGTGTATTGTATCCATGTCGAGCTGTGATAGGACCTGTCGTTCTTGAATTGAGACATAAACTGACTCATCCTGCAAGTAAGCAAATTCCTTTGCAAGGCGGGCTAACGCATCTGCGAGAGCATTTTCTCTTCTGGGAATCTTGTAGATCGTTACATTTGGAATCTGCTCCAACAGTTTCATGGCATACTGAAAGTATCGTTTGAGTCTTGATTTTAGGATTATGTATTGTCTAGCGACTTGTTGAATGATCAACTGAGAATCCCCATAGATGTTGATATCTATTATCCCCATGTGAATGGTTAATTCCAATCTGGTTTTGAGGGCTTCGTATTTGGCTTCATTGTTTGTACACGGTTCTGTTAAGTGGTAGGAATACCTTAACATCCCCCGCTCCGGTGTTATAAATATTAGTCCGATTCCTGTCTTACCGGGCACTATCATTTGCGATTCTTTATCTTTCTGTGCGGAGGATGCTCCATAGAAGTACAGTTCCCAATGCTGATCATCGAGGTCTTTTAGGCTCATTATCTGCTCGTCTAGCAAGTCATCATTGAGAGGCGATTCTGCCAGTAAAGGGTGTGCTGTGAGGAAGTCTGCTAGGACTTGTCCCTTTATGGCACGAAGAGGAACGAAAATTATATCGAATGGCAATAGCATCATTGACCACCTGGAAAGTCTTCCGGAAAGCGTCAGTCGGGTCATCAAATATTGCAATGGTTTAAACTTTGAAATAAGGTTGACCTTGTGAGAAAGCATCTAGTGCCTGAGCTTCTGTGCGGCGAAGATCAGGGCCAAACAATGCTTTTCAATCGAAGAATACTTTACTTCCATCAGAATTAGACAATGCTTTAAGTAGTAGAGAGCATTTTCTTTTACCTCGTCATTGACCTGAGCTAACAGGGCTCCGAGAGAGTGGTCTAAAGCCCCGGTATAAAGTATCAACGGTCTACCCGAGACTGGGGCTGCTAAGACAGGAGGTGTCATTAAATATTGCTTGATGTCATTGAAGGCATGTTGACATTTGGAGTCCCAAGAAAACTTGGCATCCTTCTTAACCAAAGTAGAAAAAGGCTGACACCTTCCTGACAAATTCGAGATAAAGCGTCGAAGATATGTCAATTTTCCTTGAAAAGATCGTAATTGTTTCAAGGTTTTGGGAGGCGGCATTTCTAAGATAGCTTTAACCTTCTCCGGATCGATTTTAATTCCACGATGTCGAACAACAAATCCTAAGAATTTCCCAGAGGTGAAGCCAAAGGCGCATTTCAAGGGATTCATCTTAAGGTTATATTGTCTTAATCATTCGAAAATAATTCTCGAATCATATAAGTGATCTTCTTTTAGTTTTCTTTTGATGACAACATCATCTACGTAGCACTCGACTTGGTTGTGAATGAATTCATCAAAAATTCATGTCATTGCTCTTTGATAGGTTGCTCCTGCGTTCTTCAATCCAAACGGCATCACTGTGTAGCAGTACACTCCAATTGGCATTCTGAAGGCTGTAAGCTTTTCATCTTCTGGTGCCATCTTTATCTGATTGTATCCCAAAGATCCATCCATGAAAGAGAAGACTTCATGTGTTGAAGCGATGTCGACCATCGATAGTGGAATTGGTAGCGGGAATTCGTCCTTTGGACATACTTTATTCAAATCTGGGAAATCTATGCAGATTCTGATCTGATCATTCTTCTTTCTAACTGGTACCACATTGGCCAACCAAGTTGAATATTGTTCTTCACAGACAAATTTAGAATCTATTAGCTTCTTAACTTCAGCTATAACTTGTTGTTCAATCTCCAGACGCATTCTTCTTGGAGCTTGTGTAACTGGAACGGCAGTGGGATCCACTCCTAATTTGTGAACTGTGACTTCTGGAGCTAATCCTGCCATTTCATCATAACTCCAAGCAAAACAGTCCTTGAATTCCATTAGTAGTTTGATTATCTCTTCGGAGTCTTCTTTATTGAGTAAGGAGCTAACAAAGGTCGGCCTAGGCTCTTCACTAGTACCTAAGTTAACTTCCATTAACTCGTCTATTGTATATTTAATTTCTTCTTCAAATTCTGGTGGAGCATATCCGATTGGTAGATCTTCGAGATCTTCTGAAGCTTCCAAGCAGTCTTCATTAGGCTTGCAAGTGACAACCAAGCAAAATCCCGTATCATCGACTGATCCTACTGTGCCGAATCCGAGACCATGTTTTGAATTGGGAAGTCGACTGGCATTATTCCATAATTTTTTAAAATGTTGTGATTGACCTTTTGTCCATCATTGAGGTAAAACACCTCGTTGAATTAAATTTTGAACACAGGGAGAGTACCACTCAAAAGGCAGTTCCATTAATTTGGAAGAAGTAACATCTTCAAATTGTACATCATTTTCAGTATTGGAAGAAGAAGCACCATAGTAGAATTTGATCGGTTTAGTACCATTACGTACTTCCTTGACCACCATACCCTCGATCTTATTAGAATGGATCGGGGTCAGGTTCATAGTATGTACATAATGGTTAATCTTCTCGTACATTAATTTGTATTCTTCATTCTTTTCATCTTCGAGAGAGATCTTGAACTGGGGTTTCTTTTGATTTACTATTGCTGCTTCTTTCTTGATTTCTTTTTCTTCGGAACTGGTCTTCCAATCCACATCGATGATTGGTTTCTTCTGTCCAACTGTTCTAACGTCTCTTCCACGACCTCGTCCCCGGCCTCGACCTCGAGTGTGAGTTCTGGAGAAACCTTCACCATCTCGCCGTAAGGGAGTGGTGAGTAACTGTTGGACTAGAATTTCCGGCTCTTTATCATTTTGCACTTCTTTTGCTTCATTTGGTATGACATTTCTGGAAAAGATTGTTTTCTTCGGAGGCGCGTAGTAGGCTGCATCTTCGTGAATACAGATTTCATGCACGGAGAATGGTTGCAAGTCACCTTTGATACACTGTTCTCCTCCTTCATAATACTTTATGCACAGGTGCAGAGACGACGGTACCATCTGGTTTTCATGGATCCATGGTCGACCCAGTAGAGCGTTGAACGATGTCTTAGAATCAATTACGTGGAATTTTGCGGTTGTCTTTGTCAAATCATCGGTCTTCATTAACAGTATTATCGATCCGAGTGCTCTTTTTCCTTTATGATTAAACCCTCTTAATAACATCTTGTCTGCTTCAAGTTCGCGAGCATCAATATTCAAATATGCTAACGTTCGAAGGATCATTATGTTGATTGATGCTCCCGGATCAAACAATACCCTGGAGAGCATAAACTTTCCAATAGTGACTGAAATGTACAACGGTCGATTGTGATCAGCCGTTCCGAGTAGTAAATCATTGTCCGTGAAGGTAACACCTCGTTGTTCTTTTAACGAGCAAACCTCGTCGAAGGAATTACCGGCCATTTGAGCTAAACAAATCTCTGGATCAAGTAGAGCCTTGATCAGAGCTTCCCTCATCTCCTTTGATAGGATCAGAGAGTCGTATATGCTTAGTTTGGCTGGTAGTTTCCTATGATGGGCTAGCACGTTGTAGTCTACTTTATTACCATGTTCCTCGGTTTCTTCCCGAATGGGAAATTCCTCTGCTGGGGTTGGCTCTTCCTGAGCAACCACCTGCTTTCCTTTATCCTTTGGACCCATTCTCGAGGGTAGAACTTTTCCGCTTCTTAGATTGACTTCTGTTATTTCTTCTGAATCTGGTGTTGAATCTGCCGGTGTCTCCCCTTGAATTGGAATGACTGGCTCTTCTGGCATTGCTTCAAAATCTGTTGACTCTAATCCTATTGTGATTGGGGCTCCTCAAAATTTGCAAATAGACTCGTTGCTTGTTGAGCTCTCGTAGCCATCCTTGTGAACGTCTTCTTCTTCGTCGTGGTCATTGAGGTTTAGTATGATTTGAGAATTGTTATTTATATTGGAATTGAGATCCGGATTAGGTTGGTTTTCGTTAGTTACGTAATCGTAGCCAATGCCAAAACTCTTATCATTATAAGATCCCGCTGGGGCGAGCAAATAATCATACAGAGTCAGAGGTTTGAGGGATTTCTCCCCCGAATCGGAAACAACCATCCTAGGATATGCAGTCCCTAGTCTACTCTTTGGAGCCTCGGTTTTCTTCTCTTTTGCGATTTTCTCAACCTTCGGGGGCGATTCTTCAATTGCAAGCGATAGTGTCAGCTTGAAAGATTTCAAATTTTGAGTTGAAGCATGCACCGAAGCGATCTAGATGTGATCCAAAATTTTCTTTAAAAATTTGTCAAGATGGTACTCCATCCATCCTGGGTTGTGTAAGGGTCTATCGGAACAATGGGATCCGTTGAAATAACATTGACGAAACCTTCTTATTGGGGTTCCTTCATGTATTCCTTCGGGATCATTATGTTCCCTTTCCGGATATTGTCATCAAGCAAAATCTTGAAAGTGATGTAATCCTCTATCTTATGCCCGAGCATCCGGTGGTAAGGGAAATAGTTTGGATGATCTTTCTTATTTACTTCTTCCGGCCTCTTGGGCTCTGGTAGCTGAAAATCTTGTGTCTTCATTAGACTGCGGAACATCTTCGCTACTGCTTCAGTTTTGAATGGATATTTCTTGTTCAAAAAATCTTTAAGGGAATGTTGTGGATGAGGCAGTTGCTCATAATGCTTATGCGACTGATAGCTTGGTCGAGGTTGTTGATAACCCTGCTGAGGTTGTTGGTAAGTACGTTGCGGTGGTTGATAGCTAGGCTGTGGCCGCTCTCGCTGTATCTGTACTAGCTGCTTGCCCTTATCCACTGCCGCGACGATTCTAGACTTCTTTTCGAATATTTTCACGGGCTTCTGTTTATCGGTCTTGTCTACGAAACTTAGCTGCTTTGCTTACTCTTGCAAGCTCCCGACCATGCTAAGCAGCTTCTTGAAAGTCTTGATTGTAAATCCTTTAAGGAGAAGTTCTATTGGGCCATGGATACTCTTAAGCAAGATGCTGACTGCATGCTGTTCCTAAAGTTGTGGTTCACATTTCATGCTTAATTTCTCCATCGAAGTATGTAATCCACTAGAGTTTCATTCGGTTTCTGGTGTTCCACCACTAGATCACCGATGGTGATGTGGTGCTAAGCCCCGACAAACCGCTTAACGAAAAGGTTTTCTAATTCTGCAAAGGTCTTAACTAAACCATTCGGCAATTCTGTGTACCAGTCGAAGGCAATCCCTGACAAACTGCTGACGAACTAACGAAAGAGTAAAGTGTCACTCCCACCGGCATTGCAACAACTAGCACGAAAATGTGCGACATGCTGTCGGGGGTTTCTCGTTCCATCAAAAGTCTTAAACAGAGGTGGTACGAAGCCTTTCGGGTATTAGACTGCATCAAACTATTCGGGGTAAGGTCTACCCGTCTGAATAGATGCTCCACTCTTAGATTGTGCTAGGGCTTCTCGCACCTGCTATTCTACCATGTTTTTAATGTCCTTCTCAGGAATCATGCTCTGTGCAGAATCCTTCTTTGGTGGCTAGTCTCTATTGACAGATGTGATCTCTTTTCCTCCATCTGCAATATGGATGATTTCTGGGGGTGTTTCTTTCTGAGGTTGCACCTGACTTTGGAGAGTGGCTAAAGCAGCAACCATTTCATCCATCCACCTTGCCATCTGGGTAATTGTGTAATCTCTTTCCTGAAGCTGTGCTCTCATCACTTCCGGTTCATCTCTTTCCGCAGCTGCCGGAGCACCCTACGAGGCTGATGATGCTCGTGTTTCAACCATGTTGATCTCAGCTTACTCCTCATCCATGAAATCTGATGAATCAACTTCCTTTTCTAACTTTTCCCCTCTTTCTTTCGCCATCCGGTGGATATCCGTCCTTAGCTTTTCTATAGCATTCTTGAGGGGTCTCTTCCAGACGGTCTCGCGGTTGTCGTGTGATGGTTGTTGAACTTCTTTTATGGGAGTTTCTTTTATTGCAGTAGCGCTTTCTTCTAATTCAGGCTCTTTGACGAGGTTTTTCTTCTCAGGATGTTGTGTTGGTCTCGGTTCTGTAATAATAGGTCACCACACCATCCTTCTTGCAGCAGAAGGCCTAGGACTGGACGGTCTGTTGGCTATATGCTGGTAGGTGGTGTCCTCCCTAATATGATAGCCCGATACAACAACATGTGAACTAGCTCTTATTTTCTTCCTTGGTTTCTCTATGGCAGTGACAGGCTCTATTCGCGGTCCGAGGCGGGATCTAACTGGCACTCGTCCCATTCTTCTTAGGATTTTTGACACGGGGCATCTTTCTTTCTTTGCCAATTTTTCTATCACGGCTTGTAGCCGAGCAAATGGCGTAGTCTTAACCCTTTTTCTTTTGTAGTTACTATAGTATGCAGGTCGAGGTAGTGTAGCAGCAATCCTTCGGACATCTTCCTCATCCGATGCAGCAGAGAGGGGGTGAAACCTACTCCCTTCTAACAGAGGTATATACTCAGGCAGTTCTTCTCTTTCCTCAGGAATTTCTTCTAGAAAAGCAACTTCAGCAGCTTTGGCTTTCTCAATCTTGGCGATCTTTCTGCTTCTATTTCTCCTTTGAGTCCGAGTTAGGGGTGTAACTCTTGAACTGGACCCAATCTCAAAAACAGCCAGCAAAATATGTACCCTTCACGGTGACAGGCTCATCACAGACTTGGATTTCCTTCCCCTTTAGTTTGGCAGAAGACGGGGTAGGTGCAGAGATGACTAGACCGGTGGGGGTAGAGACAACAGTCCTCCTACGAATAGTAGTACTTCTTTCAGCTGGAACCCTTTGCATGGGAGGGAATTCTTGAGCCGACTTCAAGTTGAACTCAATTACGGGCTCTTCAGTTTCTGACACTTTGTCCATTAGTGCGAAGAGAGTGACGTCAGCGAACTTGATATCTGTGTTGTCGAATCCTTGTCCAAAATGGATGATTCTATTGTCGGGAAGTTCATCCTTGTAGACGGCGAAGTCCATTCCATTGGTGAAGGAGAAAATTAACTTTGGCGCAGTCATTTTCTGCAGGGTAGATTCTGAGTATTAGTCCCGAATTATGCTTCCTTTTGTCACGAAACTTAGGACGAAAAAAAAGAGTCCAAACAAATTTTAATTTATTTTAGTGTATTCATGATTTAAAAGAGTTTGTTTAAAGGGTTGTTTATTATAAGATTTGTTCGTTAAGAATGAAATGATTAAAGGTATAGAAAAGGTAAAGGACCTTATTAAGAATTGGAAAGGAAGAGAAAGTCTCACAAAACTTCTCAACCCGAAGGACCGCTCTTAAGCTAACACCTATTGGGGGTCCACCCCACCTCAAAAAAAGAGGCAAAAGGATTTCAGAACCTCTCTGTTTAGGGGTGTCTAAACAGTGGCTCCTAAATCTGAGAGAAGTTGGTTATACCCGTTCATGATAGAAATGAACGTGGTACGCCAACGGAAAGAATGATAGTTTTTGTCCACTAGGGATATGGACTCACTGTCGATTTATGAAAGCAAAACCATCTGATTAAAATGGAGAGAGGAACTATTCCCCAGCGGAGTCGCCAGAAGTTGTGCGGCTTATTTTTAGGTTTGTGTGTTGTATTTTAAAAAGGGGTCGCCTACAAAAATTGTCGGCAAATTTTAGATTTTAAATTTAATTTAAATATATATATATATAATTTAGAAAGTAGCATTTTATTTTTAAAATAATTTTAAGTTTGAAAATTTTAAGATATGAAATCAAACCGATCTCACATCCCAAATAGTTCATATAAACTAGCACCACACCACAAACCGTGTATCTATCTCGAAGGACAAACACACTGCTTGACGATGGGGCTCGATTAAATAAACTAGAAGATTTGTGACATCTGTTTGGTATGCGAACCAATTTTATAATCCGACAAGTTCCCCTGCTTAATATAAAGGAATTAAGTAGGGTTTAAATTACCTGGATTTTTAAAGTTCCCTATAAGGGCAAGCCCCTATAGTTAATCACATCTTAAATGACAGGAATCATTTAAGAAAACTCTCGATAATGATCAGTGGTTTTGCTCTCAAGAATTTCAAAGTTTAAGGTTTCAAAGGATTGAATTTTGGAATTTCAAAAGATATTAGCTCAAATTTGGAACAGTTTATTTCAAGAATCCAAAGGAAGAGAAGTAGGAGAAGCTGAGGATCCAAGAAAAATCTTGGCAACTTCTCAAACTATCCTATTGTTTGGCTTTAATTTGGAAATTTATATAATGTTTCAATCTTGCCAATTTGAGTTAATCAGGACTTATAATTGTATGATATGATTATACAAATAGCCTCGAAGATGTGAGGGTTTATCTCTTACCGAACGACTACCTCAGAGTCCTAAGACCGGTTAGGGCTTAATTTGCATAACATGATTATGAAAATGCCTAACGAAGAGTTGAGGATTTTTGTTACAGTAGGAAAACTACCTCGAAGTCCTATGACTTGGTTATTTAACTCTAAGAAAGGTTTAGCTGATGTAGACACAGATTTTACTGATGATGATGGTCGTGCTGCCCACTATGCTCCAAGCTCCTTGTTGTTGCAGAGGTTTAGTTTTAGAAGGTGAAAATCAGGAGATGAGAGAAGTGTTTTGGTTTAGACATCTTAAAGTCCAAATATTTTTATTATTTTAATTAAAACAAATCTTAAAGTTGTTTAAACAGAACCGATTAAGATCCCACGGTTCCGTCATCCCGGCACCGTTATTTTCATCGAATTCACATAGTCCAGATGAATTTGCTAAACTCAACCGAATGAGTTCCACACTTTCATTTAGCACCGTAGGAAATCCCGTTAGCAACATGTGGGTTACATCATCGGAGGTATTCCCGATCATTCAACGAGACGTTTTAATTTAGTTGCAATTGTAGTTTTGTTGTTATGTTTGTGATTAAATTTTGAGTTATTTTATATTTTGGAATGTTGTGGCGGTGAATTTTATCTTATGATGACTTTTAATTTAGTTTTGGTTTCAGTTTTGTGACTATCCTAAAGGCTTTAGTTTTCAAGCAACAATCTTGTTTAACATGCAAGAAGGGAAAAGCGCAGTGCATGTAAGTAATTTGCAATAAAGTAAATTGCAATAATATAAAAGCGTACCTAGAGGGTCTTCCTGTCATCCCAAGCTACACTTACAACACATGTTAAGGCATTTAAATATTTATAACAAGTACCTAGGTAAAGCTAGGGAAGGTTTTGGTTGTCTACCAAAGTCCTAATCCTATAACTAGTCATCTCCTATGACGTCTAAGTTCTTGTGTTTTGTTTATTGATGATTTTCTTCATCAAAGAACAATTAAATTCAATTGTTATTCAAAAACTTCTCATCATATTGAGAAAGTTCTTAGGACGAGTCCTAAGCATCTTTTCAACATTTCCGAGATTATTTTGAGTCCAAGTAAATTTAGTTGCACAGATGAATTAACCATCCAGAAGTTTAGTTAAGCTTTGTCTCTTGCTCAGTGAACTTAGGACATTTGATTATCCCATGAATGAAGTGACATCTCACTTAATGCTCCATTTAAGAGTTATAATAATTAAAGCCTTTAGGGGCAAGTTGGTTTTTTGAGGATTTTAATCATTCTTAATTTGAAGTTTGAGTTAATGGTTTAAAGTGATTTAGTTTAATTATGAGGTTTTCATTAATAATTTTTTAAGTTTGGAATAGTGTTCAATTTTTTTTTGGTTTAAGTCTTTATAATTTAAGTGATCTTAATATTTTGAACTTGTTTTACTTTTATTATTGAATGGTGTTAATTTAATATAATTTAAATTTAATTTAATTGAATTTAACTTAATTTAATTTAACTTAAATTCAATATTTTAAATTTAATTTAATTTAATTGTTAAAATGCTAATTTAATTTAATTTTAATTTTAATTTAATTTTACTTAATTTAATTTAATTTAATTTAATTTAATTGTTAAACCACTTAATATTTTGAGCTTTCCTTTAATTTAAGTGTTATTATTTTTTTTAATTATTTAATTAAGAGTTAAATATTATTGAAGTGATTTATTTAGGGATTTTTTTTATTAAAGAATTAATATCCTCTCAAGTTATAACCCTATTTTTAATAATTCAAATTTTTATTAATCTTCCAAAATTTAAATTGTTTAAATAATTAAAGTTTCATTTTTTAGTTTATTAAAAAGGGATTAATGGGTTCCTACCCTTTTAATTTCCTAAAGTTTCAATCATCCAAGAAATATAGAATCAAATATTTTACCCTCCATTTTAATTAAACCAAAAATTTTAATAAAGGGGTTTAAATTCTTTAATTACCTTTATGCCCTTTTAGGCTTATTAATTTCATAACTGACTAAATTGAGTTCAAATGAACATGAAATTTTTATGTCACTTCACTCATATGTCAATTAAGACATTAGAGGAGAAAAATGAGATTTTTCTGAATTTAATTTATTTATATAATTATTTTTAGTGAAAAATAGGGATTTTCAATGGAAATTCAACAACATGACCAAGGAAAGGTTTCTGTTCTTACAAAAATTATGGGATGTTCCTACTGACTAGAGGACCACTTGGACCAATTTTGGTGATTTTTTTAATTATATTTTATTTATTATAATTATTTTGAGTTTTGGATTGTTAATTAATTATAAAATAAAATTAAAGTTGAAAAATGGATTTTATATTTTTCTTAAATATCTTTGACCTCAAGGAGTTCAGAGAAATAAATTTTACAATTTTCTAATTTTTCTTTGATTTATTGGAATTAATTTAGTGAAAAGGTTAGAAAATACATTTTTTAATATTAAAAATTGTTTTAAGCATTTAAAATTCAATATATTAACTTAGAGACTTGAGAAAAATATTTGGTTTGTTTCTAAGTGATTAGGAGTCAAAATGTGATATTTTTATGATTTTTTAATATTTTTGTGATTTTTTATTATTTTTTAATTATTTAAATATTAAAATATTATTAAAAATGAAAAAATTTAGAAAATTCTAATTTTAATTTTTATCTAATATCAGAGAGCCCACAAAACCAATTTGGTGAATTTTTAAAAAGTATTTTTGAAGTTATGAATTTTTAAAGTTTAATTTTGATCATGTGGTTTAATTAATTCTTTTAGTGGGGTTAAATATTTCCAATCGACTTCAAATTTTTATGTGAGGTCCTCCGATCCTAAAGATTAGTGGAGAATTTTTTCAAGTTATTTTAATGTATGGTTAACCCTAATTAATAAAGTTTAGTTTTGAGTCATTAGGCCAATTAGGATTATTCTTAATGAATTAACCCAAGATATAATTATCCTAGGGTTCTCTGGTCCTAAGAAACTTCCTCAAATTTTTCTTGAATTTATTGAATAACATGCTAATTAATGGAATTAAAATACCAAAAAAAGTCATCTAAACTTGAAAAATACATAACTTTCCATAGAGATGGCCTCTGACTTTGAAAAATTCAGAGAATGTTCCCAAGATTAGAGGCTTCAAAAGCCCTGTGGTCTCATGCCATGGTGAATTGCCTATGCAAATGAAGAATCAAAATACTGAAATAATTAAATAATTAATTAAAAATAAAATACTCATCAAAATAACTTGATTTCTTTTCCATATTATTCTCCTCTGTTCGCTGAGCAAGAGGGTATTTTTAGTTTATTTTTATGATTTTTCTACACAAAGATATGGATTTTCTAAGTTCTGGGTATTTAAATAAATCAAAAAAATCCATATTTTTCTACTTATTCACGCGGCGCCACGTCAACCTCAGCAGCTCCGAAAGCCCACGCGTCGCGCACCAATTAGTCGCCGCTATCTGACTCAGCGATCCAGGGGCCCGCGGTTCATGTAACATTCTCTGGTCGGGCGCAATCTGGATCGTTCACTCGATACACGCTCGATCAGACGGCGCCTAAAACCCTAAGAACTCTCTCATTTCTCAATGGATTTTTGTGTTCTTATGCTCTATGGATTCGTCTTGAAGAGACAAACACATCCATATAGTTTACATGCTATGAAATTAAGTAAAACAAAATGGAGAATCACTGGAAGCTCGGGAGGAAGGAATGATCCATACCTTTGCTCTGAGAAGTGTAGCTTCAATCAGAGAGTTGTGTCACCTTTGATTGCACCGAAGGAAGCTCCAGATGAAGTCCCTGGCTCTGGGGAATTGTCTAGGTATGAAAGTGTCCACAGCCGATTTCGAAGCTTAGAGGCTGGAGCAAATGGGTGGCCTGGAGAGGAGGCTTTCACTGGGGAACTCCTTCTCTTGGTCCTGTGCAGGTGTGGGTGATTTTAATTTGGATTTGGTGGAGGTTTTAGAGATGTCCTGGTTCTGGGCTGAGAATTAAGCTCCCAAATTGAGCTCAATCAATGGGGTTTAGTGCAGGAGAGCAGTGAGGATCAATTGCTCTAGGTGAGGAGAAGGTCCTGGAGCAATTTTTGCAGAGTTTTGTTTAGATCTGGTTCATCACCTTGTTTGGCCGAGAGGGGTGTCGTTTAAATAGAGGTTTCTGGAGGGCCTCCTAGGGGGAGTTAGGACCCTGGGAGTTAGGGTTTCTGGAGGGCCTCCTATGCAAGAGAAGAACAACCATGGTGTTCAATTGGACTGGGACAACTCAGCAAACAAGAATTGAAAATTTTGGCTCACATGGAGCTCTCGGCAATGGCATTTTCCAGTGACCCAGGCGGCTGGCCGGCAGGGTTAGGTCACCATCTGGCTCAGTGGGGTCAGGGGTGGAAGTTAGTGAGTTCAATTGAGGCTTGACATGTGTAAAGGAGTTTGACTTAAGTGGTAAGGGGGAAGGGTCATTTTGAGCTTAATTTGGTCAAGCCATGGAAATGGGCTCGGTTCACCCTATAAGAGTTTGATTAAGCATGGGTTAGAGTGTGACATAAAAGGGGTTAAAAAGGCTTAACAAGGAGTTTGGAAAGGGGTTCTCTCTCGAGCCATAAATGGTTTGGTGATGTGGAAAGTGGCTTCCAAGGCTTGCATATGGCTTATGCATGGCTCCATGGCTCCATGTGGCTTGGGGCAAAGCTTGGTCAATTACATGAAAAAGGGTTTATAATTTTTAGACATTTTGATGGAAAATTTTCATGGGGCCACATTTGGTTTGTTTAAATGATGAAATAAAACTTAGGGGGTGATTTTATCAAATGGATGTCCAATGAAGATGTCATATGGGTTTTGAAATAGGTTTTGGGCCTTTGAAATTATTTTGGATGGGCTTTTAAAGTGTCTTAAAAAGGTGGGCTTTTAGGTTTTAAAACAAGTTAGTGGATGAAAGCCTTCCAAAATATTGTGCCAAATAAGTGTTGAGTTTAGTTTAGGGATGTGTCATGAGTGATTTGGAACAAATTTGAAGTGATTTTGAATTGAATTGGGTTTAATGTGGGTCTTTTTAGTAAAGGGGCCAAAGTGGGTCAAATTGGGCTAACTTGGTTTAAGGTTGGGCTAAGGTTGTATTTGATGTAAAATTAATATTGAGAAATGTTCATGGGAGTGTCACAAAGGGTTTTCAACTTGGTTAGGCTTTAATTTTGGGATTTGGGCCCATTTGGGTTAGGTTTGGGTTTAGGCCAAAAATGGGGATTTTGACTTTGGGTTAGGCTTGGGTGGAGTTTATGTTCAAATTTGGGGCATATATTGTTAGTTTTTTGTTTGTGGGGATATTAGGAAGGTTTAGGAGACGCTTTGGGGTTAATTGAAGTTGAATTGGGTTGATTTGGGCTAGGTTTAGGTCATGGGCCAAAGTTGGGCTTTAGGCTTCAAATTGAAATTGGATCTAAATGTCAATCAAATTGGGCTTGTATTTGGTCTAAATTGACATTGAAGTTATTTAATTGAAGTTTAGAATTGATTTGGACCAAAATTGTGGTCGATTGGGTTGGTTTAGTGGGACATTGGGTCCACTTGGGTTTAGAATGGGTCAAATTGGGGGTTTTGGTAAAAGTGGGTTATATTGACAAAATTGGCTTATGGTGTAGTTGAACAAAATAAAATTGGGAATATTTTGGATTTTCTGGAATTTTCTAGGAATTTTTCGAATTTATGGATTTTTTGGTTAAGAAGGGCATTTTGGGTATTTGGAGGTTATTGAGGGGTATTTTTGGAATTTTTTGGTATAGTTGGCTAAGGATGATCAATTTAACTGGGGTGAAATGTTTAGGATTTATTTTAAGGAATTTTGGGTAATTTAGGAAATTTTGCAAATTTTGTGCAATTTCAAGGTATTTGGTAGGTTTAGCGGGTGTAGGGCCTCGGGGGTCAAAAATTGAAATTTTGGCAAAATCAAATTGATCAAGTTTGAGTAATATGGAATCACTTTGGTTGAGCCATGAAGCCATATCAAGCCCATAAGAGCCATGAGAGGACTCATTTGAGGCATTCACTATGTTGTTCCTAACCCTCTTAGCCAAGAGCCTAGGGGTTAAGGTCCATCCATATGAATTACCTACGTGAGTCAGGAAGTCAAGCTAGATATGAATGGTTTTAGGATTTGGAATGTGTGTGAAAGTGTAATGTGTGTGCAAGTCAACCCTCACCGGACCGTGCCACCTGTGGTAGTCCTAAGGCCAAAGAGTCCTATAGGGAACTTATCTTTTAAACCTCCATATTTGATTTTAACCCTCTAAGTGACTTAGGGGTTTACAATCAAACTTATGCGGTTTGCAGGGAGTTTAAGAGATGTTTAAATTTCTAAGTGGTGGGTTCCATTTCTAGTCCTCTAAGATAGTCAAAGGGAAAGCCTAAGGCTAGACCCTAAGTACTAAGGAGAGAGAAGAGAAAAGACCTCATCGAAAATGAGGTCAACATGCACCTGCAACTTTTCAAAGATGTATAATGTCAATATTTTGTGATTTGATTGACAAAGGAATTGAAATATTTATAGACGATTTTTTAGTTTTTGGAACTTCTTTTGAATCTTGTTTGGAAAATATTTCCAAAGTTCTGAAAAGATGTGAAGAAACAAACATAGTTTTTAACTGGGAAAAATGTCAATTTATGGTCACAGAAGGCATTGTACTTGGTCACAAAATTTCACAAAAAGGGATGAAAGTTGATCAAGCAAAAGTGAAAATTATTTGTTGAACTGTAACCACCTACTACTGTTACTGATGTGAGAAGTTTTCTGGGACATGCTGGATTTTATAGAAGATATATAAAGGATTTTTCTAAAATTGCTAAACCTCTTTGTCATTTATTAGAAAAAGAAGCTAAATTTGAATTTAATGAAGACAATGTTAATGCTTTCAATATTTTAAAAGAAAAATTAATAACTGCACCTATTATTATTGCACCTAATTGGAATAAACCTTTTGAATTAATGTGCGATGCAAGTGATTTTGCAATTGGAGCTGTATTGGGACAAAAATATGAGAAAACTTTCAAAGTTATATATTATGCTAGTAAAACTCTTACTGAAACTCAAAGAAATTACACTACTATTGAGAAAGAGCTTTTAGCTATAGTCTATGCCTTTGATAAATTTAGACCTTATCTTCTTGGTACCAAATGCATAGTTCATACTGATCATTCCGCTATTAAATATTTAATGTAAAATAAAGATGCTAAACCTAGACTGATAAGATGGGTTTTACTTCTACAAGAATTTGATTTTCAAATAGTGGATAGAAAAGGAACTGGTAACCAAATTGTTGATCATTTATCTAGAATTAAGAATGATATTATTATTGAAGAAAATATAAATGAGAAATTTCCTGATGAACAGTTATATGTTATTCAAGGATGCCAAATACCATGGTATGCGGATATAGTTAACTATTTAGTTAGCAATATTCTACCTTATGGATTGAATAACAAATATATTAAGAAATTTAAAAATGATGCTAAATCTTATATTTGGGAAGATCCTCATTTATTTAAATTGAGAAGAGATTTTGTAATTCGAAGATGTGTACCTTTTGAAGAAACTTTTGCTATTATTCAAAAATGTCATGATTCCGAATTTGGAGGACACTTCGAAGTAGATAAAACTGCATTTAAAATTTTGAATTCTGGATTTTATTGGCATACCTTGTTCAAAGATGTGAGACAATATGTGAAAACATGTGATCGATGTCAAAGGATAGGAAATATATTTAGGAAAGATGAAATGTCTTTAAACTACATATTGGAAGTTGAAATTTTTGATATATGGGGTTTAGACTTTATGGGACCATTTGTACCATCATCTGGAAAGATTTATATTTTATTAGCAGTTGATTGTGTTTCAAAGTGGATTGAAGCTGTAGCTTTACCTAATTGTGATTCCTAAAGTGTTTTGAAATTTTTAAAGAAAATGATTTTTTCAAGATTTGGAATGCCTAGGTAATTATCACAGATGGTGGAAGTCATTTCAGAAATATAAGAATTCAATCATTATTGGAAAAATTTGGAATCAAACATAGAATTGCAATCGCTTATCACCCACAAACAAGTGGAATGGTCAAGTATCAAACAAAGAAATTAAAAGAATTTTAGAGAAAACTGTTAATCCTAAAAGAACTGATTGGGTTGATAGACTTGATTCTGCATTATGGGCTTATAGAACAGCTTATAAGACACCAATCGGAATGTCACCTTACCGGTTAGTTTATGGTAAGCATTGTCACCTACCTGTTGAACTTGAACATAAAGCTTATTGGGCGATAAAGGAGTTTAATTTTGATTTGAATACTGCAGGAGAAAAACGATTATTACAATTAAATGAGATGGATGAAATAAGAAATGAGTCATATTAAAATGCAAAGATTTATAAAGAGAAAATGAAGATATTACATGATAAAAAGATTTCAGGAAAAATATTCGAGCCTGGACAAGAAGTTTTATTATTTAATACTCGTTTAAGACTTTTTCCTGGAAAATTAAGATCTAAATGGATGAGACCATATATAATTGAGAAATTATACCATTATGGAGCTGTGGATATTAAAGACCCCAAAATGGGAAAAATATTTAAATTTAACGGATTAAGACTGAAACCTTATTTGGGAGACATAAAAATGATTTATAAAGAGGCTTACGAGTTGAGTCTACCTGATTAAAGACTAAATTAGGTCGGGCTGACGACGTTAAACCAAGCGCTTTATGGGAGGCAACCCATAGTTATTTTTGTGTGTTTTTATATTTTTAATGTAAGGTTATGCCTCAGTCTTGACTAAATTTTATATAACTTTAGAAAATTTGATGATAACAAGTCTTTATTGACTTAAGCTAAAGATTATCTCGAAGTGTATAAAGTTTGGACTTTGGATCACTCCATTTTGTATGTGAGTAAAAAGGAGATCAAGTTAACCTTCATTATGATTGTTTATAATTTGAGTTAATTTTAATTACTGAGTTTATATTGGTCTTACGATTCTAACTTATCTATTTTTGAGATCAAAACTTTGAATTTTGACATTAGGCGAAACAGAGTTGAACATGGTTCCGGAGCCTAGGCGCCGAAATCCGGTGCCTAAGCGCCAGAGTTGACTGTGTGTCGATGGGTCCGGAGCCTAGGCACCAGTTTTAGCACCTAAGCGCCACAGTTACTGGGTCGTGTAAAAACCGAAAATTTTTAGTTTTTCACACGATTTTCTCCTATAAACTACCCCATCTTCGTTCCCAATCCCTAAGCAACCATAGATACAACCTTTACACTTCATTCTTGAGGAGATAAGAGAAGATTTTGAAGAAATGGAGAGAGGAAATCATGGAGAAGAGGCTAGAGATAAGTGTTCTAAGGATCCTCAACCTTTCTTCAATGGTTTTATTGCTGTTAGTTTGGAGAAGTTTTCGCGTCGCCTAGATAAGTTTGAAGTGGAATTCAAAAGTATTGGAGATCGCCTCCATGAGATGTATCATCAAATCGAGCATCTGGAACGGCAGGTAACGCTTCAATTCGATCATCTAGCGGCCTATCAAGACGCTCAAGTGGAGATGTATGCGAAGAACAAATGGATCGACGAGAAAACGACTGCGGATTTGTCAAGGGCGTTAGTGTTCTTCCCAAGTAGGCTGAGTAATCTTCATTGCGACGAGAGTGGAAATTTCAAATTTGATGATTAGATAGTAAATGTGGTTAAATCAAGGCGTTATCTAGTGTGTCATTGCATCGATTTGGTAAATCGAATGTGTTGTTTGTGTGTTTGTTTTATTGTTTAATGTGTGTTGTATTTGCTTTGAAATTGTGTTATTTGATTGTTTGTTAAGACTTGAATCTTATTATTATACTTATCTGTAATTCATTGAGGCCGAAATTGAAGATTATGAAATGGAATTAGAAGAGTTTGACTTAAACTAGTGTTGGATTGGTGGATGTAATTTGTAATTTTTCAAAATTTTTGGAAAATATTTTGGAAGTTGGAAACTAAAGCAATACTCTTATATGAGTAATTGAAAGTTGAAGTTGTCAGTTTTGGTGGAAAATTAAATTATTAAAACGATTTTGTGAAAGGCGAGTCTGGCGCCAAGGCACCAGAGGTCGGCGCCTAGGCACCAGTTCGGCCTGAACCAAAAATTTTATCTTCTTAACCCCCATGCCATGGCCGACGCTTAAGCTCTCCTTCCTCCATTTTCACGAAAACCTACCCCATAGATCCATTTTGAGGCCAAATCTTCACGTTTTTGAGCCCAAAATCACTCGATTTCTTCATCCCGAGGTCAGATATATCTTCTAATCCATTTATTTTTATTTCTACCATGGATTTTCCTATTTTTGCTAAAAACCAAAATTTTGGAGAAAATTTTTTATTTTTAGAAATTTTTCCATGGATTTTTAAACTTATTTTAAGTTTCTCAAGCTTAAAAGAGTTTAGTTTATTTGATTCCTTAATTTAATTGTATTTTCTTTCACGTTTAGATGACACCTAAATCTAAGCGCGAAAAAGAACGAGAAAATTTCGATCACTGCAAGTTCGCTACTGCGGCAGCGCACTTTCGTTACCACGAATTTGCGACAACAAGGAAATTTATCTCGGAGCGCAGTTTTTACAGTCCTGGAGAGATGTTCGAGAACACGATCGTTGCACACAACTAACAGCGATTCTGTTATTTCACTGTCGTTGCTATTATTCCTGTTGTATGAGAATTTTACGCCAACTTTATGGATGCGGAAGACTATGAAGTCTTCGTTAGAGGTGTCAGAGTGGGATTCACTCCGGAGCGGATCAATATTTTCTACGGCCTACCACCTACCGTCGAGTGCTACTATTCTGGTCTATTTCCATCTGAAGGAGATTTGGAGATGATCATTGCATATCTGACTAACAGCACTGGAGCTTGGAAGATCCGGAACTACAAACGAGTGTTGACCTTATTTTTGTTGAGGTCTTTTCTCTTCTCTCTCCTTAGTACTTAGGATCTAGCCTTAGGCTTTCCCTTTGACCATCTTAGAAGACTAGAAATGGAACCCACCACTTAGAAATTTAAACACCTCTTAACTCCCTGCAAACCCCATAAGTTTGATTGTAAATCCATAAGTCACTTGGAGGGTTAAGATCAAATGTGGAGGTTTAAAAGATGAGTTCCCTATAGGACTCTTTGGCCTTAGGACTACCCTGGGTAGCCTGGTCTGGTGAGGGTTGACCTACACACATTACACTTTCACACACATTCCAATTCCTAAAACCATTCATACCTAGATTGACTTCCTGACTCATGTAGGTAATCCATATGGATGGTCCTCAACCCCTAAGCCCTTGGCTAAGAGGGTTAGGAACAACATAGTGAATGCCTCAAATGAGTCCTCTCATGGCTCTTATGGGCTTGATATGGCTTCATGGTTCAACCAAAGTAATTTCATTCTACTCAAACTTGATCAATTTTCATTTTTCCAAATTTCAATTTTTGACCCCTGGGCCCTACACCCACCAAACCTACCAAATGCCTTTGAAACTACCCAAAATTTGCAAAATTTCCTAAATTATCCAAAATTCCTCAAAACCAATCCTAAACATTTCCCACCATTCAAATTGATCATCCTTTGGCAAATATACCAAAATTTCCAAAAAGTACCCCCCAATACCCTCCAAATACCCAAAATGCCCCTTTTAACCAAAAAATCCATAAATTCCAAAAATTCCCAGAAAATTGCATAAAAACTCAAATATTCCCAATTTCATTTTGTTCAACTACATCGTAAGCCAATTTTGTTAATTTAACCCACTTTTACCAAAACCCCCAATTTGATACATTTTTAACCAAAGTGAACCCAATATCAAACCAAACCACTCCAATTAACCTCAATGTTGATCCAATCCAATTCTAAACTTCAATTAAATATCCCCAATATCAATTTAGACCAAATCCATGCCCAATTTGACTAACATTTGGATCCAATTCCAATTTGAAGCTCAAAGCCCAATTTTGGCCCTTGACCTAAACTTAGCCCAAACTAACCCAATTCAACTCAAATTAGCCCCAAATATTTTCCTAAACCTTCCTAATATCCCCACAAACAAAATACTAACAAGATTTGACCCAAATTTGAACCGAAACTCCACCCAAACCTAACCCAAAGTCAAAATCCCCTAAATTGGCCTATACCCAAACCTAACCCAAAAAGGCCCAAATCCCAAAATTAAAGCCCAACCAAAATTGAAAACTCTTTGTTACACCCCATAAACATTTCTCAACATTAATTTTACATCAAATCCAACATTGGCCTAACCTTAAACCAAGTTAGCCCAATTTGACCCACTTTGGCCTCTTTACTAAAAAGACCCAAATTAAACCCAATTCAATTCAAAATCACTTCAAATTTGTTCCAAATCACTCATGACACATCTCTAAACTAAACCCAATATTTTTTTGGCCAAATCTTTTACAAAATTTCCATCTACCAATTTGTTTTCAAACCTAAAAGCCGACCTCCTTAAACCTTTTTAAAAGCCCACTTCCAACTAATTCAAAAGCCCAAATTTCATTCCAAAGCCCACATGAAATTTTCCCTCATCATTCCCTATGATTTAAATCACCCCTAAGTCCAAAACCCATCATTTTGATTAAACCAAAATAGAATCATGAAAAAACCAATCAAAAAATCCAAAGTTTTCAAAAAATTCCAAATAACCATTTTTCATGAAAATTAACCAAGCCATGGATAAGCCCTAGGCTAGCCATGAAGCTATCCATAAGCCCCATGCAAGCCATGTGAGTGGTGTTCATGTGACCATACCATATTATGCAAGAGGAGGAGCCTCTTTCTTGATTCCCTTAAAGTAATTAAGCACTCCCATGTCTCCCCTAACCCATGCTTAAGCCTAATTGTACTTGGATTGTGACTTCTCCCCACTAATCAAGCTGAATCAAGGGAGCCTTTCTCAGCCCAAATCAGACCATGGAAAGGTGAACCAAGCCCAACCTCAAGCTTTGACCAATTTGAACTTAAACTCCTCTATTTAAGCTTTATTCATGGCCAAAGAGAAGAGATGCAAAAGATTACCTTTGAGGAACTCTGCCAAATTGTTCCCAAAGCTTCTCCAAGCACTCTTAAGCTCAATCCAACCATCATTTCCAATTGAGGTCTCACCTCTTGGCCAAATGTATCAAATTTTTTCTCCTCCAACCGAGCTTATTTTAAATTTCTGCAAATATTCAAATGCTTTAATTATATCATCACCATATAGATGTGTGCTACTCGATTAGACGATCATTTAAAAAAAAAATTCACTCACTTTCGTTGAGAAACGAGTGAGATATCAAGGTTTGAAGGTAGACGATTTTGGGTGAATAGAACTAGGAGAGAGGAGCAGTAGCCGTCCGATCACATGTGTATCGCACGGACGACCGAGATGCAGTCAGACGGGAGCTTCATCCATAAGCAGAAACGCGCCAGCCAATCACGGAGCGACACATGGCCCCCCTTGATAGCGATAGTTTGAGAAGGAAATTGTATTTTTGATTTATTTTTGAACATAAACTTCAAAAAATCATAACTTTTCATAGAAAAATCACAAAACTAAAATAAAAATATCCTCTTGCTCAGTGAACAAAGTAGAACAATGTGGAAAAAGAATTGGGTTAATTTGATGAGCATTTTATTTTTAATTAATTATTTACTTTTTTGAGTATTTTGATTCTCCATTTGCATACACAATTCACCAAGGCATGAGACCATAGGGCTTTTGAAGCCTCTGATCTTGGAAACATTCCATGAACTTTTCAAGGTCAGAGGCTATCTCTATGGCAAGTTATGTATTTTTCAAGTTTATGTCACTGTTTTGATATTTTAATTCCAATAATTAGCATTTTGCTCAATAAATTCTGGAAAAATTTGGGGAAGGTTCTTAGGACCAGGGGACCCTAGGATAATTATAGTTAGGCTTAATTCATTAAAAATAACCCTAATTAGCCTAAATTCTCAAAATTGAATTTTAATTAATTAGGGTTAACCACACATCAAAATAACTTGGAATCAATTCTTCATTAATCTTTAGGATATAGAAAAACTTGCATAAAAATTTGAAGTCAAGTGGAAATGATTAGCCCCACTAAATGAATTAATTAAGCCACATGATCAAAATCAAATTTTAAAAATTCATAACTCCAAAAATACATTTAAAAAAATCACCAAATTGGTTTTGTGGGCTCTCTGATATCATAGGAGTCTATAAAATTTAAAATTAGAATTTTCTAAAATTTTTCATTTTTAATGATATTTTTGATATTTAAATAATTTAAAAATAATAAAAATCACAAAAATAATAAAAATCATAAAAGTGTCACATTTTGACTCCTAATCACTTAGAAACCAACCAAACATTTTTTCCTAAGTCTTTAAGTTAAGATATTGAATTTTAAAGGCTCAAAACAATTTTCAATATTAAAAAAATGTATTTTCCAACCTTTCACTAAATTAATTCTAATAAATCATCAAAAAATCAGAAAATTGCAAAATTTGTTTCTCTGAACTCCTTGAGGTTAGATAGATTTAAGAAAAATATAAAATCCATTTTTCAACTTTAATTTTATTTTATAATTAATTAAGACTCCAAAAATTAAAATAATTATAATAAATAAAATATAATTTAAAAAATCAACAAAATTGGTCCAAGTGGTCCTCTGGTCATTAGAAACATCCCATAATTTTCTTAGAGACAAAAACCTTACATTGGTCATGTTGTTGAATTTTCCTTGAAATCCCTTATTTTTCACTAAAAATAATTACATAAATAAATTAAATTCAGAAAAATCACATTTTTTCCACTAATGTCTTAATTGACATGTGAGTGAGGTGACATAAAAATTTTAAGTTCATTTGAACTCAATTTAGTGAGTTATGAAATAAATAAGCCTAAAGAGCATAAAGGTAATTAAAGAATTTAAACCCCTTTATTAAAATTTTAGGTTTAATTAAAATGGAGTGTAAAATATTTGATTTTATCTTTCTTGGATGATTGTAATTTTGGGAAATTAAAAAGGTAGGAACCTACTAATCACTTTTAATAAACCAAAAAATGAAACTTTAATTATTTAAACAATTTAAATTTTAGAAGATTAATGAAAATTTGAATTATTAAAAATAGGGATATAACTTGAGATGATATTAATTCTTTAATAAAAAAATCCCTAAATAAATAACTTCAATAATATTCAACTCTTAATTAAGATTAAAATGATAATCCAAACTAATTAAATTAAAAATAAAAAAAACCCTTAAATTAAAGGAAAGCTCAAAATATTAAGTGGTTTCACAATTAAATTAAATTAAATTAAATTAAATTAAGTAAAAATTAAATTAAAATTAAATTAAAATCAAAATTAAATTAAATTATCATTTTAATAATTAAATTAAATTTAATTTAAAATATTGAAATTAAATTAAATTAAATTAAGTTAAATTCAATTAAATTAAATTTAAATTATATTAAATTAACATCACTCAATAATAAAAGTAAAACAAATTTGAAATATTAAGACAATTCATAATTAAGAATATAAAAAATCAAACTAATCAAGATTAACCTATAATATCATAATTAACCTAAACCAAATCATTAAGATATATGAATAATCTAAGTGAATTTGAAACACCAAAGATTATTTTAAAATATTAAGATCACTTGAAGTATAAAGATTTTAACCAAAAATAATTTGAACACTATTCCAAACTTAAAATTATTAATTAAACTTCATAATTAAACTAAATCACTTTAAACCATTAACTCAAACTTCAAATTAAGAATGATTAAAATGCTCAACAAACCAACTTGCCCCTAAAGGCTTTAATTATTATAACTCTTAAATGGAGTATTAAGTGAGATGTCACTTCATTCATCAGGTAATTAAATGCTCAAGTTCACTAAGCAAGAGACAAAGCTTAACTAAACTCCTCGATGATTAATTTACCTATGCAACTAAATTTACTTGGACTCATAATAATCTCGGAAGTATTGAAAAGATATTTAGGACTCGTCCTAAGCACTTTCTTAATATGATGAGATGTTTTAGAAGAACAATTGAACTTAATTGTTCTTTGGTGAAGAAAATCATCCATGAACTAAACACAAGAATCTAGACGTCATAAGAAATGACTAATTATAGGATTATAATCCTGGTAGAGAACCAGAACCTTCCCTTAGCTTTACCTAGGTACTTGACCCACAATTTTATATTATGATATTTTTAATTTAATTGCAACGACGCCAAAAACTTGACCCCGCTATATTATATGTATAGAATTGTAATTGTTTATGTTGTGGATGCTACGCAAGTATACGTATCGTATCAAGTAATACAGGGCTCTAGTGGAGTCCTGGTTATCGATCCCACAGGGAAATAGAAAATTAAATAACAACTAATTTTAAAATAATAATAATAATAATTTCAAAATAATAATAATAATAATTTTAAAATAGTATACGAAAATTTGGAATTCTAAATTTAAGCGCAATAAAGTAAACTAAGTATTTTAATTAGGTAACTTAACTAAGTAGAAAATTAATACGTATTGAAAATGCAGGAAATTAAACTAATTGCTAAATAAGTCTTAACTATTCGTAAAATGTATCTTTCCCCTTGTTTAGAAATTTAAGTGATTGATGAATTTAAATAGATAATTTTAAGGTATTGTGACAAATAGGAGCATTCCTATTCTTTACCCATTGGTCCAGTGTAAAGAATATCGACTAATCCTATGTTTGATTACCGAATCTGCGGCTAGGCCGGGAGGATACCGACCGCCACTTCGTAGCTCCCACGTTCCCCTCGCCCGAGGGCTAACATCTACACTTCAGCTCTCAAACAATAGGACCGAATTGAATATTTTAGTCCGTCACACTAAAATGTTCAATTCTACGCCCGATGATATTATTTCCCTATTTATTTGCACCTTCCTTCCAAGGCTTTTGAATTCCCCGAATATCCGATGTAATTTTTACTATAGTTGATATTCAACATATTTTAACAAATCAAATGGCCAGTTTGAAAGTAAATTAAGTTTTAAGTAAAAATTATCATACTTTATTAATATATATAAAAGTACTTCGTTTTAAGTTCATCAAGTCACTTAATTTCATAACGGGGAGAAAGACTAATAAACTACTCGGAATGCATGGGAACTAAACTAAGCATGGATTTCATTTAAAGTTAAAAACAATAAATACAAATACTTATCTCAATTTATCCCTGACGGACTCCTCGCAGTTCCTTTCGACTCTTACTTCCGATGACAGCAAGACTCACTAAAAACTCACTAACTCACTAAAGACTCACTAATTATACTAATTAAGACTCTAAAGACTGCTCACACATAAATAAAAGACTCTTAAGACACAAATTGACACACACACACAAAATAACACACTTCGAGGCTGAATTTCGGCCTCTATATATAGAGGTGAGCAAAGGACCAAGAGGTGTGTAAGCATCCCTTCAAAAAGTGTCCAGGTTCAATGTATCTGCGCCATTTGAACTAGCTCGCCGTCGGCGACGAACTACCTCGGCTGTCGGCGAGGCTTCTAGAAGGTCTTCGAACCGCGCTATCTCGCCGTCGGCGGGCTCGGGCTCGTCGTCGGCCGAGACAGGTTATAAGTCCTTCAGAATTTTCTTCCTCGTACCCTCGCCGTCGGCGGGCTCGATCTCGCCGTCGGCGACTTAGCACAAATTGCATTATTTTCTTCCTTTTTGCTCCAAATCCGCTCCTTTTTATGATTTTTCCTTTTATCACCTAAATTCTACATTCCTGCAACAAAATAAAGAAAATATCTTTCTTTAAAGTGCAATTTCATCAAAAATAGGTATGAATTTCTTAATAAAATTTTCAGTGATCAGTACTTGTTGAAATATTTAAATACTTTAACATGTGTTTTAAGTGCAGCTTGGGATGACGGGAAGACCCTCCAAGTACGCTTTTATTTTATTGCAATTTACTTTATTGCAATTTACTTACATGCATTGCACTTTACTTTTTCTTGCATGTTAAACAAGATTGTTGCATGGAAACTGAAACGTTTAGGATAGTCACAAAACTGAAACCCAAAACTAAATTAAAAGTCACCACAAGATAAAATTCATCGCCACAACATTCCAAAATATAAAACAACTCAAAATTTAATCACAAACAGAACAACAAAACTATAATTGCAACTAAATTAAAATGTCTCGTTGAATGATCGGGAATACCTCGGATGATGTAACCCACGTGTTGCTTAAAGGGATTTCCCACGGTCTAAATGAAAGTGTGGAACTCATTCGAGTTGAGTTTAGCAAATTCATCTAGACTAAGTGAATTCGATGAAAATAATCGTGCTTGGGATGACGGAACCGTGGGATCTTAATTGGTTCTGTTTAAACAACTTTAAGATTTATTTTAATTAAAATATTAAAAATATTTGGAATTTAAGATTTCTAAACCAAAACACTTCTCTTATCTCCTGATTTTCACCTTCTAAAACTAAACCTCTGCAACAACAAGGAGCTTGGAGCATAGTGGGCAGGACGGCCATCTACTTCAGCAAAACTTGGATCTACACCAGCTAAACGTTTCTTAGAATTAAATAACCAAGCCGTAGGACTTCGAGGTAGTTTGCCTAGTGCAACATAAATCCTAAACTCTTCGTTAGGCATTTGCATGATCATGTCATGTAAATTAAGCCCTAACCGGTCTTAGGACTCCGAGGTAGGCATTTGGTACGACATAAACCCTCACATCTTCGAGGCTATTTGTGTGATTATATCATATAAATATAAGTCCTAATTAATTAAAAATTGGCAGGATTGCAATATTAAATAAATTCTCAAATTGAAACCAAACCATAGGATAGTTTGGGAAGTTGCCAAGATTCTTTTTGAATCCTCAGCTTCTCCTACTTCTCTTCCTTTGGACTTCTAAAATTAACTATTCCAAATTTGATCATTTCCCAATTGAAATTTCCAAAATCCAATTGTTTGAAAACCTTAAACTTTAAAATTCTTGAGAGCAAAACCACTGATCATTATCAAGAGTTTTCTTAAATGATTCCCGTCATTTAAGATGTCATTAACTATAGGGGATTGCCCTTATAAGGAACTTTAAGAACCCAGGTAATATAAACCCTGCTTAATTTCTTTATATTAAGCAGGGGAACTTGTCGGCTAATAAAGTTGGTTCGCAGATCAAACGAATGTCACATATCTTCTAGTTTATTTAACCGAGCCTCATCATCAAGCAGTGTGTCTATTCTTCGGGATAGATACACGGTTTGTGGTGCGGTGCTCGTTTATATAAACTATTCGGGATGTGAGATCGGTTTGATTTCATATCTTAAAATTTTCAAACTTAAAATTATTTTCAAAATCAAATGTTACTTTCCAAATTATATATATATTTAAATTAAATTTTAAATATTAAATTCGTCGATAATTTCTGTTAGCGACCCCTTTTCAAAATACAACACACAACATAAAAATAAGCCGCACAATTTCTGGCAACTCCGCTGGGGATTAGTTCCTCTCTCCATTTTAATCAGATAGTTTTTCCTTCATAAATCGGTAGTGAGTCCATACCCCTGTTGACCTCATTTTTGATGAGGTCTTCTCTTCTCTCTTTAGTACTTAAAATCTAGCCTTAGGCTTTTCCTTTGACTCTCTTAGAGGACTAGAGATGGAACCTACCCCTTTAGAAACTCAACCACTTCTTAACTCCCTGCAAACCCCACAAGCTTGATTGTAAACCCCTAATCACCTAGAGGGTTGAGATCAAATGTGGAGGTTTAAAGGATGAGTTCCCTTTAGGACTCTTTGGCCTTAGGATCACCCTGGATGGCCTGGTGAGGGTTCACCTGCACACATTACACTTTCACACACATTCCAAATCCTAAAACTATTCATGCCTAGCTTGACTTCTTGACTCATGTAGATAATTCATATGGATGGACCTTAGCCCCTAAGCCCTTAGCTAAGAGGGTTAGAAACAACATAGTGAATGCCTCAAATGAGTCCTCTCATGGCTCATATGGGCTTAATATGGCTTCATGGCTCAACCAAAATGATTCAATTTCACTCACACTTGCTCAATTTTCATTTTTCCGAAATTTCAATTTTTGACACCTGGGGCCCCGGACCAACCAAACCTACTAAAAGCCCTTGAAACTACCCAAAACCACCAAAATTTCCAAATCACCCAAAACTTTTCCAAAATTAACCTTGAACATTTCCCCACCAATCAAATTGATCATTTACAGCCAAAAATACCAAAATTTCCAAAAATACCCCCAATACCCTCTAAATTACCAAAATGCCCCTCTTGACCAAAAAATCCAAAAATTCCAAAAAATTCTCAGAAAATTTTAGAAAATCCCAAATATTCCCAATTTCATTTTGTTCAATTAAACTATAGGCCAATTTTGCCAATTTACGCCACTTTTACTAAAACCCCCAATTTAGCTCATTTTAAACCCAAATGAACCCAATGTCAAACCAAATCACCCCAATTGACCTCAATTTTGATCCAATTCAATTCTAAACTTCAATTCAATATCCCCAATATCAATCTAGACCAAATCCAAACCCAATTTGATTGACATTTGAATCCAATTTTATTTTTAAGCTTAAAGCCCAATTTTGACCCATAACCCAAACTTAGCCCAAACCAACCCAATTCAACAACAATTGACCCCAAATCTTTTCTAAACCTTCCCTAACATCCCCATAAACAAAAAACTAACATAATTTGCCCAAAACTTGAACCAAAACCTTACTTAAATTCAACCCAAATCCAAAATCCCTAATTTAGCCTAAACCCGAGCTTAACCCTAACTTGGCCCAAATCCCAAGATTGAACCCCAACCAAAGTTCAAAAATCTTCATACATTCCCCTAAACATTTCTCAACATCAATTTTACATCAATTTCAACATTAGCCCAACCCTAGCCTAAGTTAGCCCACTTTGGCCCACCTTAGCCCCTTTACCAAATAAACTCAAATCCAATGCAATTGAATCCCAACTCACTCCAAATTTATTTTAAATCACTCATGACATACCCTTAAACTAAACCCAACATTTATTTGGCATGGCCCTTGTTGACCTTATTTTTGATGAGGTATTCTCTTCTTCTTTTTAGTGCTTAGGATCTAGCCTTAGGCTTTTCCTTTGACTATCTTAGAGGACTAGAATTGGGACCCACCTTTTAGAAACTCAAACCACTTCTTAACTCCCTTCAAACTCCACAAACTTGACTATAGACCCCTAATCACCTAGAGGGTTGAAATCAAATGTGGAAGTTTAAGGATGAGTTCCTATAGGACTCTTTGGCCTTAGGACCGCCACTGGTGGCTCGGTCGCAGTGAAGGGGCCGACTTACACACACACTACACTTATACACTACACTTTCACACATCTCCTAAAACCACACCCATACCCAACTTGACCTCCTGACTCATGAAGGTGATTCACATGGATGGTCCTTAACCCCTAAGTCCTTGGCTAAGAGGGTTAGGAACAACATAATGAATACACAAAATGAGTCCTCTCATGGCTCATATGGGCTTAATATGGCTTCATGGCTCATCCTAAACGATTCCATGTCACTTAAATTTGATTAATCTTCATTTTTTCAAAATTTCAGTTTTTGGCCCCCGGGACCCGGACCCTCCTAACCTACCAAAAGCCCTGAATAGCTCAAAATCTCCAAAATTCCTAAATCACCCAAAATTCCTCAAAATTGATCTTAAACATTTCCATACCACTCAAATTGATCATCCATACCCAAAAATACCAAAAATTCCAAAAGTACCTCCCAATACCCTCCAAATACCCAAAATACCCCTCTTGGCCAAAAAATCCAAAAATTCAGAAAATTCCCAGAAAATTCCAAAAAATCTCAAATATTCCCAATTTCATTTTGTCCAACTACACCATGGGCCAATTTTGTCAATTTACCATACTTTTGTCAAAACCCCCAATTTGACCCATTTTAACCCTAAGTGAACCCAATGTCAAACCAAACCTACCCAATTGACCCAAATTCTGGTCTAATTCAGTTCTAAACTTCAATTCAACATTCCCAACACCAATATAGACCAAATTCAAGTCCAATTTGATTGACATTTGGATCCAATTTCACTTTTGGTCTTAAAGCCCAATTTGGACCCATGACCCAAACCTAACCCAAACTCACCCAATTCAAACTCCAATTAACCCCAAATCTTTTCTAAATCTTCCTTAACATTCCCAAAAATAAAACACTAACATGATTTGCCCAAAATTTAGACCCAAACCCCACTCAAATTCAACCCAAGGCTAAAAGGCCCATTTTTGACCTAAACCCAAACCTAACCCAAATGAGCCCAAACCCCGAAATCAAAGTCCAACCAAAGTCAAAACCTCTTTGAAACACTCCCATAAATATTTCTCGACATTAATTTTACATCAATTTCAACCCTAGCCCAACATTGGCCCAAGTTAGCCCAATTTGACCTACATAGGCCCACTTACCAAATAAATCCAAATTCAAACCAATTCAACCCCAAATCACACCAAATTGACTCCAAGCCCTTCATAGAACATCCCTAAACCAATTATAACACTTATTTAACAAGGTCCTTCACAAAATCTTCACCCAAATGCCCATCCTAAAATCAAAAAGCCCATTCCCCTTAAACTTTCCTAAAAGCCCACTCCCTTCAAATTCAAAAGCCCAAATTCATCTAAAGCCCACATGGCACTTCCCCTCATCATCCATTTAATCAAAATTGCCCCTAAGTTTCAAAATCATCAATTAAACAATTCCAAATCAAGCCCCATACAAATTCCCATAAAAATATCAAAATTTTCTTAAATCCTTTTTTATGAAATTGACCCAAGCTTTTCCCAAGCCAAATGGAGCCAAGGATGAGCCATTCACAAGCCATATGGAGCCATGAAAGTTTGGCATGTGACCATGCCATTAATGGCAAAAGGAGGAGGTCCTTTAACCATCTCCTAAAATTCATTAGCCTTAAGCATGTTTCCCCCTTAACCAAGATTTAATCCAAATATTCTTGGATAAGGACATCACCACCTCTTGACCAGCTAGCCTAACGGATCTTCTCAGCCCAAGACCAGCCATGGGGAGGTGCACCCAACCCAAACCAATGGGTTTACCAAATTGAAGCCAAAATGACCCCTTCTCCATTCCATTTTAATTCAAAGCCTTTACACATGTCAAACTCCAATTGACTTCACCAACTTCAAGCCCTGGACTCCACGACCACCGAAGGTGACCCATGCTCACCGGCCACTGCACTGGATCGCCGGAAAACACCATGGCCGAGACCTCGGGAGGAGCCAAACTTTGGAATTCCACCTTCGTTGAGCTGCCCCATGCCCAATGGCCACCATGGCCGTTCTTCCCATGACCGGAGCAGCTGATCCCAACCCTTGGCCATCCCTGGGAGGCTCTCCAACCACCTCTATTTAAACCCGACCCCCTCACGGCCATGAGATGAGAGTTGCACAAACCTTGCCGAAACTCTGCCAAAATTGTTCCAAACCTTCTCCATCCTTAGAGCAGTTGATCCCCAGTGTCAATTTGCCCTAATCCCCACTGACAAAACCCGATTTCTCAACCGAAATTCCACCCAAAACCAGGACACTTCTCCACAGTGAGCCAATCCCCAAATTGATTGGTTCTACACCTTCACCAGACCAGGGGAAGGTGTCCACCAGCAAAAGCCCAATCTCCAGGCCTCCTAGTTGCTCCAGCCTCCAAGCTTTGTGATCGGCTGTGGTCGAAATCCAACCTAGACAATTCACCAGACTAGGACACTTCATCTGGAGCTTGATAGGATCAAATCGAAGGTGCAACAACTCTCAGATTGAAGCCACACTTCTCTGAGCAAAGGTATGAGCTAATTCTTCATCCCGAGCTTCTAGAGATTCTCCATTTCAAATGCTTTAATTTCAATGCATGATAGCCGTATAGATGTGTTCGTCTCTTCAAGACGAATCCATAGAGCATAAGAACATGAAAATCCATTGAGTATCGAGTGAGATATTAGGGATTTAGTGTGGACGGCTCTCGGGTGAGGACACTTGGGGACGATGAATGGATGCCGTTCATTTAATACACGCGCGGACGGACTGTCAGGATCGCGTCGGATCAGAAGACGGAACGATACAGCGGGCCCCGGGAGCACTGAGTCAGATGGCGGCGTCGAATGGGAACGCGCCACGCGGCGTTTCGGAGCTGCCGAGGTTGACGCAGCGCCGCGTGGATAAATAGAAAATTAGGGATTTTTTCCGATTTATTTAATTCCCTAAACTTCAAAAATTCATAACTTTGTGTAGAAAAATCAGAAAAATAAAATAAAAATATCCTCTTGCTCGAGTGAACGAGAGGAGAATAATGTGGAAAAGAAATCATTTAATTTCATCAAGTATTTTATTTTTTATAATTTATTTACTCTCTGCATACTTTTAATTCTCCATGCATGTATACAATTCACCATGGCATGAGACCATAGGGTTTTTGAAGCCTCTGAATTTGGGAACATTCCCTGAATTTTCCAAAGTCAGAGGCCATCCCTATGAAGAGTTATTGATTTTTCAAATTCATGTTACTGTTTTGAGTATTTTAATTCCAATAAATAGCATGTTGTGAAATAAATTCTAGGAAAATTTGATGATGTTCCTTATGACCAGAGAACCCTAGGAAAAATAGGTTTTGAGTTAGTTCATTTAAAACAACCCTAATTGGCTTAAACACTCAAAATAGGTCTCTAATTAATTAGAGCTAACCATACATTAAATTGACTTCAAATAAATTCTCCACTGACCTTTAGGATCAGAGGAACCCACCATAAAAATTTGAGGTCAATTGGACTTGGTTAGCCCCACTAATTGGGTTGATTAAGCCACTTAGTCATTTTAAACTTTAAAAATTCATAACTTTCAAAATACCTTTCAAAAATTCACCAAATTGGTTTTGGAGCCTCTCTGATATCAGAGGAATTTAAGAAAATTAAAATTTCAATTTTCTAAAAAAGTTAATTTTTTAATATTATTTTAATATTTTAATAATTAAAAAATAATAAAAATCACAAAAAATAATAAAATTCACCAAAATGTCACATTTTGAATTTTAATCACTTAGGAACAAACCCCATATTTTTCTTAGGTCTATTTAGTGAGATATTAAATTTTAAAGCTCTAGGGTAATTTTAAAATTAAAAAAATGTATTTTCTAGCATTTTCACTAAAATAATTATAATAAATCATAGAAAAATCAAAAAATTGTAGAATTTGATTCTCTGATTTCCTTGATATTAGAGAGATTTTTGAAAAATATAAAATTCATTTTTCAACATTTATTTTATTTTTAAATTAATTAACACTCCAAAACTTAAAATAATTATAATAAAAATAATATAATTCAAAAAATCACCAAAATTGGTCTAAATGGTCCTCTGGTCATTAGAAATGTCCCCTAATTTTCTTAAGGAGAGAAACTTTCCCTTGGTCATGTTATTAAATTTTCCTTGGAAATCTCTATTTTCTACCAAAAATAATTATATAAATAAATTAAATACAGAAAAATCACATTTTCTCCTCTCTTGTCTTTATTGACATATGAGTGAAGTCATATAAAAATTTCAAGTTCATTTGAGTTCAATTTAGTGAGTTATGAAATTATTAAGCTTAAAGGGCAAAATGGTAATTAAAATTTTAACCTTTAATTAAAACTTTAGGTTTAATAAAAAAAATTAATAAATAAAATATTTGATCCTAATCTGATTTGGATGATTGAAATTTAAATGATTAAAGGGTAGAAACCCATTAAGCAATTTAAAATGATTAAACCTTAATTAAATAGTTGATTAAATTTGGAAGAATAATAAAATTGGAATTATTAAAATAGGGATATTATTAGGAAGAGATTTATTCTTTAATTTAAAAATCCCTAAATTAATTATCTCATTAATATTCAATTCTTAATTAAAATAATAACTCAAATTCAAAACATTAAAAGACTTAATCATTAAACTAAAATTAAATTATTAAACTCTTTTAAAAATTTCAATTAAAATTAAAAATAAAATTAAATTAAGTAAATTAAATTAAATTAAATTAAATTAAATTAAATTAAATTAAAATTAAAAGTTGAATTAAATTAAAGATTAAATTAAATAAAATAAACAAATTAAATTAAATTAAATGAATAAATTAAATTAAATTAAATTAAATTAAATAAATAAAATCAAATTAAATTAAGTTAAATTAAATTAAATTAAATAAAATAAAATAAAATTAAATTAAATTAAATTAAATTAAATTAAATTAAATTAAATTAAATTAAATTAAATTAAATCAAATCAAATTAATTTAATTTAACTTCAAATCAAACTAAATTGAATTAAATTAAATTAAATTAAATTAAAGATTAAATTAAATTAAATTAAATTAAGTTGAATTAAATATAACATCACCAAAGACATAAAGAATTCAAAATAAATCTAAAGCAACTTGAACACTATTCCAAATTTAAACCCATTAACTTAAATTAAATCATTTGAACACCAACTTGCCCTCGAGAGCTTTGGTTATCATAACTCCTAAACATAACATTAAATGAAATGTTACTTCACTTATAGGATATTCAAATGTCCTAATTCACTGAGCAAGATAACAAAACTTGAATCCCCGGACGATTAATTCATTTATATAATTAAATTCATTTGGACTTAAAACAATCCTGTCAGTATTGAAAAGATGTTTAAGATTCTCCTTAAGCACTTCCTCAATATGATAGGACATTTATAAGAACAATTGGACTTAATTGTTCTTTGATGAAGAAAATCGTCCTCAAACCAAAACACAAAGACCTAGACGTCATAGGAAATGACTAGCTATAGGATTAGGAATTTGGTAGAAAACCATAACCCTTCCCTTAGCTTTACCTAGGAACTTGCTTAAATATTCTAATTGTGTTTTAAGTGCAGCTTGGGATGACGGGAAGACCCTCCAGGTACGCTTTTATTTTATTGAAATTTACTTTCTTGCAATTTACATTATTGCAATTTATTTAACCGCATTGCACTTACTTTTCTTGCATGATAAACAATCGTTGCATGAAAACTCACACCTTTAGGATAGCCCCTAAAACTGAAACCAAAACTAAATTAAAAGTCATTGCAAGATAAAATTCACCGCCACAACATGTCAAAATATAAAACAACTCAAAATTTAATCACAAACAGAACACAAAACTACAATTACAACTAAATTAAAACGTCGTGTTGGATGATCGGGAATACCTCGGATGATGTAACCTACGTGTTGCTAACGGGATTTCCCACGGTCTAAATGAAAGTGTGGAACTCATTCGATTGAGTTTAGCAAATTCATCCGGACTAAGTGAATCCGATAAAAATAATGATGCCGGAAGGATGGAACCGTGGGATCTTAACCGGTGTCGTTATAATCAACTTTAAGATTTGTTTTAATTAAAGTATTGAAAACACTTGGAAATTAAGATTTTCTCTAAACCAAAACACTTTTCTCATCTCCTGATTTATGATTTCTAAAACTAAACCTCTGCAACAACAAGGAGCTCGGAGCATGGTGGGCAGCACGGCTATCGTCATCAGCAAAACCTGAGTCTACTTCAGCAAAACTTTCTTAGAATTAAACAACCAAGCCATAGGATTTCGAGGTAGTTTGCCTAGTGTAACATAAATCCTCAACCTTTTGTTAAGCATTTGCACTACAAATTAAGCCCTAACCGGTCTTAGGATTCCGAGGTAGTCGTCCGGTACGACAATAAACCCTCACATCTTCGAGGCTATTTGTTTGATTTTATCATACAAATATAAGCCCTAATTAATTAAAATTGGCAAGATCAAAACATTTAAATAAATATTAGGACTTTCCTAAACTCAAGCCAAACAATAGGATAGTCGGGAAATTACTAAAGTTCGCTTCGAATCTGTGATTTCTCCTACTTTTCTTCCTTTGGATTCCCAAAACAAAATGTTCCAAATTTGATCCATTCCCTATTGAAATTCCAAAATTCAATCCCTTGAAAACTTAAACTTTGAAATCCTTGAGAGCGAGAATTATTGATTATTATCGAGAGTTTTCTTAGGTGATTCCCATCACTTAAGATGTAATTAACTATAGGGGCTTGCCCTTATAGGGAATTTTAAAAGAACCTGGGTAATATAAACCCTGTTTAATGCTTTCATATTAAGCGAGGGAATTTGTCGGCTTATAAAATTGGTTCGCGGACCAAACGGATGTCACAAATCTTCTAGTTTATTTAATCGAGCCCCACCGTCGAGCGGTGTGTCTATCCTTAGGGATAGATACACGGTTTGTGGTGCGGTGTTCGTTTATATAAACCATTTGGGATGTGAGATCGGTTTAATCTCATATCTTAAAACCTTCAAATTTAAAATTATTTTCAAAATCAAATACTACTTTTCAAAATTATTTATTTAAATTAAATTAAAAATTCGCCGACAACTTCTGTTAGGCGACCCCCTTTTCAAAATAAAACACACAACCTAAAAATATGCCGACAATTTCTGGCGACTCCGATGGGGAATATTCCTCTCTCCATTATAATCAAATAATTCTGCTTTCAAAAATCGGTAGTGCATCCATGTCCTTAGTGGATCAAACTACTCTTCTTTCCGTTGGAATACTATGTTCATTTCTACTTTGAATAAGTATAGCCAACATTCTCTCGGATTTAGGAGCCACTGTTTAGACACCCCTAAACAGAGAGGTTCCGAGATCCTTTTACCTCATTTACGAGGTGGGGTGGACCCCCAATAGGTGTTAGTTTAGGAATGATCCTTCGAGTCGAGAAGTCTTGCTTAAGACTCTCTTTTCCTTTCCAACTCCGAATCAGATTCCTTGCCTTCTCTACACCTTTGAACATTCCGTTCTAAATAAACAAACCCTCTAATAAGTGATTCTTTTAACAAATGATTCCTTCTTATAAATACATGAACAAGAATGTGTTCGGACTCTTTTCAATTCCTTTCTTTTCGTCCTAAAGAAAAGAAGCATAACTTGGGATCGACAACCGGAATCTACCTCGCGAAATGGAAGCCCGAAACCGATTTTCTCCTTCACCAATGGACCGAACTTCGCCGTCTATAAGGATGAGCTGCCCGACAATGGGATCATCCGATTTGGACAAGGGTTTGAAAACACGAATGTCAAGATCACCGACGTCTCCCTCTTTGCAGCGACGAACAAGGTATCCGAAGCCGAGGAGCCGCCGCTGAGTTCAACCTTAGGTCGACCCAAGAGTTTCCTCCCCGCAAAGGATCCCGACTAGGAGGAGTACTCGCCGTCCGCGGGAGGACCGTTCTTACTACCCCACCTGGTCTAGTTGTTTCCGCACCTACCCCGACTTACGCCAAATCAAAGGGGAAAGAAATCCGGAACTATGGTAAACCCGTTACCGTGGAGGGTACGAGTTCTTCTGTAAGACCTTCGTTTTCGAAATCGGGTCCAGTTCAAAGATTCCATCACTGATAAGGACCCAAAGAAGAAACAGAAGTAGAAGGATCGCTAGAGAAGCCAGAGCCGCTGAAATTGCTTTCCTAGAGGAAATTCCAGAGCTGCCAGAATATACACCGCTGCCGCCTGAGTACATACCACTCTTGGGAGGAAGCAGGTTCCATCCCCTCTCCGCCGCAGAGGATGAGGAGAATGTTCGCAAGATTGCTGCCACGTTACCTCAGCCCGCATATTACAACGATAGCCGCAAGAAAAGAACTAGAACTACGCCGTTTGCTCGACTGCAAACTTTGGTAGAAAAGTTAGCAAAGAAGGAAAAATGCCCCGTATCGGAGATTCTACGAAGGATAGGGCGGGTGCCAGTCAAATCCCGTCTTGGGCCCCGAGTAGAACCCGCCGTCATGACAGAAAAGCCGAGTAAAAGAATGAAGGCTAGTCCGCTCGTCGTAGTCTCGGGATTATAGATTAGGGAGGATACCATCTTCCGAGCATTTGGCCGACGGACCATCCGGTCCTAGACCTTCGTCGCTAGAAGGATGGTATGGCGTCCCACTGCGGGCGATTAAGATTGAAACGACGGCCCGAGAAAGAAAGTCTCGCCACGAGGCTGGAATGCGAAGAAAGTGCTACTGCGATAAAGGGGACTCGTGAAAAGGGGACCCGGCAGCTATCGCACGACAACCGCAATGACACACAGAAAGCCCCGCTAGAAGATGCCATGGAAAAGTTGAGAACCGATATCCGACGGTTGGCAAAAGAAAGAGAAGAAAAGTTCGGAGATGAGATTGATTCATCGGAATTCATGGACGACGAATATGCGAGAAATCAACATGGTTGAGACACGAGCTTCATCGGCTTCGCAAGGTGCTCCTGCGGCCGCAGAAGAGAGGAGCCGGGCCGATGAGAAGACGGCTTCGGGAAAAAGACGACACGATCGCTCAAATGGCGAAAAAGATGGAAGAGATGGCCGTAGCTCTGGCCACTCTCCAGAGTCAAGTACAACCACAAAGAGAGACACCCCCAGAGGTCATTCACATTGTAGACGGAGGAAAGGAGATTACATCCGTCAATGGGGATGATCAGCTGAAAAAGGATACAACACAAAGTATGATCCCCGAAAAGGATATCAAGAACTTGGTGGAACAGCAGGTGCGAGAAGCCTTAGCACAATCGAAGAGCGGGGCATCCATTCGGACGGGTAGACCTTACCCAGAAGAATTCGACATTGTCCAATACTCGAAAGGCTTCGTACCACCTCTGTTCAAGACCTTTGACGGAACCGGGAACCCCCGACAGCATGTTGCACACTTCCGTGCCAGTTGTTGCAATGCCGGCGGGAGCGATGCATTACTCTTCCGACAGTTCGTCAGCAATCTATCAGGAATCGCCTTCGGCCGGTATGCGGAATTACCAAATGGTTCGGTGAAGACGTTCTCGGAACTAGAGAACCTCTTCATCGAGCGATTCGGCGGAGCTCGGCACCACATCACTATAGGTGATTTAGTGGTAGAGAAACAAAGGCCGAACGAAACTTTGGTGGATTACATACTTCGATGGAGGAACTTAAGCATGAAGTGTGAACCACAACCGCAAGAACAACATGCGATCGGCATCTTACTTAAAAGCATTCACGGCCCGATAGCACTTCTCCTCGAGGGATTCACTATTAAGACTTTCGAGAAGTTGTTAAGCAAGGCCGGGAGCTTGCAAGAAGAGGCGAAGCGACTAAGTTTCGCCGACAAGACGGACAAGCGAAGCCGGTGAAGACCTTCGAAAAGAAATCCGGGATCGTTGCAGCGGTTGACAAAGGCAAGCAACCGATGCAAATACCACCGAACGGCCGCGAGCAACCACAACAGAATTACCGAGCAACCCCGGCCCGGCTATCGGTCATCTCCACGGTATGAACGGCCGCCTCGTCCGCAACGTACATTAAGGGAGCTTCGAGCGAGAGAATATCCGTTCAAGAATGAAGCAGTACCAAAAATGTTCCGTAGTCTGATGAAGACTCCAGATTTCCAGCTGTCAGAGCCTAAAAGACCAGAGGAAGTCAACAAGAAAGGTGATCCCAACTTTTGCCCCTTCCACCGGATGCTTGGGCACAAGATAGAAGATTGCATTACCTTTAAAAGTTGGCTCAACGACAACCTTCGGAAAGGGAATATAACGATCCAGAAGGAATACATGAAGGAACCCCAGAAAGGAGGTTCCGTCAATGTTATCTCAACTGATCCCGTCATTCCGATAGATCCCTATGCAAATGACGGTGGATGGACTACCGCCTGGACAAGGTCTTCGAAGAAGATTTTAGACAGCATCCGAACCGCCTCGGTGCGAGCTTCAATTCATAGTTCGAGACCTGTTAAGCCGGTACTATCACTTGCGATAGAAGAACCACCTCAACAGGAGACGATTGAAGAGAAGAAGAAAATCGACGAAGAAGAGAGGACCGAGACTCCTAAGGCTAGACTAGGGGCCGCTTATCCTAGGATAGTTGTTTCCGATTCGGGGAGAAATCCCTCGAACCTCCGATTTTGTATGATTATCTGCTCACTTCGGTGGGATCATATAATGATAAGGGTGATGGCGTTGGCTACGTTTTGACAGTTTCTAACGATTACGTAACTAGCGACAATCCGGACATCAATTTCGATACCAACGACGATTCTCAAATCATACATGATCTCGACGAGCAAAATAACAAAGAAGACATCCATCAAGGAGGCTACGAGAGCTCAACAAGCAACGAATCTATTTGCGAATTTCAAGGAGCTCCAGTCACAATAGAGTTAGAGCCTTCAGATTCGAGGATAATCCGGAAGAGCCCGTCATTCCGATCCGGGAGGAGATACCGACAAGCTCAACGCTAGATTCGGAAGAAATTACGAAGTCAACTCGAGAAGTGGAAAAGTTCTACCTCCAAGAATGGGTCCAAAAGACAAAGGAAAGCGGTGGTTGTTCAAGAAGAACCAACCCCGGCAGAAGAAATACCCATTCGAGAAGAAGCCGAGACGCATGAAAATAAAGTGGACTACAACGTACTAGCCCATCTTAGGAAACTACCGGCCAAACTGAGCATTTACGATGCTCTCATCTTATTAAAGGAGATGAGAGAAGCTCTGATCAAAGCCTTACTTGATCCAGAAATTTGTTTAGCTCAAATGGCCGGAGATTCCTTAGATGAGGTTTGTTCGTTAAAGGAACGACGAGGTGTTACCTTCACGGACAATGACCTACTACTTGGGACAGCAGATCACAACCGACTGTTGTACATTTCAGTTACAATTGGGAAGTTTACGCTCTCCAGACTATTGGTGGATCCAGGAGCATTAATCAATATAATGAGTCTTCGAACGCTAGCATACTTGGAAATTGATGCTCGTGAGCTCGAAGCAGACAAAATGTTATTAAGAGGATTCAACCAGAAAGGAGAAAGAGCCCTTGGGTCAATAACGCTACTAATGAAGACCGGTGACTTAGCAAAGACAACCGCAAAATTTCACATAATCGATTCAGAAACATCGTTCAACGCTCTACTGGGCCGACCATGGATACATGAAAATAGGATGGTACCATCATCTCTACATCAGTGCATTAAATACTACGATGGAGGGGAACAGTGCATCAAAGGTGACTTGCAACCATTCTCCGTACATGAGATTGGAATCCATGAAGACGCAGCTTATTATGCACCGCCAAAGAAAACAATCTTCTCCAGAGATACCATAATAAATGAAGCAAAGAAAGTTCGGGAAAACGAAGAACCTGAAGTTCTAGTCCAACAGTCACTCACCACTCCCTTACGGCGAGATGGTGAAGGTTTCTCCACAACTCGCATCCGAGGTCGAGGCCGGGGACGAGGTTGTGGTAGAGACGTTAGGACGAGTTGGACGGAGGAAACCAGCCATCAATGTTGATTGGGAAGATAGTTCGAAGAAGAAAAAGAAATCAAACAAGAAGCAGCGACAATAAGTCAGAAGAAGCCGCAATTCAAGATCTCTCTCGAAGATGAGAAGAACGAAGAATACAAATCAATGCACGAAAAGATTAACCACTACGTACATACTATGACCCTAACCCCGATCTAGTCTAACAAGATCGAGGGTATGGTGGTCAAAGAGATACGTAGCAACGGTGCAAAACCAATCAAGTTCTACCGTGGTGCTTCTACCTCCAAAACTGAAAATAATGTACAATTTGAAGATGTCACTTCATCAGAATTAATGGAATTACCTTTTGAGTGGTACTCTCCCTGTGTTCAAAATTTAATTCAACGTGGTTTCTTACCTCGACAATGGACAAAAGGCCAATCACAACATTTTGAAAAATTATGGAATAACTCCGGTCGTCCACCCAATTCAAAGTATGGACTCGGATTCGGCACGGTAGGATCGGTTGACGATACCGAATTTTGCTTGGTTGTCACTTGCGAATCCAATGAAAACCGCATGGAAACTACGGACGAACTCGAAGATGTACAAATTGGAGACGCTCCACCGAATTCGAAGAAGAGATTAAATCTACGATAGATGAGTTAACGGAAGTTAACTTAGGTACTAGCGAAGAGCTTAGACCTACCTTTGTTAGCTCCTTACTCAATAAAGAAGACTCCGAAGAAATAATCAAATTATTAATGGAATTTAAAGATCTGTTTTGCTTGGAACTATGATGAGATGCCGGGATTAGCTCCGGAGGTTGCGGTCCATAAGCTAGGAGTGGATCCTACTTCGTCTCGGTCGGACAAGGTCCCGGAAGAATGCGTCTAGAAATCGAACAACAAGTCATAGCCGAAGTTAAAAAGCTAATAGACGCTAAATTTGTCCGTGAAGAACAATACCCGACTTAGTTAGCCAATGTGGTGCCGATCAGAAAGAAGAATGGTCGGATCGAGATCCGTGTGGACTTCGGAGATTTAAACAAGGCATGTCCAAATGATGAATTCCCTCTACCGATCCCGGAATTAATGATCGACATTGCTTCAACACATGAAATATTCTCGTTCATGGATGGATCTTCGGGATACAACCGGATAAAAATGGCTCCGGAAGATGAAAAGCTTACAGCATTCAGGACGCCGATCGGAGTATTTTGCTACACAGTAATGCCATTCGGACTGAAGAACGCAGGAGCAACCTACCAAAGAGCAATGACAAGAATTTTTGATGATCTCATCCACAATCAAGTCGAATGCTACGTGGACGATGTGGTCATCAAAAGCAAAGTAAAGGAAAACCACCTGTATGATTTGAGAATTGTTTTCGAACGATTAAGACAATTTAACCTTAAGATGAATCCGTTAAAATGCGCCTTCGGCGTCACCTCCGAGAAATTCTTAGGATTCGTTGTCCGACATTGTGGAATTGAAATCGACCCGGAAAAGATTAAAGCTATCTTAGAAATGCCGCCTCCTAAAACCTTAAAACAACTACGATCATTTCAAGGGAAGCTGGCATATCTTCGACGCTTTATCTCAAACCTGTCGAGTAGGTGTCGACCTTTCTCGGCACTAGTTAAAAAGGACGCCAAATTTATTTGGGAAGAGAAATGCCGGAAGGCCTTAGAGGACATTAAGCAATATATAATGACACCTCCTGTCTTAGCGGCCCCGGTCTCGGGTAGACCGTCGATACTTTACACCGCGGCTTTAGACGACTCTCTCGGAGCCTTGTTGGCCTGTGTCGATGATGAGGGTAAAGAAAATGCTCTTTACTACTTAAGCCGTCGTTTACTTCCGACGGAAGTAAAGTATCCCGCAATTGAAAAACATTGTTTGGCCCTGATCTTCGCCTCTCAAAAGCTCAGGCACTACATGCTTTCTCATAAGGTCAACCTGATCTCGAAATTTAATCCATTGCAATACTTGATGACTCGTCCAACACTTTTCGGCAGACTTGCCGGATGGTCAATGATATTATTGCAATTCGATATAACTTTCGTGCCTCCGTGTGCCGTGAAGGGACAAGTCTTAGCGGACTTCCTCGCAGAGCACACCCTTTGCCGGCCGAATCTCCTCTCAATGACGATCTGCCAGATGAACAAATAATGAATCTAGAAGACCTTGATGATCGACGTTGGGAATTATATTTCGACGGAGCATCTTCAGCGCACAAAGACGAAGAATCGCAAGTGATAGTGCCCGGTAAGGCAGGAATCGAGCTAATTTTTATAACACCGGAGTGGGGGATGTTAAGATACTCCTACCACTTGACAGAGCCGTGTACAAACAACGAAGCAGAATACGAAGCCCTCATAACGGGACTGGAATTAACTATTCAAATGGGGATAACAGACATCAACATCTACGGGGATTCACAGTTAATCATTCAATAGATCGCCAGACAGTACAGAATTTTAAAGCCAAGACTCGAGCAATACTTCCAGTATGCCATACAGTTGTTGGAATAGATTCCAAATGTAACGATCTACAAAATTCCCAGAAAAGAAAATGCTTTAGCAGATGCTTTAGCCCGTCTTGCAAAAGAATTTGCCTGTTTGCAAGATGAATCAGTGGAAGTGTCAGTTCACGGACGTCGAGTCCTATCACGGCTCAACATAGACACAATACACAAATCGAAAAAGAAAAAGAATCGATTGCAGCGAGTGACGGAAAACACGGAAGATTGGCGACGGCCATTGATGAACTACTCGCAAACAGGAAAGCTACCGGACGATAGGTCGCTAGCCCATCGGATCAAGAAAAGAACTCGTCTTACGCATTAATAAACAACACATTGTACGGAAGGTCTTTTGATCAAATGTGGCTAAGATGCCTAAGCGGGTCCGAGGCCCGTGAAATTGTTAAGGAGGTGCATTCGGGACTTTGTGGCGCTCACCGGTCGGGTCCGAAGATGAAAATGAAAATTAAAAGACTAGGGTACTACTGGCCCTCGATGATGACCGACTGCATGAAAATCGCCAAGAGCTGTCACCAATGCCAAGTGCACGGAGTGGTTCTACACCAACCTCCAAATGTGCTGCACCCGACAATTGTGTCGTGGCCATTTGAATGTTGGGGCACAGATATAGTGGGTCCGATAGAACCACCATCTTCAAAAGGACATCGCTTCATTCTTGCAGCTACAGATTACTTTTCCAAGTGGGCAGAGGCAGTTCCACTTAGAGAAGTGAAAGCACACCACGTGCTACGGTTTTCAAGAACCAAGTTGTCTACCGTTTCGGAGTGCCGCGCAGGATCATCTCGGATAATGGGTCGGCATTCGAAGCACGCAAATCAACAATTTTGTCGGAAGACACGGAATCGACCGGCGATACTCGAAAATTTACTACCCAAGAGCAAACGGCCTCGCCGAGGCTTTTAATAAAACTCTTGTTCAAATCTTAAAGAAAACCTTGGACGATAATAAGAGAAATTGGCACGAGAAGTTGTTAGAAGCCTTATGGGCCTACGGACAACCTTCGAACTCCTACTCGAAGCTACACCTTACGCTCCGGTGTATGGGTCCGAGGCGGTGTTACCTTTAGAGGTTCGGCTTCCTTCACTCGAATTGCGAGTTGCAAATAAGATCACGACGGAAGAGAACGCCAAATTACGACTAGAAGAATTAGAAAGCCCGGAAGGGAAAAGACTTGCAGCGCGACAGAGAATTTAGAATTATACCAAGCTAAGATGGTTCAAGCCCATGACGGATCGGGTCCGCCCAAGAACCTTCAAAGTTGGTGACTTAGTTCTCGTTCTCAAAAGACCTATTCTTGCACACCGCAAGATAGGAGGAAAATTTGAACCCACTTGGGAAGGACCGTTCGTGGTTGAAGCAAGTATACTCGGGAGGTTCCTACCGACTAGTGAATTGCTAGGGAGAACGACATATGCTTCCGATCAACGGACGATACTTGAAAAAGTATTACGCTACTCGATGTTTTGAAGGAATGAATTCTTCATCCCTAAGAAACACGGGCGAAGTAATTACTTATGATTGGGTCTGAACCCAGAAAAATAATAAAATGTGCTAAAATAAATAAAATCATGATAATAAAGTTTTCCTTGTTTTCTTTTCCAAAATCAAAATCTCTTCCCTGATCTTATCCTACTTCATTCCTGTTAAATTTAAAAATATAAAAAAATATATATATAAATATGTCTTTAATAAACATTTTCTTAATGTTCTTGTTCTTAGTACAGCCCCTGATCCTTTTCCTTGTCTTTTCGCAGAGGAATGTCGAACGGGCGGTTGGTCCTGAACTTTAAGAATGGCGTAAGCCTTGCACTCAATGAAAAGAGGGTGAAAGATGGAGCGATAATCGAGATTGACTCAGATTTTGCACCGACGGAGCCTACGAGTACGAGGAAAGTGACCGGGTCCCAGTTGACCGAGAAGAACTGCCGCGGCGGACGAGTGATGAAAGTGGGTGGCCCAAGCCACCAATCCAAGGCAGAAGAAAAGAAAAGCAAATGCGAAGATGATAAGAAAATGAAGTCCGTAGTCGCTACGGCGGAGGGCGAGGCTTGTCGGCGCCGTGCCCACGAGAGATTCAAGAAGTTCGAAGGGCTACTCTCACGGCAACGCAACGAAGAAATAAGAATCGCCGTATCCGTAAGATGTTAACAAAACTAGTCGCGGACCGGCGCGACGAGACGATTGCTAATGCCGATACATACATTTCGAGGACACCGGTTCACCGGGAACCCGAAGAAAGGAGGCCGGCTCCTAGGATAACGAAAGGACCGGGGAAATCTCGGAAAGACCGGAAGAAAGAAGGCTACCACGCCACCGGATAGAACCACCAGTGATGCATGACCTTGTTGCGAAGCAACCCCGGGGATGTCCCGAAAGGCATCATCCCCGAGGAGCCGAGGTATGCGGGAGAACGTGAAGGGATTGAACCGTATATCCCACAATATGTCACAAGGCCTCGCCATCCGCGGATCATTTCGGAATACGAGCTGGAGAGAATGCGGAATGTTGAAAAGAAAACCTTTGAATACTTCGAGAGAATTAAAGGTAGAAGAATCAATATACTAGAGGGCCTCGAGCTACATACGGACGTATTCTCGGAGTATGAACAACGAGCAAATCGTGGATTGCATCCGGGATTTGAAAAGAATGGGCCGAGCGAGGCCGCCTAAGGAAAATACCTACTCGAACCCCGGAGATGGATGCCGGGGAAGGGAAGAATCACAATACAATGCGGATGCTTGCTACAACTTTCTTCGAAGACAGGAAGGGAAACCCACCGGGAATACTCCATCATGGGCAAGTGGATCCGATGCCATTAGTCATCAAGAGAATGGTAAAGAGATTGATAACATGGAGGGTACTGCCGGCGGATTGCATACCCAATAGTTGCATTATCAACATCTACAAACGAGGTGATCGCATACCCCCACACATAGATCACCACGACTTTGTCGGACCTTCTCGCACGCTCTCTTTCCCGAACGAGTGTAACATCATGTTCGGATCCGACCTCCGGATAGCGGGCCCGGGTGAGTTCCGAGGGCCGGTGAAGATACCTTTACCGGTAGGTTCCGTCATGATGCCGAAGGGCAACGGAGCGGATATCGCTAAGCATTGCATACCAGGAGTACCGATGAAGCGGATCTCGGTTACTTTCGGGAGAATAGATGACGGGAAGACACCTTACCATTTCCAGCCGGACCCGCAGCTAGAGAACCTCCGGCCTTACGAGTCGTGAGTTACATGGGAAATATCACACCTCCAACGTACATCCAGCTCGGCATCCTTGCCAAGGATGGCTTGGAAGGTGATGTTATTAACCGTGTACCCCACTATTCAGACATGGATTTTTGACAGATGCTTCTTTGATGGATCAACAAAGATCATACATAGTCCGTTTTGAGTCTACATGGATTGTATGAGATGTATTCCAGATCGAGTTGTATGATGTATTTTCAACATGATTGGAATGAAAGTGACCATGTCACATTTTTGGCCTTCATCTCTTTTGTGCAAATTGACTGGGAAACGGCATTAAAGTTAAATGAACTTCGAACAAAGAACAGAAAAGAAAAAAAAAGAAGAATAAAAGAAAACTTTCCTAAAAAAAATCTAAAAATGACGAACACCAAATTCACATGAACATTAAATAAACAATAAAGTAAAATTTGAATCATTAAAAGATAAACAAAATCAACATAAGTGTTAAATCAAATCTCAAATCAAATTCTCAATCAGATTTCGAATCCAATCTCGATCAAATTTCAAATTTGATCTTCCAAATTTCAAATCAAATCTTAAATCAAATCTCAACCGAGTTCAAACTCATCCTTCCAAATCTCAAATTCAATTTCTTCCAGATCTCGAATCAAATAGCAATCAAATTCAAACTTTTGGGTCGAGGATTTTACATCCAAGACTGCACTGCTTTAGGATTCTTCCCTATTGCACTGAAATACATCAAATTCAAATTTTTGGGTCGAGGATTTTACATCCAAGACTGCACTGCTTTAGGATTTCTTCCCTATTGCACTGAAATACATCAAATTCAAACTTTTGGGTCGAGGATTTTACATCCAAGACTGCATTGCTTTAGGATTCTTCCCTATTGCACTGAAATACATCAAATTCAAACTTTTGGGTCGAGGATTTTACATCCAAGACTGCACTGCTTTAGGATTCTTCCCTATTGCACTGAAATACATCAAATTCAAACTTTTGGGTCGAGGATTTTACATCCAAGACTGCACTGCTTTAGGATTCTTTCCTATTGCACTCTGAAATACATCAAATTCAAACTTTTGGGTCGAGGATTTTACATCCAAGATCGCACTTGCTTTAGGATTCTTTCCCTATTGCACTTGAAATACATCAAATTCAAACTTTTGGGTCGAGGATTTTACATCCAAGACCGCACTGCTTTAGGATTCTTCCCTATTGCACCTGAAATACATCAAATTCAAACTTTTGGGTCGAGGATTTTACATCCAAGATCGCCTTGCTTTAGGATTCTTTCCCTATTGCACTTTGAAATACATCAAATTCAAACTTTTGGGTCGAGGATTTTACATCCAAGCTGCACTTCTTTAGGATTCTTTCCTATTGCCTTGAAATACATCAAATTCAAACTTTTGGGTCGAGGATTTTACATCAAGATCTGCCTTTGCTAGGATTCTTTCCTATTGCCTTGAAATACATCAAATTCAAACTTTTTTGGGTCGAGGATTTTACATCCAAGACTGCATTTGCTAGGATTCTTTCCTGTGCCTTGAAATACATCAAATTCAAACTTTTGGGTCGAGGATTTTACATCCAAGATCGCACTTCTTTAGGATTCTTTCCCTATTGCACCTGAAATACATCAAATTCAAACTTTTGGGTCGAGGATTTTACATCCAAGATCGCACTCGCTTTAGGATTCTTTCCCTATTGCACTCGAAATACATCAAATTCAAACTTTTGGGTCGAGGATTTTACATCCAAGACTGCACTCGCTTTAGGATTCTTTCCCTATCGCACTCGAAATACATCAAATTCAAATTTTTGGGTCGAGGATTTTACATCCAAGACCGCATCGCTTTAGGATTCTTTCCCTATTGCACCTGAAATACATCAAATTCAAACTTTTTTGGGTCGAGGATTTTACATCCAAGACTCGCACTGCTTTAGGATTCTTTCCTATTGCACTCGGAATACATCCAATTCAAACTTTTGGGTCGAGGATTTTACATCCGGGATCGCACCGCTTTAGGATTCTTTCGCTACAGCAATGAAATACATCAAAATCAAACTCTTGAGGTTAAGGATTTTACATCCAATACCGCATTGCTCTGAGATCTCTCCTCATTGCAATAATTCAATCTGATCAATTCAATTTTCTTTCGAGGTTGAAGATGTTACATCTAAAACCTCAGAATTCTAATTTTCATTTCAAATCAAATCCCTCAAATTAATTTTGACAAAACTTCAATCTAAATTAAAACTCCAAACTAAAATCCAAGCTCACACATCAAAACTTAAATTGAAACAAAATAAAATCTAAATTGGAATTCTCCTGAGTCATGTGATTTGGGATTCACCTCCTTTTCCTTTCCTGGCGAGAGTTCAGGTATCTCCAGTTTTGGGAACATACCCGATACTCCCCAGCGGAAATTCTTTTGCTTTGTCCTAAGTTTGTCACTTGGACGTTTGTGTTGGTTTTGTTGATCGCTTCGGTCAACACCAATACGCGCGGTGTGCTCCGTCAGCTCACCACACCTATTGGGGGTCCATTTGTTGACCTCATTTTTGATGAGGTCTTCTCTTCTTCTTTTTAGTGCTTAGGATCTAGCCTTAGGCTTTTCCTTCGACTATCTTAGAGGACTAGAATTGGGACCCACCTTTTAGAAACTCAAACCACTTCTTAACTCCCTTCAAACTCCACAAACTTGACTATAGACCCCTAATCACCTAGAGGGTTGAAATCAAATGTGGAAGTTTAAGGATGAGTTCCTATAGGACTCTTTGGCCTTAGGACCGCCTACAGGTGGCTCGGTCCGGTGAAGGGGCCGACTTACACACACACTACACTTATACACTACACTTTCACACATCTCCTAAAACCACACCCATACCCAACTTGACCTCCCGACTCATGAAGGTGATTCACACGGATGGTCCTTAACCCCTAAGCCCTCGGCAAGAGGGTTAGGAACAACATAATGAATACACAAAATGAGTCCTCTCATGGCTCATATGGGCTTAATATGGCTTCATGGCTCAACCTAAACGATTCCATGTCACTTAAATTTGATTAATCTTCATTTTTTCAAAATTTCAGTTTTTGGCCCCCGGGACCCGGACCCTCCTAACCTACCAAAAGCCCTGAATAGCTCAAAATCTCCAAAATTCCTAAATCACCCAAAATTCCTCAAAATTGATCTTAAACATTTCCATACCACTCAAATTGATCATCCATACCCAAAAATACGAAAAATTCCAAAAATACCTCCCAATACCCTCCAAATACCCAAAATACCCCTCTTGACCAAAAAATCCAAAAATTCAAAAAATTCCCAGAAAATTTCAGAAAATCCCAAATATTCCCAATTTCATTTTGTCCAACTACACCATGGGCCAATTTTGTCAATTTACCCTACTTTTGTCAAAACCCCCAATTCGACCCATTTTAACCCTAAGTGAACCCAATGTCAAACCAAACCTACCCAATTGACCCAAATTCTGGTCCAATTCAGTTCTAAACTTCAATTCAACATTCCCAACACCAATCTAGACCAAATTCAAGTCCAATTTGATTGACATTTGGATCCAATTTCACTTTTGGCCTTAAAGCCCAATTTGGACCCATGACCCAAACCTAACCCAAACTCACCCAATTCAAGCTCCAATTAACCCCAAATCTTTTCTAAATCTTCCTTAACATTCCCAAAAATAAAACACTAACATTATTTGCCCAAAATTTAGACCCAAACCCCACTCAAATTCAACCCAAGGCTAAAAGGCCCATTTTTGACCTAAACCCAAACCTAACCCAAATGAGCCCAAACCCCGAAATCAAAGTCCAACCAAAGTCAAAACCTCTTTGAAACACTCCCATAAATATTTCTCGACATTAATTTTACATCAATTTCAACCCTAGCCCAACATTGGCCCAAGTTAGCCCAATTTGACCTACATAGGCCCACTTACCAAATAAATCCAAATTCAAACCAATTCAACCCCAAATCACACCAAATTGACTCCAAGCCCTTCATAGAACATCCCTAAACCAATTATAACACTTATTTGACAAGGTCCTTCACAAAATCTTCACCCAAATGCCCATCCTAAAATCAAAAAGCCCATTCCCCTTAAACTTTCCTAAAAGCCCACTCCCTTCAAATTCAAAAGCCCAAATTCATCTAAAGCCCACATGGCACTTCCCCTCATCATCCATTTAATCAAAATTGCCCCTAAGTTTCAAAATCATCAATTAAACAATTCCAAATCAAGCCCCATACAAATTCCCATCAAAATATCAAAATTTTCTTAAATCCTTTTTTATGAAATTGACCCAAGCTTTTCCCAAGCCAAATGGAGCCAAGGATGAGCCATTCACAAGCCATATGGAGCCATGAAAGTTTGGCATGTGACCATGCCATTAATGGCAAAAGGAGGAGGTCCTTTAACCATCTCCTAAAAGTCATTAGCCTTAAGCATGTTTCCCCCTTAACCAAGATTTAATCCAAATATTCTTGGATAAGGACATCACCACCTCTTGACCAGCTAGTCTAACTGATCTTCTCAGCCCAAGACCAGCCATGGGGAGGTGCACCCAACCCAAACCAATGGGTTGACCAAATTGAAGCCAAAATGACCCCTTCTCCATTCCATTTTAATTCAAAGCCTTTACACATGTCAAACTCCAATCGACTTCACCAACTTCAAGCCCCGGACTCCCCGACCCCGAAGGTGACCCATGCTCGCCGGCCACTGCCCGGATCGCCGGAAAACACCATGGCCGAGACCTCGGGAGGAGCCAAACTTTGGAATTCCACCTTGCTCGAGCCGCCCCATGCCCAATGGCCACCATGGTCGTTCTTCCCATGACCAGAAGCAGTCGATCCCAACCCTCGGCCATCCCCGGGAGGCTCTCCAGCCACCTCTATTTAAACCCGACCCCCTCACGGCCATGAGATGAGAGTTGCACAAACCTTGCCGAAACTCTGCCAAAATTGTTCCAAACCTTCTCCACCCTTAGAGCAGCTTGATCCCCGATGTCAATTTGCCCTAATCCCCACCGACAAAACCCAATTTCTCAACCGAAATTCCACCCAAAACCAGGACACTTCTCCACAGTGAGCCAATCCCCAAATTGATTGGTTCTACACCTTCACCGTACCGGGGAAGGTGTCCACCAGCAAAAGCCCCATCTCCAGGCCTCCCAGTTGCTCCAGCCTCCAAGCTTTGTGATCGGCTGTGGTCGAAATCCAACCTAGACAATTCACCAGACCAGGAGACTTCATTTGGAGCTTGCTAGGATCCAATCGAAGGTGCAACAACTCTCAGATTGAAGCCACACTTCTCTGAGCAAAGGTATGAGCTAATTCTTCATCCCGAGCTTCTAGAGATTCTCCATTTCAAATGCTTTAATTTCAATGCATGATAGCCGTATAGATGTGTTCGTCTCTTCAAGACGAATCCATAGAAGCATAAGAACATGAAAATCCATTGAGTATCGAGTGAGATATTAGGGATTTAGTGTGGACGGCTCTCGGGTGAGGACACTTGGGGACGATGAATGGATGCCGTTCATTTAATACACGCGCGGACGGACGGCCAGGATCGCGTCGGATCAGAAGACGGAACGATACAGCGGGCCCCGGAGCGCCGAGTCGATGGCGGCGTCGAATGGGAGCGCGCCACGCGGCGTTTCGGAGCTGCCGAGGTTGACGCGGCGCCGCGTGGATAAATAGAAAATTAGGGATTTTTTCCGATTTATTTAATTCCCTAAACTTCAAAAATTCAAAACTTTGTGTAGAAAAATCAGAACAATAAAATAAAAATACCCTCTTGCTCAGTGAACAGAGGAGAAAAATGTTGAAAAGAAATCATTTAATTTCATTAAGTATTTTATTTTTTATAATTTATTTACTCTCTGCATACTTTTAATTCTCCATGCATGTATACAATTCACCATGACATGAGACCATAGGGCTTTTGAAGCCTCTGAATTTGGGAACATTCCCTGAATTTTACAAAGTCAGAGGCCATCCCTATGAAGAGTTATTGATTTTTCAAATTCATGTTACTGTTTTGAGTATTTTAATTCCAATAAATAGCATGTTATGAAATAAATTCTAGGAAAATTTGATAATGTTCCTTATGACTAGAGAACCCTAGGAAAAATAGGTTTTGAGTTAGTTCATTTAAAACAACCATAATTGGCTTAAACACTCAAAATAGGTCTCTAATTAATTAGAGCTTAACATAAATTAAATTGACTTCAAATCAATTCTCCACTAACCTTTAGGATCAGAGGAACCCACCATAAAAATTTGAGGTCAATTGGACTTGGTTAGCCCCACTAATTGGGTTGATTAAGCCACTTAGTCATTTTAAACTTTAAAAATTCATAACTTTCAAAATACCTTTCAAAAATTCACCAAATTGGTTTTAGAGCCTCTCTGATATCAGGGGAATTTAAGAAAATTAAAATTTCAATTTTCTAAAAAAGTTGATTTTTTAATATTATTTTAATATTTTAATAATTAAAAAATAATAAAAATCACAAAAATAATAAAATTCACCAAAATGTCACATTTTGAATTTTAATCACTTAGGAACAAACCCCATATTTTTCTTAGGTTTATTTAGTGAGATATTAAATTTTAAAGCTCTAGGGTAATTTTAAAATTAAAAAAATGTATTTTCTAGCATTTTCACTAAAATAATTATAATAAATCATAGAAAAATCAAAAAATTGTAGAATTTGATTCTCTGATTTCCTTGATATTAGAGAGATTTTTGAAAAATATAAAATTCATTTTTCAACATTTATTTTGTTTTTAAATTAATTAACACTCCAAAACTTAAAATAATTATAATAAAAATAATATAATTCAAAAAATCACCAAAATTGGTCTAAGTGGTCCTCTGGTCATTAGGAATGTCCCCTAATTTTCTTAAGGATAGAAACTTTCCCTTGGTCATGTTATTAAATTTTCCTTGGAAATCTCTATTTTCTACCAAAAATAATTATATAAATAAATTAAATACAGAAAAATCACATTTTCTCCTCTCATGTCTTTATTGACATATGAGTGAAGTCATATAAAAATTTCAAGTTCATTTGAGTTCAATTTAGTGAGTTATGAAATTATTAAGCTTAAAGGGCAAAATGGTAATTAAAATTTTAACCTTTAATTAAAACTTTAGGTTTAATAAAAAAAATTAATAAATAAAATATTTGATCCTAATCTGATTTGGATGATTGAAATTTAAATGATTAAAGGGTAGAAACCCATTAAGCAATTTAAAATGATTAAACCTTAATTAAATAGTTGATTAAATTTGGAAGAATAATAAAATTGGAATTATTAAAATAGGGATATTATTAGGAAGAGATTTATTCTTTAATTTAAAAATCCCTAAATTAATTATCTCATTAATATTCAATTCTTAATTAAAATGATAACTCAAATTCAAAACATTAAAAGACTTAATCATTAAACTAAAATTAAATTATTAAACTTTTTTAAAAATTTCAATTAAAATTAAAAATAAAATTAAATTAAAAATTAAATTAAGTAAATTAAATTAAATTAAATTAAATTAAATTAAATTAAAATTAAAAGTTGAATTAAATTAAAGATTAAATTAAATTAAATTAAATGAATAAATTAAATTAAATTAAATTAAATTAAATAAATAAAATCAAATTAAATTAAGTTAAATTAAATTAAATTAAATTAAATAAAATAAAATTAAATTAAATTAAATTAAATTAAATTAAATTAAATTAAATTAAATCAGATCAAATTAATTTAATTTAACTTCAAATCAAACTAAATTGAATTAAATTAAATTAAAGATTAAATTAAATTAAATTAAATTAAGTTGAATTAAATATAACATCACCAAAGACATAAAGAATTCAAAATAAATCTAAAGCAACTTGAACACTATTCCAAATTTAAACCCATTAACTTAAATTAAATCATTTGAACACCAACTTGCCCTCGAGAGCTTTGGTTATCATAACTCCTAAATATAACATTAAATGAAATGTTACTTCACTTATAGGATATTCAAATGTCCTAATTCACTGAGCAAGATAACAAAACTTGAATCCCCGGACGATTAATTCATTTATATAATTAAATTCATTTGGACTTAAAACAATCCTGTCAGTATTGAAAAGATGTTTAAGATTCTCCTTAAGCACTTCCTCAATATGATATGATATTTATAAGAACAATTGGACTTAATTGTTCTTTGATGAAGAAAATCGTCCTCAAACCAAAACACAAAGACCTAGACGTCATAGGAAATGACTAGCTATAGGATTAGGAATTTGGTAGAAAACCATAACCCTTCCCTTAGCTTTACCTAGGAACTTGCTTAAATATTCTAATTGTGTTTTAAGTGCGGCTTGGGATGACGGGAAGACCCTCCAGGTACGCTTTTATTTTATTGCAATTTACTTTCTTGCAATTTACATTATTACAATTTATTTAACCGCATTGCACTTACTTTTCTTGCATGATAAACAACTCGTTGCATGAAAACTCACACCTTTAGGATAGCCTCTAAAACTGAAACCAAAACTAAATTAAAAGTCATTGCAAGATAAAATTCACCGCCACAACATGTCAAAATATAAAACAACTCAAAATTTAATCACAAACGGAACACAAAACTACAATTACAACTAAATTAAAACGTCCTGTTGGATGATCGGGAATACCTCGGATGATGTAACCTACATGTTGCTAACGGGATTTCCCACGGTCTAATTGAAAGTGTGGAACTCATTCGAGTTGAGTTTAGCAAATTCATCCGGACTAAGTGAATCCGATAAAAATAATGATGCCGGAAGGATGGAACCGTGGGATCTTAACCGGTGTCGTTATAATCAACTTTAAGATTTGTTTTAATTAAAGTATTGAAAACACTTGGAAATTAAGATTTTCTCTAAACCAAAACACTTTTCTCATCTCCTGATTTATGATTTCTAAAACTAAACCTCTGCAACAACAAGGAGCTCGGAGCATAGTGGGCAAGCACGGCTATCGTCATCAGCAAAACTCGAGTCTACTTCAGCAAAACTTTCTTAGAATTAAACAACCAAGCCATAGGATTTCGAGGTAGTTTGCCTAGTGCAACATAAATCCTCAACCTTTTGTTAAGCATTTGCACTGCAAATTAAGCCCTAACCGGTCTTAGGATTCCGAGGTAGTCGTCCGGTACGACAATAAACCCTCACATCTTCGAGGCTATTTGTTTGATTTTATCATACAAATATAAGCCCTAATTAATTAAAATTGGCAAGATAAAAACATTTAAATAAATATTAGGACTTTCCTAAACTCAAGACAAACAATAGGATAGTAGGGAAATTACCGAAGTTCGCTTCGAATCTGTGATTTCTCCTACTTTTCTTCCTTTGGATTCCCAAAACAAAATGTTCCAAATTTGATCCATTCCCTATTGAAATTCCAAAATTCAATCCCTTGAAAACTTAAACTTTGAAATCCTTGAGAGCGAGAATTATTGATTATTATCGAGAGTTTTCTTAGGTGATTCCCATCACTTAAGATGTAATTAACTATAGGGGCTTACCCTTATAGGGAATTTTAAAAGAACCCGAGTAATATAAACCTCGTTTAATGCTTTCATATTAAGCAGGGGAATTTGTCGGCTTATAAAATTGGTTCGCAGACCAAACGGATGTCACAAATCTTCTAGTTTATTTAATCGAGCCCCACCGTCAAGCAGTGTGTCTATCCTTAGGGATAGATACACGGTTTGTGGTGCGGTGTTCGTTTATATAAACCATTTGGGATGTGAGATCGGTTTAATCTCATATCTTAAAACCTTCAAATTTAAAATTATTTTCAAAATCAAATACTACTTTTCAAAATTATTTATTTAAATTAAATTAAAAATTCGCCGACAACTTCTGTTAGGCGACCCCCTTTTCAAAATAAAACACAACCTAAAAATATGTCGACAGCCCTTTACAAATTTTTTGATCTAAAAGCCCATTTTGAAACATAAAAACCCATTCCCCTTAAAACATTTTTAAAGCCCACCTTTACCAAATTTTAAAAACCCAAACCCATCCTAAAGCCTACATTGCAATCTCATCTCATCCTCACTCAATTAATATCACTCCCTAAGTGCTAAATCCATTATGAAAATCAAGCCAAAATGGTATTATGCCAAATCCCTTCAAATAACCCCAAAATTTTCAAAATTCCATAAACTCTTTTCCATGAAAGTTGACTTGACATTTCCCAAGCCATATAAGAGCCATGGTGCCGTCCTCAAGCCTTATGTGGAGCCATGAAAGGTTTGACATGTGACCATACCACATTGGGCAAATGGAGGAAGCTCTTTCTAGATTCCCTTAAGGTCATTAGCCTTAACCTTGATTACCCTTAACCCAAAATTAATCCAAATATGTTTGGATGTGGACTTCACCTCACATGTGAGCCTGACCCACCTGACCTCCTCAGCCCAAAATCAGGCCATGGGGAGGTGAACCATGCCCAAATACAAGGGTTGACCCAAAACAAGCCAAAATCAACTCTTCCCCTTTCCATTTCAATTCATCCTCTTTACACATGGCATTTGATAATTGAACTCACAAACCTTAAGCACTGATCCTCCTGATCACAACAGTGACCTGACCCTGGCCGGCCGGCCACCACAGTCGCCGGAAAACACCGAGGCCGAGAGGTCCAAATCAACCAAAATTGCAATTCCCCATGGCTGAGCTGCCCCACTCCAAATGGCCATTGTAGTTGTTCTTCTCCTCACCAGAGCAGCTGATCCCAGCCCCTAACTCCCCCTGAGAGGCCATGGCCATGGCTATTTAAGCCAGCCAACCCCTCTCGGCCAAAAGGTTGGCTGAAATCGACCTTCACAAAATCCCTCCAAACTCCTCACAAAGCTTCCCCTAGCCAAGAGCATTTGATCCCCACTGTCCTCCTGCCCTAATTCCCACTGATTGAGCTCAATTTTGGAGCTCAATTCTCAGGCCAAAATAGGACACTTTCAAATCCTCCACCAAAATCAAATTAAAGTCTCCCACACCTGCACAAGACCAAGAGAAGGAGTTTCCCAGTGAAAGGCCCCTCTCCAGGCCACCCATTTGTTCTAGCCTCCAAAGGTTGAAATAGGGTCTGGTGGAAATCAGGTCTAGGAAATTCCCGAGGGCCAGAGACTTCATCTGGAGCTTGCTTGGACTCAATCGAAGGTGACACAACTCTCAGATCGAAGCTTCACTTCTCTGAGCAAAGGTATGAGCTCTCTCTTCTTCCCGAGCTTCTGAACATTCTCTATTTTGATTGGGTTAATTTCATGCTACATAAACCATATGGATATGTTCATCTCTTTAAGACGAATCCATAGAGTATAAGAACATAAAAATCCATTGAGAATCGAGTGAGATCTTAGGGTTTTAGTGTGGGCGATCACGGGTGCACACCAGTCGTAGACGATGACCGGGAGCCTTTGGATCACGCGTGTATCGAGCTGACGACTCAGATGGCGTCAGACCAGGAGATGGTACGTGAACCGCGGGCCCCGTGGCAACTGACTCAGATGGCGACGCGAAATCAAAGCGCGCCGCGTGGTCTTTCGGAGCTGCCGAGGATGGCGTGGCGCCGCGTGGATAAGTAGGAAAATAGGGTATTTTTCTATTTATTTAATTATCAGAACTTCAAAAGTTCATAACTTTGTGTAGAAAAATCATAAAAATAAAATAAAAATACCTTCTTGCTCAATGAACAAAGAAGAATAATGTGGAAAAGAAATCAGTTAATTCATTGAGTATTTTATTTTTAATGATTTATTTACTCTCTACGTTGTTTTAATTCTCCATTTGCATAGACAATTCATCATGGCATGAGACCATGGGGCTTTTGAAGCCTCTGAGCTTGGGAACATTCCTTGAATTTTCCAAGGTCAGAGGCCATCCCTATGAGAAGTTATTGATTTTTCAATTGCATGTTACTGTTTTGTGTATTTTAATTCCAATAATTATCATGTTGAGAAATAAATTCTAGAAAAATTTGGTAATGTTTGTTATGACCAAAGGAACCTAGGAAAAATAGGTTTTGAGTTAATTCACATGGAACAACCCTAATTGGCTTAAACACCCAAAATTAAACTTTAATTAATTAGGGTTAACTACACATTAAATTAACTTGAAAATAATTCTCCACTGATCTTTAGGATCAGAGGAACATCACATAAAAATTTGAAATCAATTGGAAATGTTTAACCCCACTAAATAGATTAATTAAGTTACATAACTAAAATTAAATTTTAAAAAATCATAACTCACAAAATACTTTTCAAAAAATCATAAAAATGGTTTTGGAGCTTCTCTGATATCAGGGGAACTTAGAAAAATTAAAATTGTAATTTTCTAAAAAAGTTGATTTTTATCATTATTTTAATATTTTTAATAATTAAAAAATAATAAAAATCGTAAAAATATTAAAAATCACCAAAATGTCACATTTTGAATTCTAATCACTTAGGAACAAACCAAATATTTTTTCTAAGTCTCTTGGGTAAGATATTGAATTTTAAAGGCATAAAACAATTTTTGAATTAAAAAAATGATTTTCTTTAACATTTTCACAAAATTAATTGTAATAAATCAAAGAAAAATAAGAAAAACATAAAATTTTGTTCTCTGACTTCCCTGATATTAGAGAGATTTTTGAAAAATATAGAACCTATTTCTCAACTTTAATTTTATTTTAAAATTAATCAATACCTCAAAACTCAAAATAATTCTCATAAATAAAATACAATTCAAAAAATCACCAATATTGGTCCAAATGGTCCTCTGGTCATTAGGAACATCCCATAATTTTCTTGAGGATAGAAACATTTACTTGGTCATATTATTGAATTTTCCTTGAAAACCCCCTATTTTCCATTAAAAATAATTACATAAATAAATTAAAAATAGAAAAATCACATTTTCTCCTCAAATGTCTTAATTGACATGTGAGTGAGGTTACATAAAAATTTCAATTTCATTTGAGCTTAGTTTAGTGAGTTATAGAATTATTAAGCTTGAAGGGCAATAGGGTAATTAAAAATTTCAACCCTTAATTAAAATTTTAGGATTAATCAAAAAGGGGAGGGTAAAATATTTGATCTTAAACTGATTTTGGATGATTGAAACTTAAATGATTAAGGGTAGAAACCTACTAACAATTTCAAATATAATTAAAATAATACTTTAATTAATTAATTAATTGACATTTTGGAAGAATAATAGAAATTGGAATTTTTAAAGTAGGGATATTATTAAGAGGATATTTATTCTTTAATTTAAAAATCCCTAAATAAATCACTTCAATAATACTTAATTCTTAATTAAAAAATTAAAATAATAAGCCAAATTAATAATTATAACTAAAATTAAACTAAAATTAAATTAAAATTAAATTTAAAGTAAATTAAAATTAAATTAATTTTAAATTAAATTAAAATTAAATTAAATTAAATTAAATTAAATTAAAATTAAAATTAAATTAAATTAAAATTTCAATTAAATTAAATTAAACCAAATTAAATTAAAATTAAAATCAAATCTAATTAAATTAAAATTAAAATTAATTAAATTAAAATTAAACAGAATTAAATTAAATCAAAATCATTTAACAACAAACCTAAATGAAATCATTAAGAATTAAATCTAAAATAACTTGAACACTATTCCAAACTTAAACTAACTTTTATAATTAAGTTAAAATTGAAGTTAAATCATTAAGTTTAAATCATTAAAATACCTAATAAGTTGATTTGCCCTTTTAAAGCTCTTATTGTTATAACTCTTAAATGATGTATCAAGTGAAGTGTTACTTCACTTATAAGATATTCAAATGTTCTAGTTCACTGAGTAAGAGAACAAAACTTAAACCCTAAATGATTAATTCACCTGTGCAACTTAATTTACTTGGACTCAAAACAATCCCAGAAATATTGAAAAGATGTTTAGGACTCGTCCTAAACACTTCCTCAATATGACGGGATGTTTCAGAAGAACAATTAAATCTAGTTGCTCTTTGATGAAGAAAATCATCCTTAAATCAAACCAAGAACCTAGACGTCATAGGAGATGACTAGTTATATGATTAGGAATTTGGTAGACAACCAAAACCCTTCCCTTAGCTTTACCTAGGTATCTGTTGAAATATTTAAATGCTTAAACATGTGTTTTAAGTGCTGCTTGGGATGACGGGAAGACCCTCCAGGTACGCTTTTATTTTATTGCAATTTACTTTATGTTGACCTCATTTTTGATGAGGTCTTCTCTTCTTCTTTTAGTACTTAGGATCTAGCCTTAGGCTTTTCCTTTGACTATCTTAGAGGACTAGAATTGGGACCCACCTTCTAGAATTTCAAACCACTTCTTAACTCCCCGCAAACTCCACAAACTTGATCGTAGACCCCTAATCACCTAGAGGGTTGAAATCAAATGTGGAAGTTTAAAGGATGAGTTCCTATAGGACTCTTTGGCCTTAGGACCGCCTACAGGTGGCTCGGTCCGGTGAAAGAGGCTGACTTACACACACACTACACTCATACACTACACTTTCACACACCTCCTAAAACCACACCCATACCTAACTTGACCTTCGATTCATGTAGGTGATTCACATGGATGGTCCTTAACCCCTAAGCCCTCGGCAAGAGGGTTAGGAACAACAATGTGGATGCCTCAAATGAGTCCCTTCATGGCTCATGTGGGCTTGATATGGCTTCATGGCTCAAGCAAAATGATTTCATTCCACTTACATTCAGCCAATCTTCAATTTTCCAAATTTTCAATTTTTGACCCCTGGGACCCTACACCCGCCTAGCCTACCCAAAACCCTTGAAACTACCCAAAATTTGCAAAATCACCTAAATCACCCAAAATTCCTCAAAATCAATACCAAACATTTCCACACCACTCAAATTTATCATCCATAGCCAAAAATATCAAAAATTCCAAGAATACCTCCCAATACCCTCCAAATACCCAAAATACCCCTCTTGACCCAAAAATCCAAAAATTCAGAAAATTCCCAGAAAATTCCAGAAAATCCCAAATATTCCCAATTTCATTTTGTTCAACTACACCATGGGCCAATTTTATCAATTTACCCTACTTTTGTCAAAACCCCCAATTTGACCCATTTTAACCCAAAGTGAACCCAATGTCAAACCAAACCTACCCAATTGACCCAAATTCTGGTCCAATTCAATTTTAAACTTCAATTCAACATTCCCAACACCAATCTAGACCAAATCCAAGTCCAATTTGATTGACATTTGGATTCAATTTCACTTTTGGCCTTAAAGCCCAATTTGGACCCATGACCCAAACCTAACCAAAACTCACCCAATTCAACTCCAATTAACCCCAAATCTTTTCTAAACCTTCCTTAACATTCCCACAAGCAAAACACTAACATGATTTGCCCAACATTTAGACCCAAACCCCACTCAAATTCAACCCAAAGCTAAAAGGCCCAATTTTGACCTAAACCCAAACCTAACCCAAATGAGCCCAAATCCAAAATCAAAGCCCAAACAAAGTCAAAACCTCTTTGAAACACTCCCATAAACATTTCCCAACATTAATTTTACATCAATTTCAACCCTAGCCCAATATTGGCCCAACTTGGCCCATTTTGGCCTATATTGGCCCATTCACCTAAAGGAGCCCAAATTCAACCCAATTCAAACCCAAATCACTCCCAATTTGCTCCAAGTCACTCATGACACATCTATGAGCTAAACCCAACAATTATTTGGCCCAAGCCTTTACCAAAATTTCATCCTAAAATCCATTTTAAAATTCAAAAAGCCCACTTCCCTTAAACCTTCCTAAAAGCCCACTTCCTTCAAATTCAAAAGCCCAAATCCATCCTAAAGCCCACATGACATCTCCATTTGCCATCCACTTAATTAAAGCCATTACCTAAGTCCTAAATTCATCATCAAATCATTCCAAATCAAGTTTCATACAAATTTCCATCAAATTACCAAAATTCCTAAAATCCATTTTCATGAAATTGACCAAGCTTTTCCCCAAGCCAAAGGCAAGCCATGCAAGCCATGGACAAGCCACATGAAGCCATGGAGGGTTTGACATGTGATCAAGCCATTAATGGAAAAAGGAGGACCCCCTTTCCTAATCATTCTTAAGCCTTTTTTTACCTTAAGCATGTCACACTCTAAACCATGCTTTGCCACCTAATCCTTGATGGAGACTCCACCACACATGGGAGATTGACCCACCTGACCTCCTCAACCCAAAACCAGGTCTTGGGGAGGTGCACCCAACCCATTTGCATGGGTTGACCAAAATAAGCCAAAATGGCCCCTTCCCCTTTCTACTTTGATTCAACCACTTTACACATGTCAAACCTCAATTGAATGCACCAAACCTCGACCACGACCAACCCGAAAAGATGGTGACCAATGCACGGCCGGCCAGCCACCGTGTCGCCGGAAAACACCATGGCCGAGAGCTCACATGTGAGCCAACTTTGGGATTCTACCTTGCTCGAGCCGCCCCATGCCCAATGGCCACCATGGCTGTTCTGCCCTTGACCTAAGCAGCTGATCCCAAGCCCTAACTCTCCCTGGGAGGCCCTCCACCCTCTCCTATTTAAACACCACCCCTCTCGGCCATGGGAGGTGCTGAAACAAAACCTTAAGGAAACTCTGCCAAAATTGTTCCAGACCATTCCCCATACATAGATCATTTGATCCCCACTGAATTCCAGCCCCAATTCCCTCCAGCTGAGCTCAATTTTGAGCTCAAACTTTAACCCAAAAACCAGGACACTTCTTCATAGTGGATCAATCCCCAAATTGATTGGTCCTACACCTTCACCAGACCAAGAGAAGGTGTCCACCAGCAAAAGCCCCCTCTCCAGGCCACCCATCTGTTCCAGACTCCAAGCTTTGTGATCAGGCTTGGTCGAAATCATACCTAGATAATTCACCAAACCAGGAGACTTCATCTGGAGCTTGCTGGGATCCAATCGAAGGTGACACAACCCTCAGATTGAAGCCACACTTCTCTGAGCAAAGGTATGAGCTAATTCTTCATCCAGAGCTTCTGGAGATTCTCTATTTCAAATGCGTTAATTTCAATGCATGATCACCATATAGATGTATTCGTCTCTTCAAGACGAATCCATAGAGCATAAGAACACGAAAATCCGTTAAGTATTGAGTGAGATATTAGGGATTTAGTGTGGAAGGCTCTCGGGTGAGGACGCTTGGGGACGGTGAACGGATGCCGTCCATTCAATACACGCGCGGACGGACGGCCAGGATCGCGCCGGATGAGGAGACGGAACGATACAGGCGGGACCCGGGCTGCTGACTCAAGCGGCGGCGTCGAATGGGAGCGCGCCACGTGGCCGTTCGGAGATGTCGAGGATGACGCGGCGCCGACTCGGATAAATAGAAAATTAGGGATTTTCTGATTTATTTAATTCCCTAAACTTCAAAAATTCATAACTTTGTGTAGAAAAATCATAAAAATAAAATAAAAATACGCTCTTGCTCTGTGAACAGAGGAGAATAATGTGGAAAAGAAATCATTTAATTTCATCAAGTATTTTATTTTTAATGATTTATTTACTCTCTGCATTGTTTTAATTCTCCATGCATATAGGAAATTCACCATGGCATGAGACCATAGGGCTTTTGAAGCCTACGAATTTGGGAACATTCCCTGAATTTTCCAAAGTCAGAGGCCATCCCTATGAAAAGTTATTGATTTTTCAAATTCATGTTACTGTTTTGAGTATTTTAATTTCAATAATTAGCATGTTGTGAAATAAACTCTAAGAAAATTTGGTGATGTCTCTTATAACCAGAAGACTCTAGGAAAAATAGCTTTTGAATTAATTCACTTGGAATAACCCTAATTGGCTTAAACACCCAAAATAAATCCCTAATTAATTAGAGCTAACCATACATAAAATTGACTTGAAATCAATTCTCCACTGACCTTTAGGATCAGAGGAACCCACCATAAAAATTTGAAGTCAATTGGACTTGGTTAGCCCTACTAAATGGGTTGATTAAGCCATTTAGTCATTTTAAACTTTAAAAATTCATAACTTTCAAAATAATTTTTAAAAATTCACCAAATTGGTTTTGGAGCCTCTCTGATATCAGGGGAATTTAAGAAAATTAAAATTTCAATTTTCTAAAAAAGTTGATTTTTAATATTATTTTAATAATTAAAAATAATAAAAATCATAAAAATAATAAAATTCACCAAAATGTCACATTTTGAATTTTAATCACTTAGGAACAAACCCCATATTTTTCTTAGGTCTATTTTATGAGATATTAAATTTTAAAGCCCTAGGGTAATTTTAAAATTAAAAAAAATGTATTTTCTAGCATTTTCACTAAAATAATTATAATAAATCAAAGAAAAATTAGAAAATTACAAAAATTGATTCTCTGATTTCCTTGATATCAGAGAGATTTTTGAAAAATATAAAATTCATTTTTCAACCTTTATTTTATTTTTAAATTAATTAATACTCCAAAACTTAAAATAATTATAATAAAAATAATATAAATAAAAAAATCACCAAAATTGGTCCAAGTGGTCCTCTGGTCATTAGGAATGTCCCATAATTTTCTTAAGGACAGAAACTTTCCTTGGGTCATGTTATTAAATTTTTCTTGGAAATCTCTATTTTCTACCAAAAATAATTACATAAATAAATTAAATACAGAAAAATCACATTTTCTCCTCTCATGTCTTTATTGACATATGAGTGAAGTCACATAAAAATTTCAAGTTCATTTAAGCTCAATTTAGTGAGTTATTAAATTATTAAGCTTGAAGGGCAAAGTGGTAATTAATTTTTTTTTTAACCCTTAATTAAAACTTTAGGTTTAATAAAATTAACAAGTAAAATATTTGATCTTAATCTGATTTAGAAGATTGAAATTTAAATAATTAAAGGGTAGAAACCTATTAAACAATTTGAAGATAATTAAAATAAACCTTAATTAAATAATTGATTAAATTTGGAAGAATAATAAAATTGGAATTATTAAAATAGGGATATTTTTAGGAAGAGATTTATTCTTTAATTTAAAAATCCCTAAATTAATCATTTCAATAATATTTAATTCCTAATTAAAATGATAATTCAAATTTAAGTTTTAAAGGACTTAATCATTAAATTAAAAAAAAATAATAATAAGTTAAATTATTAAACTCTTTTTAAATTTTCAATTAAATTAAAATTAAAAATAAAATAAAAATTAAATTAAATATTAAATTAAATTAAATTAAATTAAATTAAATTAAATAAACAAATTAAATTAAATTAAATTAAATTAAAAAAATATTAAATTAAATTAAATTAAATTAAATCAAATTAAATTAAACTAAATTAAATTAAATTAAATTAAATTAAATCAGATTAAATAAATAAATGAAATTAAATCAAATCAAACTAAATTAAATTAAATTAAATTAAAATTAAAATTAGATTAAATTAAATTAAAGTTAAATGAAATTGAATTAAATAACATTACCTAAGACATAAAGAAATAAATATGAAGCAACTTGAACACTATTCCAAATTTAAACCCTTTAACTGAAGTTAGACTAAATCAAAAATCATTGGAACACCAATTTGCCCTCGAAAGCTTTGGTTATTATAACTCCTAAACAGAACATTAAATGAAATGTTACTTCACCTATAGGATATTCAAATGTCCTAGTTCACTAAGCAAGATAACAACAAAACTTGAATTCCCAGACAATTAATTCATTTGTATGATTAAATTCATTTGGACTTAAAACAATGCTATCAGTATTGAAAAGATGTTTAAGATTCTTCTTAAACACTTCCTCAATATGATAGGATACTTATAAGAACAATTGAACTTAATTATTCTTTGATGAAGAAAATCGTCCTCAAACCAAAACACAAGAACCTAGACGTCATAGGAAATGACTAGCTATAGGATTAAGAACTTGGTAGAAAACCATAACCCTTCCCTTAGCCTTACCTAGGAATTTGCTTAAATATTCTAATTGTGTTTTAAGTACAGCTTGGGATGACGGGAAGACCCTCCAGGTACGCTTTTATTTTATTGCAATTTACATTATTGCAATTTCTTTAATTGCATCGCACTTACTTTTTCTTGCATGATAAACAACTGTTGCATGAAAACCCACACCTTTAGGATAGTCCCTAAAACTGAAACCAAAACTAAATTAAAAGTCATTGCAAGATAAAATTCACCGCCACAACATTTCAAAATATAAAACAACTCAAAATTTAATCACAAACAGAACACAAAACTACAATTACAACTAAATTAAAACGTCCTGTTGGATGATCGGGAATACCTCGGATGATGTAACCTACGTGTTGCTAACGGGATTTCCCACAGTCTAAATGAAAGTGTGGAACTCATTCAGTTAAGTTTAGCAAATTCATCTGGACTAAGTAAATCCGATAAAAATAACGATGCCGGAAGGATGGAACCGTGGGATCTTAACCGGTGTCGTTATAATCAACTTTAAGATTTGTTTTAATTAAAACACAAAAACACTTGGGAATTAAGACTTCTCTAAACCAAAACACTTCTCTCATCTCCTGATTTATGACTTCTAAAACTAAACCTCTACAACAACAAGGAGCTTGGAGCATGGTGGGCAGCACGGCCATCGTCGTCAGCAAAACTTGAATCTACATCAGCAAAACTTTCCTAGAATTAAACAACAAAGCCATAGGATATCGAGGTGGTTTGCTTAGCGCAACATAAATCCTCAATTTTTCGTTAGGCATTTGCATAATTATGTCATGTAAATTAAGCCCTAACCGGTCTTAGGATTCCGAGGTAGTCGTCCGATACGACATAAACCCTCACATCTTCGAGGCTATCTGTATGATCATGTCATATAAATATAAGTCCTAATTAATTAAAATTGGCAAGATTGAAATACTAAATAGACATTAGGACTTGCCTAAATCTAAGCCAAACAATAGGATAGTTGGGAAATTACTGAAGTTCGCTTCGGATCTGTAATTTCTCCTACTTTTTTTCCTTTGAATTCCCAAAACAAAATGTTCTAAACTTGATCCATTCCCTGTTGAAATTCCAAAATTCAATCCTTTGAAAACTTAAACTTTGAAATTCTTGAGAGCAGAATTACTGATTATTATCGAGAGTTTTCTTAGGTGATTCCCGTCACTTAAGATGTAATTAACTATAGGGGCTTGCCCTTATAGGGAATTTTAAAGAACCCCGGTAATATAAACCCTGTTTAATGTTTTCATATTAAGCAGGGGAATTTGTCGGCACATAAAATTGGTTCACAGACCAAACGGATATCACAAATCTTTTAGTTTATTTAATCGAGCCCCACCATCAAGCAGTGTGTCTATCCTTAGGGATAGATACACGGTTTGTAGTGCGGTGCTCATTTATATAAACTATTTGGGATGTGAGATCGGTTTGATTTCATATCTTAAAATCTTCAAATTTAAAATTATTTTCAAAATCAAATACTACTTTTCAAATTATTTATTTAAATTAAATTAAAAAAATTCGCCAACAATTTCTGTAGGTGACCCCTTTTCAAAATAAAACACAACCTTAAAAAAAATACGCCGACACTTTATTGCAATTCACTTACACGCATTGTACTTTACCTTTCTTGCATGATAAACAACTGTTGCATGAAAACCAAAACCTTTAGGATAGTCCCTGAACTGAAACCAAAACTAAATTAAAAGTCATTGCAAGATAAAAATCACCTCCACAACATTTCAAAATATAAAACAACTCAAAATTTAATCACAAACAGAACAACAAAACTACAATTGCAACTAAATTAAAATGTCTCGTTGAATTATCGGGAATACCTCAGATGATGTAACCCACGTGTTGCTAACGAGATTTCCCACGGTCTAAATGAAAGTGTGGAACTCATTCAGTTAAGTTTAGCAAATTCATCTGGACTAAGTGAATTCGATGAAAATAACGGTGCCGGGATGACGGAACCGTGGGATCTTAATCGGTTCTGTTTAATCAACTTTAAGATTTGTTTTAATTAAAACACTAAAGACATTTGGACTTTAAGATTTTCTCTAAACCAAAACACTTCTCTCATCTCCTGATTTATGACTTCTAAAACTAAACCTCTGCAACAACAAGGAGCTCGGAGCATGGTGGGCAGCTCGGCTATCGTCATCAACAAAACTCAGATCTACTTCAGTAAAACTTTCTTAGAATTAAATAACCAAGCCATAAGACTTCGAGGTAGTTTGCCTAGTGCAACATAAATCCTCAACTCTTTGTTAGGCATTTGCATGATCATGTCATGTAAATTAAACCCTAACTGGTCTTAGGACTCCGAGGTAGTTAGTTGGTACGACATAAACCATCACATCTTCGAGGCTATTTGCATGGCTGCGTCATGCAAATATAAGTTCTAATTAATCAATATTGACAGGATTGCAACATTAGATAAATCCTCAAATTGAAGCCAAACAATAGGATGGTTCTGGAAGTTGCCAAGATTCTTCTTGGATCCTCAACTTCCCCTACTCCTCTTCCTTTGGACTCCTAAAAATAACTATTCCAAATTTGATCCATTCCCTATTGAAATTTCCAAAATTCAATCCTTTGAAACCTTAAGCTTTGAAATTCTTGAGAGAAAAACCACTGATCATTATAGAGAGTTTTCTTTAGTGTCTTCAGACATTTAAGATGTAATTAACTATAGAGGCTTGCCCTTATAGGGAACTTTAAGAACCCAGGTAATATAAACACTACTTAATTCATTTATATTAAGCAGGGGAACTTGTCAGCTTATAAAATTGGTTCGTAGACCAAACGGATTTCACAAATCTTCTAGTTTATTTAATCGAGCCCCATCATCAAGAAGTGTGTCTATTCTTCGGGATAAATACACGGTTTGTGATACGGTGCTCGTTTATATAAACTATTTGGGATGTGAGATCGGTTTGATTTCATATCTTAAAATTTTCAAATTCAAAATTATTTTTAAAATCAAATACTACTTTCTAAATTATATATATTTAAATGAAATTTAAAATCTAAAATTCGCCGACAATTTCTGTTAGGTGACTCCTTTTCATAATACAACACAAACCTAAAAATATGCTGACAACTTATGGCTACTCCGCTAGGGACTAGTTCCTCTTTCCATTTTGATCAGATGGTTTTGCTTTCATAAATCGGTAGTGAGTTCATGCCCCTAGTGGACCAAACTACCATTCTTCCGTTGGAATACACCATTCATTTCTGTCTTGAACGAGTATAGCCAACTTCTCTCAGATTTAGGAGCCACTGTTTAGACACCCTTAAACAGAGAGGTTCCGAGATCCTTTTTCCTTTTTTTTGAGGTGGGGTGGACCCCCAATAGGTGTTAGTTTAGGAAGCGGTCCTTCGAGTCGAGAAGTCTTGCATAAGACTTTCTCTTCCTTTCTGATTCTGAATCGAATCCTTTACCTTTTCTATACCTTTAAATATTCCATTCCTAATAAAAAATCCTCTAATAAACGACTCTTTGGATGAATAAATCCTTTTAAAATCACAAATACACTAAGATAAACGAAAATGTGTTCGAACTCTTTCTTTTTTGTCCTAAACTTTACAACGAAAAGAAGCATAATTCGGGACTGACATTTGGAATCTGCCCTGCAGAAAATGACTGCCCCAAAGCTAATCTTCTCCTTCACCAATGGAATGGACTTCGCCGTTTACAAGGATGAACTACCCGACAATGGGATCATCCGTTTCGGACAAGAATTTGGCAACACAGATGTCAAGTTTGCTGATGTCACTCTCTTCACACTAATGGACAAAGTGTCAGAAACTGAAGAGCCCGTGATTGAGTTCAACCTGAAGTCGGCTCAAGAATTCCCTCCCCTGCAAAGGGTTCCAGCTGAAAGGAGTACTACTGTTCGTAGGAGGACTGTTGTCTCTACCCCCACCGGTCTTGTCATCTCAGCACCTACCCCGACTTCTGTCAAACTGAAGGGGAAGGAAATCCAAGTCTGTGATGAGCCAGTCACCGAGGAGGGTGCAGACTTTGCTACAATACCATCTGTTTTTGAGATTGGGTCTAGTTCAAGAGTTGCACCCCTAACTCGAACTCAAAGGAGAAATAGAAGCAGAAAGATCGCCAAGAAAGCTAGAGCTGCTGAAGTTGCTTTTCTAGAAGAAATTCCTGAAGAAAAAGAAGAACTGCCTGAGTATATACCTCTGTTGGAAGGGAGCAGGTTTCACCCCCTCTCTGCCGCATTAGATGAAGAGGATGTTCGTAGGATCGCCATCGCATTACCTCAACCTGCATACTACAACAATTACAAGAGGAAAAGGGATAAGACTACGCCATTGGCTCAGCTGCAAGCTGTAATAGAAAGATTGGCAAAGAAAGAAAGATGCCCTCCGTCAGAAATCTTAAGAAGGATAGGACGGGTGCCAGCTAAATCCCGCCTCAGACCGCGAATAGAACCTGTTGCTGCCACAGAGAAACCAAAGAAGAAGATAAAAGCCAGTCCACCCGTTGTTGTATCGGGTCTACAGATTAGGGAGGATACCTCCTTCCAACATATAGCCGACAGACCATCCGGTCCTAGGCTTCCGGCTGCAAGAAGGATGGTATGGATACCTACTACTGGCGAGTTAAGACCAAAGCAATGCCCTGAGAAGAAAAGTCTCGTCAGGAGACTCGAATCAGAAGAAAGTGCTACTGCAATAAAGGGGATTCCCGTAAAGGAAGTTCAACAACCGTCACGAGACAACTGCGAGACCATGCGAAAAGGGCCACTGGAGGTTGCCATGGATAAGTTAAGGACCGACATCCGACGGTTAGCAAAAGAAAGAGAAGAAGAATTAGGAGATGAAATTGACTCATCAGAGTTCATGGATGAGGAGTATGCCTAGATCAACATGGTTGAGACACGAGCATCGTCAGTTTCACAAGGTGTTCTGGTAGCTGCAGAAAGAGATGAATCGAAAGTGTTGAGAGCACAGCTTCGGGAAAGAGATGATACAATTTCCCAGATGGCAAAGAAGATGGAAGAGATGGCTGCTGCCTTAGCCACTCTCTAGAGTCAGGCCCAGCCTTAGAAAGAGACATCCCTAGAGATCATCCACATTGCGGATGGAGGAAAAGAGATCACATCTGTCAATGGGGACGAGCAACCAAAGAAGGATTCTACACAAAGCATGATTCCCGAAAAGGACATTAAAAACATGGTAGAACAGCAGGTGCGAGAAGCCTTAGCACAATCCAAGAGTGGAGCATCTATTCAGACGGGTAGACCTTACCCCGAGGAGTTCAATGCAGTCCAATACCCAAAAGGCTTCGTACCACCTCTGTTTAAGACTTTTGATAAAACAGGAAACCCCCAGCAACATGTTGCATATTTTCATGCTAGTTACTGCAATGCCGGTGGGAGCGACGCTCTACTCTTCCGCCAGTTCGTCAGCAGTTTGTTAGGTATCTCCTTTGACTGGTACTTAGAATTACTGAACGACTCAGTGAAGACTTTTTCATAACTGGAGAATCTCTTCGTTAAACGATTTGCCTGGGCTCAGCACCACATCACTATCGGTGATCTAGTGGTGGAGCAACAAAAGCCGAACGAGACTTTAGTGGATTACATACTTCGATGGAGAAACCTAAGCATGAAGTGTGAACCACAGCTTCAAGAACAACATGCAGTTGGCATCCTACTTAAAAGTATCCATGGCCCGATAGCACTTCTTCTTAAAGGATTTACAATCAAGACTTTCGAGAAGTTGCTTGGCAAGGCTGGGAGCTTGCAAGTAGAGGCAAAACAGTTCATGGACAAGAACGATAAGCAAAAACCTGTGAAAACATTTGAAAAGAAATCTGGAATCGTTGCGGCAGTAGTTAAGGGCAAGCAATCGGTTCGGATACAGTCAGAGCGGCCACAGCCTAGTTATCAACCAGCACAACGAACTTATTAGCAACCTCAGTAAGGCTATCATCAACCTCGTCTGAGCTATCATTCGTCTCAGCATTATGAACAACCGCCTCGTTCATCGCGTACCTTAAGAGAACTCCTAAATAAAGAATATCCATTCAAAACTGAAGCAGTAGCGATGATGTTCCGCAACTTAATGAAGACACCAGATTTTCAGCTGCCAGAGCCCAAGAAGCCTGAAGAAGTCAATAAGAAAGATCTTCTGAACTATTGCCCTTACCACCGGATGCTTGGACATAAGATAGAGGATTTCATCACTTTCAAGAGTTGGCTTGATGACAATCTCCGAAAAGGGAACATAACGATCCCGAAGGAATACATGAAGGAACCCCAGAAGGGAGGTTCCGTCAATGTTATTTCAACGGATCCTATTGTTCCAATAGACCCTTATGTGACTGATGATGGATGGAGTACCGTCTGAACGAAGTCATCAAAGAAAATTTTGGATCACATCCAGGCAGCTTCGGTACGTGCTTCAACTCAGAGTTTGAAACCAGTTGAGCCGGCACTATCACTTGCGATTGAAGAACCGCCCCAGAAGGAGGAGAAGATCGTGGAAGAAAAGAAGACCGAGGCTCCGAAGGGTAGACTAGGGGTTGCTTATCCTAGGATGGTTGTTTCCGATTCGGGGGAGAAATCCCTCGAACTCCTGACTCTGTATGATTATCTGTCCGCCCCAGCGGGATCTTATAGTTATAAGGGTTATGGCGTTGGCTACATTTTGACTGTTTCTAACGATTACGTAACTAGCGACAACCGATTTAATCTGGATCTCGATTCCAATACAAATAACGATTCTCAATTCATACACAACCTCGATGACCACGACGAAGAAGGTGTTCACAAAGGAGGCTACCAAAGCTCAATAAGCAACGAGTCCATTTGTGAATTCCGAGGGGCTCCGATCATGATAGAGTTATAACTATTAGACACCGAAGAAACTTAGAAGAGCCAGTTGTTCCACTTCAAGAGGATACACCGGCAGATTCAACACCAAATTCAGAAGAGATAACTAAAGTAAATTTAAGAAGTGGAAAAATTCTACCCCGAGAAGGGGTCCAAAGGATAAAGGAACGCAGGTGGTTGCTCAGGAAGAGCTAGCCCGGCAGAGGAATTGCCCATTCGGGAAGAAATTGAGGAACATGGTAATAAAGTGGACTATAATGTGCTAGCCCATCTTAGGAAGCTACCAGCCAAACTAAGCATATACGACGCTCTGATCCTGTCAAAGGAGATGAGGGAGGCTCTGATCAAGGCTTTACTTGATCCAGAGATTTGTTTAGCTCAAATGGCCGGTAATTCCTTCGACGAGGTTTGCTCGTTAAAAGAACAACGAGGTGTTACCTTCACGGATAATGACCTATTACTGGGAACAGTAGATCACAACCGACTGTTATACATTTCAGTCACTATTGTAAAGTTTACGCTCTCCATAGTGTTGGTTGATCCGAGAGCATCAATCAACATAATGAATCTTCGGACGCTAGCATATTTGGAAATTGATGCTCGCGAACTTGAAGCAGACAAGATGCTGTTAAGAGGCTTCAATCAAAAAGGATAAAGAGCTCTTGGATCGATAACACTACTAATGAAGACTGGTGATTTAGCAAAGACAACCGCAAAATTCCACATAATTGATTTTGAGACATCGTTCAATGATCTACTGAGTCGACCGTGGATCCATGAAAACCGGATGGTACCGTCATCTCTGCACCAGTGCATAAAGTATTACGAAGGAGGGGAACAGTGTATCAAAGGTGACTTGCAACCATTCTCTGTACACGAAATTGGAATTCATGAAGATGCGGCCTACTACGCGCCCCCGAAGAAAACATTCTTTTCCAGAAATACCATACCAAATGAAGCAAAAGAAATCCGAGATGATCAAGAACCTGAAGTTCTAGTTCAACAGTTACTCACCACTCCCTTACGACGAGATGGTGAAGATTTCTCTAGAACTCGCACTCGAGGTCGAGGTCGGGGACGAGGACTTGGAAGAAATGTTGGAACAGTTGGACAGAAGAAACCTGTCATTGATGTTGATTGGGAGAACACTTCTGAAGAAGGAGAAGAAATCAAGAAAGAAGCAGAGACAATAAGTCAAAAGAAACCCCAGTTCAAGATCTCTCTCGAAGATGAAAAGAATGAAGAATACAAATCAATGTACGAGAAGATTAACCATCATGTACATACTATGACCCTGACCCCGATCCATTCTAATAAGATCGAGGGTATGGTGGTCAAGGAAGTGCATGGTGGTGGTACTAAGCAAATCAAGTTTTACCGTGGTGTTTCTTCTTCCAACAATGAAAAAGATGTACAATTTAAAGATGTTACTTCTTCCGGATTAATGGAACTACCTTTTGAGTGGTACTCTCCCTGTGTTCAAAATTTAATTCAACGTGGTGTCTTACCTCGACAATGGACAAAAGGCCGATCACAACACTTTGAAAAATTATGGAATAATGTCGGTCGGCCTCCCCAATTCAAAACATGGTCTCGGATTCGGCACAGTAGGATTAGTTGACGATACTGGATTTTGCTTGGTTGTCACTTGCGAACCTAATGAAGACTGCTTGGAAGCTTCACGAGATCTCGAAGATCTACCAATCGGAGATGCTCTACCAGAATTTGAAGAAGAAATCAAATCTACAATAGACGAGTTAATGGAAGTTAACTTAGGTACTAGCGAAGAGCCCAGGCCTACCTTTGTTAGCTCCTTACTCAATAAAGAAGATTCCAAGGAAATAATTAAGCTATTAATGGAATTCAAGGACTATTTTTCTTGGAGTAACGACGAAATGCCAGGATTAGCTCCAGAAGTCGCAGTTCACAAGTTAGGAGCAGATCCTACTTCCGTTCTAGTCAGACAAGCACCCCAGAAGAATGTGTCTAGAAATTGAGCAACAAGTAATAGTCAAAGTTAAGAAGCTAATTGACGCTAAATCTTTCCATGAAGAACAATACCCTACTTGGTTAGCCAATGTGGTACCAGTCAGAAAGAAGAATGGTCAGACCAAAATTTGCGTAGACTTTAGAGATTTAAATAAAGCATGTCCAAAAGATGAATTTCCACTACCAATCCCAGAACTAATGATCGACATTGCTTCAACACATGAAATATTTTCATTCATGGATAGATCATTAGGACACAACCAGATAAAGATGGCACCAAAAGACGAAAAGCTCACGACATTCAGAACGCCGATCAGAGTGTATTGCTACACAGTAATGCCATTCGGACTAAAGAACACAGGAGCAACATACCAAAGAGTGATGAAGAAGATTTTTGATGATCTCATTCACAACCATGTTGAGTGCTACGTGGATGATGTGGTCATCAAAAGCAAACTGAAGGAAGATCGCCTGCATGATTTGAGAATTGTTTTCGAACGACTAAGACAATACAACCTTAAGATGAATCCCTTAAAATGCGCCTTCGGCGTCACCTCCAGGAAATTCTTAGGATTTGTTGTTTGACATCGCGGAATTGAAATTGATCCGGAAAAGATTAAAGCTATCTTAGAAATGCCACCTCCTAAAACCTTGAAACAACTACGATCTTTTCAAGGAAAGTTGGCATATCTTCGACGCTTTATATCAAATTTGTCTGGAAGGTGTCAGCCTTTTTCTGCTTTTGTTAAGAAGGATGCCAAGTTTACTTGGGACTCCAAGTGTCAACATGCCTTCGATGACATCAAACAATACTTAATGACACCTCCTATCTTAGCAGCCCCAGTCTCAGGTAGACCGTTGATACTTTATGCCACGGCTTTAGATGACTCCCTTGGAGCCCTGCTAGCCCAGGTCAATGATGAGGGAAAAGAAAATGCTCTATACTACTTAAGTCGTCGTCTAATTCTGATGGAAGTAAAGTATCCTCCTATTGAGAAGCACTGCTTGGCCCTGATCTTCGCCACACAGAAGCTTAGGCATTACATGTTTTCTCATAAGGTCAACCTTATTTCGAGAGTTAATCCGTTGCAATACTTGATGACCTGACCGACGCTCTGCGCAGACTTGCCAGGTGGTCAATGATACTATTGCAATTCGACATAACTTTCATTCCTCTTCGCGCCGTAAAGGGACAAGTTCTAGCTGACTTCCTTGCAGGACACCCTTTACTGGCAGATTTGCCTCTCGACGACGATTTGCCTGACGAGCAGATAATGAGCCTAGAAGACCTTGATGATCGACGTTGGGAACTATACTTCGACGGTGCATCCTCAAAAAAGAAAAACAAGGAATTGCAAACGATAGTGCCCGGTAAGGCAGGGATCAGACTAATCTTTATAACACTGGAGTGGGGGATGTTAAGATACTCCTATCACTTAACAGAGCCGTCTACAAACAATGAGGCAGAATACGAAACCCTCATGACAGGACTAGAACGAACCATTCAAATGGGAATAACGGACATCAACATCTACGGAGATTCCCAGTTGATCATTCAACAGATCGCCGGACAGTACAGGATTCTGAAACCAAGACTTGAGCAGTACTTTCAGTATGTCATAAAATTGTTGGAGCAAATCCCAAATGTAACGATCTACAAGATCCCCAAAAAAAGAAAATGCTCTAGCAGATGCGTTAGCCCGCCTTGCAAAGGAATTTGCCTGCTTGCAGGATGAGTCAGTTGAAGTGTCAGTTCAAGGACGACGGGTCCTATCACTGCTCGACATGGATACAATACACAAATCAGCAGAAAAGGCAGAAGAAATAATTGTAGCAGTGACAAAAAATACAGAAGATTGGCGGCAGCTATTAATAGACTACTTGCAAATAGGAAATTTACCGGACGACAAGTCGCTAGCCCATTAGATCAAGAAAAGAACTCTGTCTTACCCATTAATAAACAATATGTTATACAGAAGGTTTTTTGATCAGATGTGGCTAAGATGCCTGAGCGGGTCCGAGACTCGTGAAATCGTTAAAGAAGTACATTCAGGACTTTGTGGCGCTCATCAGTCGAGTCCGAAAATGAAAATGAAGATTAAAAGACTAGGGTACTACTGGCCCTCAATGATGACCGACTGTATGAAAGTCGCCAAGAGCTGTCACCAATGCCAGGTGCATGGAGTGGTTTTACATCAACCTCCAAATGTGCTACATCCGACAATTACGTCGTGGCCATTTGAGTGTTGGGGCACAGATATAGTGGGTCCGATAGAACTGCCTTCATCAAGAGGACATCGCTTCATCCTTGCAGCCACAGACTACTTTTCTAAATGGGTAGAAGCTATACCACTTACGGAAGTGAAGGCACACCACGTGTTACAGTTTTTCAAGAACCAAGTTGTCTACCGTTTTGGGGTACCACGCAGAATCATTTCAGATAATGGGTATGCATTCAAAAGTACAAAGATCAACAATTTTGTCAGAAGACACGGGATCGATTGGCAATACTCAATGATCTACTACCCAAGAGCAAACGGCTTGGCCAAGGCTTTTAATAAAACTCTCATTCAAAGTCTAAAGAAAACTTTGGACGACAACAAGAGAAATTGACACGATAAGTTGTTAGAAGCCTTATGGGCCTACAGGAAAACTTTTACGACTCCTACTCAGTCTACGCCCTACGCTTTAGTGTACGGGTCCGAGGCAGTTCTAGCCTTGGAAGTTCAGCTCCCATCACTCAGAATTGCAGTTGCGAACAAAATCACTACGGAGGAGCCAGACTATGACTAGAAGAATTGGAAAGTTTAGAAGGGAAAAGACTTTCCCCACAACAGAATTTGGAACTGTATCAAGTTAAGATGATCCAGGCCATGATAAACTGGTTCGCCCCAGGACATTCAAAGTCGGTGACTTGGTTTTGGTTCTCAGAAGACTTATTCTTACATATCTCAAGATAGGTGGTAAATTTGAACCGACTTGGGAAGGGCCGTTCGTGGTTGAGAAATTTTACTCTGGAGGTTCCTACCAACTTGTGAATTGCCAAGGAGAACGACAAATGCTTCCAATCAACAGACAATATTTGAAGAAGTATTACGCAACCTGATGTTTTGAAGGAATGAATTCTCATCCCTAGAAACACAGGTGAAGTAACCACTTGTGACTGGGTCCGAAATAAAAAAAATAAAACATAAAAATGGATGACAAAAAAAATCATTAACAAAAAAATATGTGCTAAAAATAAAATATGTGAAATCATAATAATAAAGTTTTACCCTTCCGTTCAAATCAAATCTTGTTCCTGATCTTTCTTCATCTTTTCCTACTTTCCTTAAAAATTCAAATAAGTGAATAAAAACCTTCAGTGATAAATATTTTCTTAATGTTCTTGTTCTTAGTACAGCCCCTGATCATTTCCTTGTCTTTTTCGCAGGGAAATGTCGAACGGGCGATTGGTCCTAAACTTTAGAAATGGCGTGAGTCTCGCACTCGATGAAAAGAGGGTGAAGGATGGAGCAGTGATAGAAATTGATTCTGACTTCACACCAGCCAGCCTACAGTATGAAGAAAATGATTAGGTCCCAGTTGACCGAGAAGAGCTTCACAGCCAGACAGTGATGAAGATGGGTGGCCCAAGCCACCAATCCAGCAATAAGAAAAGAAAGACAAACATCGAGAAAAGCAAGAAAATCGAGTCTGTAGTTACTACGGCAGAGGGCAGGCTCGTCAGCGCCGCGCCCGCAGAAATTCAAGGGGTAGGGAGAGCTACTCTCACTGCAACCCAAAGAAGGAATAAGAATCGCCGAATCTGCAAGATGTTGACTAAACTAGCAGCAGATCAACACGAAGAAACAACCGCTTTTGCCGACACACACATTTCAAAGATACCGGTTCGTCAGGAATCAGAAAGAAGAAAGTCAACGACAAGAAAATCAGAACAAATCGAAGAAGTGCCAAGAAGAACAGAAATAGAGTCAGTGCCTCGACACCGGACGTAGATACCGTATCCGAAGAACCTTGTTGCAGAAGCAACCCCGGAGGATGTCCCGACAGAGACAATCCCCGAGGAGCCAAGGTATGCAGGAGAACGTGACGGGATTGAGCCATACATCCCACAGTACGTTACTAGGCCTCGTCACTTGCAGATCATCCCAGAATATGAATTAGAAAGAATGTAAAATGTTGAGAAGAAGACTTTCGAATACTTTGAAAGGATTAAAGGCAAGAGAATCAACATTTTGGAAGGCCTCGAGTTACACATAGATGTATTCTCAGAACATGAGCAACAACAAATTGTGGATTGCATCATAGAACTTCAGAAGATGGGTCGAGTAGACCGTCTGAGGGAAAATACTTATTCAGAATCCCGGAGATGGATGCCAGGGAAAGGAAGAGTCACAATACAGTGCGGATATTGCTATAACTTCGCAGAGGACAGAAAAGGAAATCCACCAAGGATACTCCGTTACAGTGAGGTGGATCCAATGCCGAGGATAATTAAAAGAATGGTGAAAAGAATGATAACGTGGAGGGTACTGCCAGCAGACTGCATACCCAACAGTTGCATCATCAACATTTATCAGAAGGGTGACTGCATACCACCACACATAGACCACCATGACTTTGTCAGACCTTTCTGCACAGATTTTTTCATCAACTAATGCAATATCATGTTCGGATCTGACCTCCGAATAGCAGGCCCGGGTAAGATTCGAGGGCCGGTGGAGATACCACTTCCGGTAGGTTCCATCATGATATTTAAAGGAAATGGAGCAGACATCGCAAAACATTGTATACCGGGAGTGCCAGTGGAGTGGATCTCTGTCATTTTTAGAAGGATGGACGACAGAAAGGCGCCTTACCACTTCCAGCCAGATCCAGAATTGGAGAGTCTCCGGCCCTACAAGCTGTGAGTTACATAGGAAATAACAGACCTCCAATACACATCCATGCGACATTCCGGCCAAGGGTGGCTTGGAAGGTGATGTTATTACCCATGTTTCTTACTATTAATACATGGATTTTTGACAGACGCTTTTGGATGTATCAACAAGAAGTTTACACAATCCGTTTTGGATTTACATGGATTGTACGAGGCATTAAATTTCTTAGGAAAATGTCATCATGACTAGACTAAGTTGTATGATGTACTTTCAGCAAGTTGGAATGAAAATAACTACGTCATATTTTGCCTTCACCTCTTTTTGTGCAAATTGTCTAGGAAACACCATTAGAGTTAAATGAACTTTGAACAAAGAACAGAAGAGAAATGAAAATAAATGAGAATTTTTCTTAAAAATCTAAATAGTAAAATGAACTTCAAATTCACATGAACATTAAATAAACAACAAACAAATAAAAATAAATAAATAAAAAAAAAATCATCAGATCGTTAAAGGACAAACAAAACGAATCTAAATCTCAAATTGAATTCCAGTCTAAATCCATCTTCTCAAAACCTCCAATTCTTCTTCAAATCAAGATCTACTTCAGACCTCCTTTGAAACCCTCTCTCTGGATGATTTCAGAACCACGAAAAATTTTCGATTTGGTTCTGATGGCATGGATTCATACCCTTCACCAAATAATCAAACTTTGA